>JAUMHR010000090.1:7032395-7048947 GCA_032361145.1 Enteromius fasciolatus | reverse complement strand
AGGAATGGGATGGCACTTCAGTTCATAGAATGAGTAAAGGCAGGTGAGCGAATACTTTTGGTAATATAGTGTATTTTTAATTAATACATTTATAATATATTTTTGGTGTACTTTATTTTAACACATAAAATCAAAATGTGCTAAAAATATACTTTCAGAAAATTAAGTACATTTTTAGTACATTAAAGTATATTACTTTTTTACCTGGGTAACTTCAATTATCAAGCCATATTTTGATCTAAAGTGTGCAGCATCATAAAAAGAGTTGTATGAAGTTGTTCTGAACAGTTAAAATGGTCCATTTGACATCAGTGATTCAAACGTAATGTTATGAAGCTACGGGAATACTTATTGTGTGCCAAGAAAACCAAAATTAACTTTTTTTCTGTGTCAGTTTTCGATGCCACAAGTGCAATTTTAATGATGTCCTCACTCTCCCACAAGTCACCGGATGTCTATATAATGCCAGGTTAATGTCGGACATATCATCAGACAGACATTTTGGTTGAAAATGAAAATCAGTATTTGACATCATTTTGATTACATAACCTAAAAACAACTAAATATCAACGTCAGCTGACTTCAGTATTGTCACTTTTACACTGACATTGAACTTTAGTCACGTGACGAAATTTAACCAAATATCAAAGCCATATAATGTGCCAGCTGGGATCTTTTTAGGTCTTAAACGTTTCAGTTGCGTTACCGTCTATGCAGCATCAGAAAGCTCTCGAATTTCATCCAAAATATCTTAATTTGTGTTCTAAAGATGAAGTTCTTATGGGTTTGGAATGACATGAAGGTGAATAATTAATGATGAAATTTTAATTTTTGGGTAAACTATGCATACAGTAGACGATTTTGGAGAGGCTAACAATAACAAGCTAGCTTCAAATGCACAAGATCCCACCCTACCTGCATAATAATTCTCTTATAAATACAACCAGACCACTTAAAGGTTTAGTTCACCAAGAAATTCTGTCATTAATTACTCACCCTAATGTTGTTCCAAACAATTTCGGAACACCAATTAAAATATTTTTAATGATATCAGAGAGCCAACTGTCCCTCCATAGACAGATGATGATCCCAGATCCAGAAACATAGTAAAAACACAAGTAAAACAGTCCATGTGACATCAGGGTATCAACTGTTTTTTTTGCACAAAAAACATTATTTAACTCTATCATTCTTCTACTGTAATTTGTCTTCGCCATTTTAAACAGCATCACAACATAAGAGTACGTTTTCCTCTAAGTGCAAACATTTGCAGATTACGTACATGTGCATCCTTTCACCCGCAAGGCTGATTATGTCAAATACATTAAAGCTTGTGTACGCCTTGCGTTGCAATACTCTCTGAAATGGTGGAAGACATAAGTCATGGGAGAAGAATGGTAGAGTTAAATTATGTTATTTTTGTTTTCTTTGTACAAAAAAAAAAAAGTATTTTTGTGCGACAAAACGGTGAGTCAAAAGTTGAGCCACTGATGTCACATGGACTGTTTTACCGATGTTTTTACTATGTTTCTGGACCTGGGATCATTTCAGTTGTATTGCTGTCTATGGAGGGTCAGATGGCTCTCTGATATCATCAAAAATATCTTAATTTGTGTTTCGAGGATGAACGAAGGTCTTAGGGGTTAACCCATGACATGAGGATGAGTAATTAATGACAGAATTTTCATTTTTGGGTGAACTAACCCTAACTTAGCTGCTGTTATAACCGAGTCACCTACCATGCACACTGTTCATCAGAAGAACCCTCCAGGTCAAAAAGTCATTGTTTTATGTAATTTTTTTTATTCAGAACAGTACAAAATAAATAAAAAAAAGCAAATATTATAAGTTAAATGCTATGATTGCAGATGTATGGTTTAGAATTGGTTTTTGCAGCTGTGATTATTTGGTTATTTATTATGGGGGGTGCTTATTGAAATCTCACCTGGACATCTGTCAGCCTGTCAGTAAACATCAGTTTCTTTACCATCGAGAAATATCTATGCTCTACATTCCCCTGCGAACATTTATTGTCCTTCCTTTATTTATATAATCAAAAAGCGATGCCTATTATCTTCCACTTGCTCTTATCAGCGCAATATTTTCCTGCATCCAAAAGAGAAGTCTTAAAATCTCTGGTTCTCAAAGGCCTGTGAAAATGGTTTCATTTTTGAAGCAAACAGCTTCTTCTGATAGAAAAGATGAAAGGTGCAGAGAGAGAGAGAGACGGAGAGAGAGAACGAGTATCCAGTTTATCCACACAGCAAACAGAGATGCATGCTTTTTTTCTGAGTATTTGCATGTGAATGTGAGAATCTGTTCCCATGGCTCTCTCAGGCACGAAAGGTAGGACGACAGCACAATAGCTAATGTTTAGCATTTGAAGATCCCAGTGACAAAACGCCTCTCTATTTAGCCTTCACAAATACTGCCGAGGGACGATTGGACCAAACTGGGAGAAGGTGACAATGTATTAAACACATAATAGAGTTCTTGCAGGAAACACAATCAGGTGGCAAGGACGCACAATCTGTTCTCCAGCATTGTGGGAAGTTAAATAAAGCTTCGCTGATGATTTAACAGAGGAACGCTGTGTTCTGCTCAAGCTGTTTATGTTTCACCAGCAGAAGTTTTAAATTGCAAGTGTTACAACAAGTTTGGAACGAGCACCTCCACGCACTCACAATGTCTCTGCGTTGACCGTGAGCATATGTTGTGTCAGTATAAACACATTTTGTCATCTCGGAGTCCAATTTCTGGAATAACAGTCATTGCTTCTGTGGCCGCTATGGATTGCACCTTCACAGATGCTGCATAAACCACTAAACAATCAGACAAAGGCTTTATAGGATGGTATACACATGTGGCACACTGGCAATTGCAGAAATTTAGTTTCAAGTGTGAGGACAGAACCGATCCAGATAATGAACTCCCATTTCCCATAGTACATACTGGCACTCGGACAAAAGCGCACACTTGGGGCCAATAGCACATGAAGCTTGCCATGTGTTTGATATAACAGCAATGCTTTTATTATTAAAGTGTGCAGCTTATTTTTGTAGCAGTACTCATTTTAAAGTTTATGAAAAGGCATTTTGAGCTGAGGATTGGATTTCTAGTGAGTTTTTTATTGGAAAATTTTAAAAATATTATATATATATATGTGTGTGTGTGTGTGTGTGTTAAATATGTTATATAGTGGGTACGGAAAGTATTCAGACCCCCTTAAATTTTCCACTCTTTGTTATATTGCAGACATTTGATAAAATGAAGTTTTTTTTTGTTCCTCTTTAATGTACACAAAGCACCCCATCTTGACAGAAAAACACATAATTGTTGACATTTTTGCAGATTTATTAAAAAAGTGCTGTGACACTCATATATTTACTGTAACATTTCTTCTGATCATCCTTGAGATGGTTCTACACCTTCATTTGAGTCCAGCTGTGTTTGATTATACTGATGGACTTCATTAGGAAAGCCACACACCTGTCTATATAAGACCTTACAGCTCACGATGCATGTCAGAGCAAATGAGAATCATGAGGTCAATGGAAGTGGCTGAAGAGTTCAGAGACAGAATTGCAGCAAGGCACAGATCTGGCCAAGGTTACAAAAAAAAATTCTGCTACACTTAAGGTTCCTAAGAGCACAGTGGCCTCCATAATCCTTAAATGGAAGACATTTGGGACGACCAGAACCCTTCCTAGAGCTGGCGGTCCGGCCAAACTGAGCTATCGGGGAGAAGAGCCTTGGTATGAGAGGTAAAGAAGAACCCAAAGATAACTCTGGCTGAGCTTCAGAGATGCAGTCGGGAGATGTTGTAGAAAGTCAATCATCACTGCAGCCTTCCACCAGTCAGGGCCACCTGAAGGACTCCAAGATGGTGAGATAAGATTCTCTGGTCTGCTGAGACCAAGATAGAACTTTTTGGCCTTAATTCTAAGCGGTATGTGTGGAAAAAAACAGGCACTGCTCATCACCTGTCCAATACAGTCCCAACAGTGAGGCATGGTGGTGGCAGCATCACGCTGTGGGGGTGTTTTTCAGCTGCAGGGACAAGACGACTAGTTGCAATCGAGGGAAAGATGAATGTGGCCACGTACAGGGATATGCTGGACAAAAACCTTCTCCAGAGTGCTCAGGACCTCAGACTGGGCTGGAGGTTAATCTTCCAACAAGACAATCGAAGGAGTGGCTTCACAACAACTCAGTGACTGTTCTTGAATTGAACCCAATTGAGCATATCTGGAGAGACCTAAAATTGGCTGTCCACCAACGTTTACCATCCAACCTGACAAAACTGGAGAGGATCTGCAAGGAGGAATGGCAGAGGATCCCCAAATCCAGGTGTGGAAAACTTGTTGCATCTATCCCAAAAAGACTCGATCAAAAGGGTGCTTCTACTAAATACTGAGCAAAGGGTCTGAATACTTAGGATCATGTGATATTTCAGTTTTTCTTTTTTAATAAATCAGCAAAAATGTCAACAATTCAGTGTTTTTCTGTCAATGTGGGGTGCTATGTGTACATTAATGAGGGGAAAAATTAACTTAAATGATTTTAATGAGAAAATGAGAACTGAGGGTGTCAAGCATAAAAAACGATGGAACAATTTTTAAGTATAATAAAAGTGGTCCATATTACTTTCCATGCCTTCATGCAACTCATTTGGTTCTAGAAACTAGAACACTAAAGAATTTGATGATCAAAGATTCAAGATTCTTTCACAAACCAGACATCACTACTTGCTAAACAAATCTCGATGCGATTTCAAGTTTTTCTTCAAAAAAAGAAGAAAATTGGAACACAGTATGAGTTGTTTTTTTGACTTTTTGAAGTTGGACACATTCCTCATATGTATACTTGAAGAACTGACACATTTCAGTTGCAAGCATTTACTAAACGTTTTAGCTGGAGAGTGAATATGTATGTTGCCCCTTCATTCACCTATAACATAAAGGCCCACGTCTTTTTCAAGTTGCTTATGCTGCACTTCTTCCGCTCCTTTTCTATTGGCTGTGAGGAGTCGTCTGATTTGTTTACTCGGGGTCAATTTGCTCATCCCTCCATTGTGCTCCAGAATATTCATCACAGCTGTGTACACTTAATTGCCATGGAAACAATTAAAGCGCCTTCCAGTTAAGAATCTGCATCTGCCCAGCTGCAATAACACAGAGTCTTGGAATTAAATTAGAAACGTCAGTCAAAAGATGTAGGTGGAGAAAAGGTTTTAGGTCACTTTAGACTGCACAAAGACTGGCATGCTAATGGAGCTGCATTTCCTGCGCTTTCCTTTATCGTGTAATAGTGGGTTATCAAGAAAACGGACATCTTACAGTGGAACTGTCCTACCCTGGGGCTGCCGAAACAAGAAATACCAAAGACCTGGATCTTTTCGCACTTCCTTCCCATCTTTCGTTCTTTTCTCCGCCTGCTTTTTTGGCACTGGCAGTAATTTCCCAATGGGTGTTAGCACAGTAAAAGTCATTATCTTTTCAAACTGTGGCAGCATAGCCTAAAGTGTCTGCTTCTTCGACGCTAAACTACGGACCCCCTGACATCCACCTTCTATTCTCCAGTCGGATTGATTGGCTTGGAATAGATAACTCTCAAACATCAAGCAGAGAAATGAGCCCGCACTTAGAGACAGGTGAGGAGACTAACTCGCCCACACACACACACACACTGGGTGGGTGATGTGTCAACCTGCCACCAATCCTTTGACCCGGCACAGACACCATTAGAGGAACAAATCAACTGAACCAGAAGAATGGGATTTGTTCCAGCCATCTTTTCACATGGAAATATGGACAAGTGGAGAAAAGGATAGGCTCCTCCTCCACCTAATTGGTGGAGAGAAATAGACATTTATTACCCGAAGGAAGGACATGAATAAATACAAATTTATTGGTTGCAGCACAATACATTCAGAGACAACACAAATTACTTACTTTCTTATATTTACTTGATTGTATTCATTACACGGCTTTCTAGAATACTTGATTATGATATTTGCTGCAGTCAGTAGTCATATACTTACTGCAGAAATTGAATGTAACAGTTGGGCTCTGGTATAAAATAATACAATTCATTTTCTCCAAAAAGGGAACTACTGTGAGCTTCGAGCTATCTGTTGAGACACTGCGGGATTTTAGCAGTACTATAAGATCATTGCCTGTCACACTGTGACACATGGATATAATAAACTTTGCTATGATGTGTGTAAACTGTACGATGATGACGACTATCGACTCATATGCTACGATGCACGTTACTATAAAAAAATGAAATGTCAACAGCATGCACTAGTGGTAATGAAAAAGACATTTTATGCAAGGTGAACAAAAGTGGAAGCAGTGAAAGAGGAAGATAAAAGAGCTTAGGGTAAGCAGTTTTATGATTTAGTTTCATGTTGTGTTGATTTCATAGTGCATTTTCATTAATTGGTCAGTAAATGTGAATTGCAGCAGTAAAAACTGCGCGATGATCATGCTGTATTGTTTTTAATCTTTCTTACTGTATGACACAGGACCATTGAGCTACGATCACATAAATTGCCATGATTGTTTCACAATGCCAATCTTTTGTTTAGGACAGTAAAATTGTGTTTCAATTAGCAATCAATTAGTTTGTCGTTAGCAGAGACTGCAAGACATGAATCAGGTGTGTCTGACAAGGGAGACATACAAAATTAGCAGGGCAGGGGTGCTTGTAGGACAGGTTTGAAAACCACTGGCTTAAAGGGTTAGTTCACCCAAAAAAGAAAATTCTGTCATTAATCACTCACCCATGTGTCATTCCAAACCCATAATGCCTTCGTTCATCTTCGGAACACAAATTAAGATATTTTTGATGATATCAGAGAGCCACCTGACTCTTCATAGACAGCAACACAACTGAAATGATCCCAGATCCCGGTAACACCGGTGAAAAAGTCCATGTGACATCAGTGGCTCAACTATAGTTTTGCGACGATACAGAAATACTTTTTTTGCGCAAATGACATAAGGGTGAGTAACTAATGACAAAATTGACATTTTTGGGTGAACTAACCCTTTAATAGAAGCTTCACAGGTTCAGTCTGGGATTATTTTGAGGAAATTATGTCCTGATTATGCATTTTGCTTAGTTTACAATTTTATCCCATGTACCAGTTGTATGGTAATTTTTTGTGTTTGGCCCCATATACTTGAATTGCTTTGCTAAAAGAAGGTTTCGTTCGTTTGGAATAACGCAAGGGTAAACAGAATTCTCATTTACAAGTAAGCAATCCTTTTAAGGCCAGTAAGTGAATTATCTTGAGGTTTAGGCACATGATTTTTATTATCCCTGGAAAGCATAAAATCGTTGGCTTTTTATCTAATTCTGTCTTTTAATCCCGCTGTCCAGCAGACACATTCATAACAGAAGTATTCGCAGAGGAAGACAGTTTTAACCAAAAATATCTTTGCACCGTCCATACAAATCCTCCTCTGTGGTATCTTCTTTCATTTAGAGTATAATGTATGTAAAGTTCTCTGTCTGTTCTGAAGTGCGAGAGAGTATCTACTTGAGCAAATCAAATTTGCTTTGTTAAATCCCCAAAAATAATATTCCCAATAATTCGAAATGCCAATTTCACTCAACGTCAGTTTTGCTGGAAGAAAACAACAACAGAAACCCACAATGATTTCCAATAGTACACTGTGAGTACAGGGATCTAATTATGAATAATTGGTATCTGGTTTCTCATCGTGACAGGAATCCTGGCTTGGCTGTATGAAATCATTATACCCCTAATCGCAGAACGGACGCTGCGCCCTTCATAAATCTGCATTAGCGTGAATCTCACTTTGAAAGACTTGTGGGTACGGCTGCTTAAATCACTATTACATTCACATTACTGTATTTGCTGGAGTTGTGACGTCTTGACAAATGGCTTACATTGCGCAAATATCACTTGAAGCTCAACAACGGATTTGCTGTAACACAGCAATTACGTTTAACATACGTTTTGCACAATCAAATGAAGCTTGATTCAATATGCACAAGATCTAGCACTGAATAAAGCCGATTTGCAAATTGTTGTAGGCACCGTACTCAACTTGGATCCTTATTCTTATGCACATTTGATTAGAGAGAACCACATTAAACCAACCGAGAAAATAATCAGACCGTTTATAATAGTTTTCTTTTTGCATCATTAGTTTTTATAAAGATATTACCGTAAACTCAAAACTCATGGCACTGTAAGTCAAAAGACATTATGCTTCATCCAAAGCTTAATAAACTAGATCTCAGTTCCTTCTCACAGACAAAAAGAAGATAGTGATTTCATATTTTATCTCTGTTTGAATCCACATTGTCTGTTTTCTTTCACTACTGACCTTTCCGAACCTTCAGAGATAATGATTTTTGATAAGCCACAGAGAGAATTTAAATGTTATCACTTTCTACACACCTCTGTTGGACTTCTGTGTCCAAGGAGGCTGTCTTTTATGAACAGTTTCTCTGGAGAAATGAGTCATACTGTGAGATTTCTGTTTTTCTGTATGTCTAAGCAGGTGAGAGAAGCTTTATCAATGGCCGCATAAACAATAATTACTGATCAAAAATACAACTACATGTCATGGGAAACATTGATCTATAGGCATTCATATAAAAATTTGTCTAGTTGGCAGCACATGTGCAAATGCACCTACATACGAGTCTGTGAAGATACAAGCTGAACTGAAATCCCTGAATATCTGTTTACAGTACATACCTTAGGGACGCTTAACATGCCCATAGCTTGTAAAGAAGAACTAGATTTTTTAAAGAAACAGCCAAAGTTTTCTTTGAATGTTATAAAAATAAGTTGGCACCATCTGAAATCAAGCCATTCTCAAATGCATGTCGGTGTGACGTCACACCGACAGAGGCCACTCCCACAATAGTTGATTGACAGCAGCGTGTCACACAGACTAAACTGGTGTCTTACCTCAGACCTGAGTGAGCCGTCATCAGACCGAGACGCAGAGACAAGCAAGACTCCTAAACGATTGAGGTGTTTTATTGTTGAATGTATTAATGGACATCTGAGTGACTGAAGACGCGGAAGCAGGGGCGCCGTAAAGGGGGGGTAAACGATGACGATTCTCGGGGCCCATGACTGAGAGGGGGCCCAGAGAAGCCCCCAATAAAATTGTGGTGGTAAAAAAATATATTTAATAGTAAAAATGATTAACTTTAAGTTATTCTATTTGCTGTTTCCTGGTGTCAAAAATTTTATTTGTTTAGAAAACACAAACGTCCGTTGGCCCCTCTCCCCCTCTTGATTATCATAAAATGGTTCAGTCCGCCCAAATTGTATCCAGGCAACACAAACAGCTTGACTTCACTTATAGCGCTGGCAGAATATCAACTTGATGGAAGAGGAAGTGAAAATGCCTCAACAATCGATTGCACCAGCTGGACGTAAAAAAACCGGGTGTAAGTCTGACTTAGTTACGTCCAGCTTTCCGCTCAATATTTACACCAGTTGCACCATCAAAAATTATGACCAGGCGTAGATGAGGCGCGTCCTCGCTGAAACGTTCTCTCGCAGTAATGGCTGCAGCTGAGACGAGCTCGCGCTTCAACAAGTGAAGCCACCACGACATGATTTCATTAAGAAAACATTTACTAATAAGTCCGTTTCTCTATCTGAAGTCTCCCTATACTGTACGTTCCATGACAGATTTCTTCAAACAAACATTAAAAATAAAGGCGGCAGGTTAAGAATTTTTTTTTTTAATTTAGCCTATAAAATCACAACGTTTTGTTGATATTCTTGCCAAACACAAATAAAGGTAGACTCTTTACAGTTCCGAATGATGTATTTAATTAAGGACATTTAAATTAACGGCGTAGGCTATTTTGTTTTTGAAAAAAATGAAAGTGATTGCGCCTCCGCACTTCAGCCTCTCCGACTTATCCCACATTTATTATTATAGGGCATTTTTACCATCTAGACATTGTTATAGGCTTGAACTGTTTTAGTATGTATATCTATAGTTTTATTTTAGAAGAGTCATGGTGGTTTGAGAAGCCTAAAGTGATCAAACACAGCTGACTGCTGCTGATGGCCTACTTTAACTTATATTTAACAAATAAAAAAATACTCCAAACATTTTTCAAAATTAACTTAATAAAAAAACAAAACAAAATATAATAATTTTGACATTAAACACAAAACTGAACTGTTTTAATAGCCAGACACAGACTTTCTTTGCGTGAAGATTAATGTCCGCCTATAGACAACCTCTTATCATTTTATTTTGGTATTGCATCACTCATAGCTCTAACGTTTAAAACAGAGTTTAGGAAAATGTAACGACAATCCTGAGCTTTGATTAGTTTGTAAAGCCTTGTCTCTTGTCAGAAGGCTCAAGGCGACCACAGACTGGCATTCGGAAGATTAACGTTACATTTGGTTCTGAAGGGAAACACGCCCTTGATCAACCGAAATGCGTTTATGTCCGTGCGAATCATTCATGATCCAGCCTCACCTACAGAAGCAGTGAGTATAATGTCTTTTAATTAATCCATGCAAATTGCCTTTCCTAATAATGTGCTAATTAGCAAGTTTCACTATGAATACGGCTAAAAAAAGATCCTCTGAGAGTGCCTCGGAAAAACACACCAAGGAAAAGTCACGTTGGGAAAAAAGTGTGCAAAATGACTAAATGTAAATTTAAACTACATTTAATCTTATTATTTAGTAAATTAAAATAAACATGAAGTTGGTTAGTTTTGTAATAATGTCTTTCATTTATGTATTTTTTCTATCTAGTTTAATTTATTTCTAATTGATATAGATTTACATATTTTTTATTATTATTTTATATTATAATATCTATTTTTACATTTACTTTTTTTAATTGTATAATTTAATGTTGCTTGCAGTTTTTTTTTTGCAATTTTAGACTTTTGTCATTTTGCAATTTAAAAATGACAGAAAATCATTTAAATATAATTTATATCTCCTTGTACTTCTCTAATTTATTTATTTAACTTTTATGTACTTTTTGTACATTTTTTGCAATTTGAAAATGAACAAACATCATTTAAATCTCATCATATAAATTTATCAGTTGCAAATTATACACATACTCACTACAGACAAACACATACTGATAAAATATCCCAAAAACAGCAAACACAAAATCTTATCTTCACATAAAAGCTTTTTACTTCATACCGGCTCTCTGCCTTGCCCTATTTATTTTGCCTGACGCTGAAAGACAGTTTGCTTCAACACAAAGACATAGACTAGCTTGGCACTAATGGAGATGAATTAAGCAAAATTCAGGTCTAGGCCATTTCATTTCCTCTGTCATCATGCCTTTAGGTTAATTCACAAGCAGCATTACAATTCTAAGGTCTTTATTTTGAACATATTCATCATCAAATAATTGAAAAAACCTTACAAAGCTTGTTTTTGATGAATCTGAGCTTGGAAGCTATTTGCCAGATTTATATCGAACGTCTTCTATCATTTGATGATGAAATGCGGGGTAATTTGTCTGTAGTTTATAGCTTACAAGAGGAAACATCACGCTTAGGTGCCCTATAAATCTCCAAAATCTACCAACAAGACTTTTCCACAAGACAAACTGCAGGCTAGCGACATCTGGCACGGGATATGAGTTTTGCAACGCTGCTGTGAAATATAATTTTGCCACAATGTGTCATGAGTCACTTCTTTCCTTATTTTTATAACTGTGTTTCACACCAAGAGATTCTGCCGCCGTCAAGCTGATGTTCTCCGTAGCCCTTGGCTTCTTACAAAATGAAACACAAAAATGAAACTTTATTGAACTGCACCTTGGAGATACCCAGGGCGTAGCGGTCTCTTTACTGATATCTCAAGTGCTTCACCTTGTAGAAGGAATATTGGAGCGAATAAGATTTAAAAAGAAAGAAAAACACCAAGAAAAAACAAAGCAGCCTTGAAGCGATTTCAGATTGCTCCTCATAACCTTCCAATACATTCCTGCAGAATCCAATTTAGTGCAAGATATGGAATAAAACTGTCACAGAATGGGAAATGTTATCACCTACTGATGTTAAGACATACTGTGTGGGTTAAATTGAATATTTCTGTGAAGCTTTGAGATTTTTTTGGGTTGAAATTCACTTGTTCTTGCCAATTATTTTATTTCCAGTTTCATAGTAATGTCATTCGCTGCAACTCTGATATATTCAGTGGGCTTATTTCAATTTCACATTAGGTGATTCAACTTTAGTGTGACGACAGATTGAAAGTGTGCTTATCAACAATGTGAATAAATCACTGAGCTTGGATTGCGGTGCCGTATATGCCCTTCACTGTGATATCCATCATTATTTTAATGATCTGCAGCATCTGAAACCGTTGGATGGTGCGGTGTCAGCCAATTCGCACCAGTATGTGTTGGCGTTGAGTTCAGGGCTTTCTGATTGCACAATGTCCCCGTCAAAGGCTCCGCAGGGACTTCAGGTGTAAGGCTGACCTGTCATTCCCTACAAGGCTTTGTGTCTTTTTATATGCTGATCATTAGCCGAAGTGAGATGTTTGAGTGTTGTTTTTGCACTGAAGCAGAAATATGTAATAATACTATATCACTGGCACCAGGGGTTCATAACCCTAAAATGTAGCACAGGACTGTTCAATAATAACTATACAATCATCCATACTTATGTTGGTGTTCCCGGTACAAAAATGACTGGCCTTTTCAGAATTGCTTGCAAATTTCTTGTTATGCTAGATTGTCACCAAATCTTGGGTTTCAGTCACACAGCAGCAGAACACGGTTGTCTGTCCTGTATTTGGGATTGACAACCATATTTTATATACAGGTCTTGATCACACAGCAGCTTACAGTTGTGGTTAGAATTAGAAACGGGAGGCAAGCCCGTACTCCTTACCAGTAACCATAGCGACAGTGACCGAAGCTATTATCAAAGATGGCGACGTCCACAAAACTCTTTTTACGACACGACAAGAGTCCAATTTAGGCGCGAATTCTTTTTCAAATCTTCATTAACCGACAGCAGGTTTTAAATTGGAGAGCGGAGCATTTGAATCGCGCAGAATACAAAACTGATGGGGGGAGTGGCTCCGGTGGAAAACTGACGAGATAAAACTTTAAGGTGAGACAGAGCCTATTTCTCCTTTACTGTAAGTTACCGAAAACACACGTGAAAACACGTAGCGCACGACAGACGCGTGTACACAGTGTATGACGTGATAGACAACTAGTTGTCCAGTCCTGTTCCACACGGCGCCTGTGTTCTGAGAATGCTGCTGTCACACCCGTAAATAACCGAACTGTGTGTGAACGGCCTCAAAAACCGGATTTACAACCGTATTCTGCTCCTGTGTGGACATAGCCTTGGATTCAATGTTCTGTCAGCCTATTTTTTATACAATATGAACGTTCTGAACGTCTTTTTGCAACTGATTGTTTGTAGAAGTTACTGATTTGAACTAATGCACCTCAGTCTTTGAGTGAAAACACATTATTTGTGGATAATTTTTGCAATATTGATTTAAAAAAAAGATATGATCGATCATTCCCAAAAGGAAATACAAAACTTGTGCTAACTGAAAGGGTTGCTATAAGAATAACTCCAACATTTGGTAATATAGCATAATGTATAAGCAATTATTTGTAGGCCGGTCATTCTTGACCAGGAACACCACACACTTTGGTACAAACTAGCAAAATGATGGTTATTCTAGCACAGGCTGTGTGGCATAATTATTCTCTAAACCCATGAATAAAAATACAACTACTAATACTACTACAAAAAAACTAGGAAATGACTACATCAAATATTGCTTTACTTGCAACAACAAGCTGTGCTGCAAATTACTGGCTGCAGAAAGAATGAAACCATTAATAT
The DNA here is from genome assembly GCA_032361145.1 of Enteromius fasciolatus. Classification (NCBI taxonomy): domain Eukaryota; kingdom Metazoa; phylum Chordata; class Actinopteri; order Cypriniformes; family Cyprinidae; genus Enteromius; species Enteromius fasciolatus. The sequence continues at coordinate 7,035,054 of JAUMHR010000090.1, read as the reverse complement.
TCAAGAGACGTTTGGAAACCTAACTTGTCCATTTTGCTATTTCCACTGGATTTAATTGCTCCCTGTGTGTTACTTATCAAATCACAAGATCACAGGTAACATAATCAATGTGTGAGTTGCTCTATTATTTCTGAAAGGCTGAATATCTGATATTTCACCGTTCAGGCAACAAAAGGAGAAACGGCTGTAAGATTAAGCCATCATTCAAAAGACTTTTGACTGACACATTATAAACTCAAAGACTGCGGTAATTTATCTTCAAACTGAGTCACAATTCAATTTATGGGGGGAAAGCATTTACACAAATAATTTTAATATCAGTTTTATTTTTTAGTGCCAAACTATGACAAACTCCACTAACTTGTGCGTTTCCAAATCTCGCTCACACACACACAAATTTTATATGTTGAGTTTTTCTGTTTTATATACAGTAGTCAGTAAACCAGCTTGACCCCTGTATATGAAATATGCATTATATTTTTTCTTCCCTAGAAAAACTGGCATATATTTTGTAACATCCTAAGGATAGCATGAAAATGTATGAGCTAAAAACACAGAATGTACCAATTTACTCGGAGCATCTGAGAACTAGGATGATCTAGATAACGATCATCTCCCAGGGTGTTTTTCACACCCAGCTGACTGAATCTTTACTGATCCTCAGCTGAAGGAGAAGAGGTGTGGAACGAGGGATCCATTAGAGGGAAAGGAAACAGCAGTCAAGGCCCCCATGCTCTGATGATTTATGTGTTCAATATGAGGGCAAGGTGCATTTTTCTCCATTTTAGCGCTTTAGCCCTGACACTCGGAGCAAGGGGGTGCATGAGGCCATAAAAGTGTTTGGTTTGGACTCAGAATCGCAAGATGTTACTCACACACAACCTTTGCCACAAGTACAAACCCCGTTCCTGCCAAAACAGGATGTGAGAAATGTCAAGCATGAATTGAAATAATTGATATAAGCTGAATGAGTAAATAAATAGAAATAACTTACTGATGAACACAATTTTTTTTAATTAAATAGAATTAATTAATTAATCATTTAAATGCATTAACACGTTAAATAAAAACAAATTAATAAAATAAACTGATCAAATACATAAATGAATAAAACAAATGTACTAATATTTAAAAATATATATTTTTTTAAATAAATAAAATGGATATATAATTTAACTGATGTAGAAATGTATTCAAATGCAAAAATATAAAATGAAAATGAATGAATAAATAACTGAATAAAACTGATAAATAAAATATGAAGTTTAAAGCTTTAAAAATGTAAGAAGAAAAAAATTAATAAAAGTCTTGAATAAAATAAATGTATTAATACTTAAGAAAGTAGAATGAATAAATATATTAATAAAATAAATATAATTAATAAATATAAAAAAGAAAACAAATAGAACACACCATATTAATATATAAAATGAATAAAATACAAATTAAAAAATAGAAATAGAAAAAATAAAATAACTAAATTAATTTAAGAATGAATGAATGAAAGATTATACACACACACATATATATATATATACAAAACAAAAACAAAAACAAACAAAAAAAACCCCTGAAAGTAATCATTTTAATTGTCAATACCTGCAAGTTCAGAATACAAGAGCGCACATATTTAGAAGCCTCAAAAATTGGTTTGGACCAGACATGAGTCAATAAGGCAATCAAAACATAATAATATGTGATGGTCCATTCTGCAGTCTTAAAAGCACACAAACCTCGGTCTCCAGAGTACAGATATCATAACTTGGTGATTTGTAGTGATCATCATTTAGGGCTGTTTGGTCCCAGGTACATGTTGTGGTTTTGATACGAGGACCATGGATCATTACTAGCCCTCTCTCAGCTGAAACAACAATAATTTGGCTGCTTGGTATTCTTTACTTAAATTACTGTGAGATTGTCAGGAAATAGGGGCAAATTTGTGCTATTAGACTGCCATGCTCTCTCTTCATTTGCTAATTATCTTACTAAATTGTAGCTCCAGAGCATGGACTGCAATCCTGGTTGTAAAGCATCCAAGCGAAGCACCCATTATCTGCGATCACAAATTAAAAAGAAACATATAGGCTACATTAAATACAACGCAAGTGTAAATGTTGATCACATCTCGAATCTGAATATATAATTACACACTGTAACTCCTGTAGCTTCACTTTAGATTACTCCTGTGTTTTATTAAAAGGTTTAATGCATTTGTCCCATGATGCAGAACCTCGCTGACGTTTGAATGCAACACCACAAAAGACCTGCCAGTTGCGTCAGTTCTCGTCTGCTGCTTTAATGAGGTTCGGTGGCTTGTTTTGGCACGAAAAATTTCAGAAGTGCACAAGGGAGCTAAAGTGACACACAAACAACTCTTGGCATTTCTATAAACATTGGATTACAGTCCACATCCTTTTTCCTAACAAACCATTTTAACTAAACACTAGAGAGGAGTAAGATGCTGAGTTTCTTCATGCATCTGCCAAAATAAACTTTCTCACGCATTGGATAAGGATCAGGGCCCGGTTTCTCGAAAGCTTCTTATCTCTAAGTAGTTCTAAAGTTGTACCTTAACCTCTCTGTTAACATTATGGCGCATTTCCCGAAACGTTCTTACGCTAAGTATCTCTTAGCTAAGTCACACGTTCGTAAGGTTGGT
>JAUMHR010000090.1:7010492-7032270 GCA_032361145.1 Enteromius fasciolatus | reverse complement strand
ATCTAAACTCTTACTGTCACTAGATTTCTGGAGATGGAAAAGGAGGATGTCTTTATTAAACCCTGAAACTGGATGTATGTTACCGTGACTACCTCTACACTTGCAGAAGGACAAATACTGTATAGCACCTCCCATCACAACACTGTAAATCAACACCGCTCTATTTTTCTTTTGTCAGACTGAGCTAAACTGTTAACCAAGTATGAATTTTCTCACATAGGTTCAACTCAAGAACTCGATAAAATAGTGTGTTGGTCGAATGTAAAGAAACAACATGCTCTGTTAATTTAAAAATATAAATGCTGAAGTACTAAAGCTACAAAACTAAAGTTATACAAAAATAAAGCTAAAATAAAGGTAATAAAAAGGCAGCAAAATACTAAAATTAAACAAATGCTTGAATTTTATACTGTACAATAGCTTGGGAAAACTGCTTAAAAAGGAGTTAAAAATACAATAAACAGCAAGTCCCCAATGAACTTTTCTCCTTATCAGCAAAGATTAGGAGACCAAGATGACATTCAATGATAACGAAACCGCTTGTTGTCAGACTCTAAATTTGGGAACATGCTTTCACAAGATGCCATCTTAAGTTCCTTACAAAGGTTATATAAATTTAAGATAAGTTGTATCTTAAATATTTCCATAATTATATTTTTATCATTTGCAGTATTTTATCAAGAAGATGATTTACCAATAAAGCCATATAATTTTCTACAGAAATCCTGTGAAAGGATAGCGATAGTAAGGGTTTTTTTCCACTTGGACCTTAAAGTTGCCAAGCTTTCTTCAGCATAATCCCCCAAAAAAGACACAATAAGTTGTCAATATCTGGTTGTCTATTTGTATGTCACATCTCCAACATTTTTACACGAAAACCCAAAAATGTGTTAAGTTGAAAAAACGGACGAGCTACAGTTGCCTGCAGATTTCAAAGGCTAATCTTTTTGCACAACAAAGACCATTTATTTCACTTTGTTGCAACATACAGCAAGAGCAAAAGAGAGAGAGAGAGAGAGAGAGAGAGAGAGGAATAAAGGTTTAAGACCTCATTTTAGGGCGTAATTTACCCATTTTTTCAATTCTCAATTGCCCACTTCAGGTTGTTCCCGTAACCGCTTTCCCTGTGGTTACATCTAGTGTAAGCAGTTTTTGTCCAGTAAGTGTTATTAGCACTGTGTCAAGAAAACGATCACTCAGCTCCCTGCCCGGCCACACTGAGTTTAATGTGACTTGAGAACAGGGGGGATGGGGTACAGGGGTTGTACCACACAAGAGCGGTGGGCCATGGAGGTCACAGAGATCCAGTAAGTGTCCAGATCCCAGTGGACAGCCATGACGGAGGCTTGATTGCCCTGTCACATGATTCCAGACTGAGAACTAATGAGAAACATGCCTGGAATCACCAGCGCTCCTTGACTGGTACGGCTGGATGAAAAGCCAGTTTACACTAATGTAAGTCAAGGGACCATGACCATGATGTCTTTGAGAAGGTGGAATTGATGTAGAGGGAGGGATCAAGTCAGCTGATGAGGATGAATGAAAAAGAATGGAAGTGAGGACGTTTCTAAATTAATTATCGGTTTAAAATATATTGACACCCCATTTTAAAAAGAGATTTAAACCAACCAACAAACAAAAAAGCTTAAAATACCTTGATTGACCTATAGTTGAGTCACTATTTGAGTGACTTTTTTTTTGTTGGTTTACCAAAAACATTTACATTTGGGCCTAATCCCATTTCTACCCCTTAACCCTTCGCCTCCGTTTTGCACATGGCTGCCCCGAGCAAACTAAAAGATACAAAAATGTAAGCATTATTGTAAATTATAAGCACACAATATTCAAAAAACATTTTAAAAAAGTTATTGTCTCCATGGTACCTACATATAAAGCCCTGTTAATGTCAAAGACGTAAATGGATATCTAAAAGTCAGCCAGGGAAAAGTTTTCAATTGCCTGGTGAAAAACTCCATGTGCAAGATAAGAGACAAGGACAAGAATAGCACCAAACATTCAGACTCAGAAAAGCCTGACAGTGAAGCAGGTTGCAGCTGGTCCTGAGGTGGTGAGCCTAAGAGACACACACACACACGCTCACACACACACTATCCCACTGGCGGTCACAGCCGATAGATGGACCGAGAGATAGATGAAGAGGTAGGAAAATGTAGTGACAGATGGAGAGAAAATGTGTGTGGGCAGGGGACAGTCAGCCACAGGGACATGCAGTGAATCTATTGTTTCCTAAAGGTGAGAGAGAGGGAGAATAAGAGAGAAAGGCAGAGAGAATGGAAGATAGAATAAGAGGTCGGGAGAGAGGCTGTGAAACGACATTCACCAGTCCTGAAAGACACAATACATTCAGCTATCAGGCTCATTGTGAAAACCCTCCCTTTCACAATAGTATTAAAAGAGAGACAGCGGCAAAAGAGACACAGCGCTTTTATTTAACTCCTCAAAGAAGAGAAGACGCACAGAAAATGGAAAATGTGACAGAATTACAGTCGCAGAAAATAGCCTCCGCTGAAAATCGATTCACACTTGACAATCAGCCAGATAAGGCAAAAATGGCTGTCATGCTGTATCATTCAGTTGGGAAGAAAAGGATATTTGGTACCATGATGCATCATGGGAGGGAAAAGTGGATCTGCTAATCTTTCTAAACTATTACATCTTGACAAGCCATCTCTCCGAAGATGAAATGACACACAGCGCCCCCTTTTGGGACTGAGATGTAATTTCAGATGCATCAAACAATAGAGAGCTATGCAATAATACTAGCGTACTGTTTAGTATACACTGTATCATGACTATTTTTTAATACATAATGTTACCGTCAGTGAGGGAGAAAAATTATCATTCTGCATCTTGATTTAATTTTGGACAAAAATCTCTAGGCCAGTCCAACTTGGGATTAATGATTAAAGAAAGCTGTAGGCCCTATTGCATTGTGGGACATACATTCAATGTAGTTTGCCGTGTTGTAAAGTTTACATTCTGATAAAGTATTAAGTGATCTAGGTTTACATGAACACACACAAAACATACAGTGTTACTTAACTGTCTATAAAAGACAATCAAACTTTGTTTTTGCAAACTGAATTAAATCTGAATAAAAATTTAAGATTGGACACTGAGTTAATAATAATAATAATAAAAATGAGAAAAGCACATAATAAAAGTGCTATAATTTTAACTCAAATGAAAACATAACTTATTAGAAATATTAAAAAACAGTGTAATAGATACTAATGAACTAATGCAGCATACTGTTAATTTTCAATGTATATGTAATAAGAGTAGTATTTTAAACTTATTCAAAATAAGCATATTAACATGAGCCTGGGAGTATTTCTGGTTTCTTAAAGTAACTGTACCTGACTCTATACCTGACAAATAACCCCTTAAATAATCCTTTCTACTTTATACAATGCTGTCCTGTCAGAATAGAACAGCTATCTGCATGCTACAGAAAACAAAAGCGCTCTGTGTGGGCTGCTGCTCCCATTAGTGTAGAGTAATTGTGTTTAAATGTGTGCCTGCACTGCTTCTAGGGTGTTCAGGACAGTGTGAGCGGACAGATAAGAGAAAACAGCAGACCGAGCGTCTATAGCTCAGACTGCTGATGCTGCACTAGTGTTCTAAACGGTACGGCACGCTGCGACCCACTTCACCAGCGCTTATTTGCATAAGGCAGACGCGGCCAATCAGTAACGCGCATGCAAATGAACGGAGCCATTGCCTTCCACGAGCGTAGGAATAAAAACAAAAATGTCTAAGAACAGAACCAAAAAATTATTGAACATGTCTACCTACTTTTCTCTACAATTTATTTAGGAATCAGGCAGTGAATGAGATGCAAAAGTCTGCAAACAAGCAAATATTTATGTAAATTACGATAAGCGAAGACGCAAATAATCAAATGTTCCGCGGATAAAACTGCAGTTCTAAAGATTGGGTGATTTTGGTGATCCCAGAGAAAGGCACGAACTAGTCAAAATCAGCTAGGATAACCATCTTCTTAGAGCAAACAAAAATACACATCTAATCAAATGCAAAGTAAACACTGCTCCCCGCAGGATATAACAATTCCTAATTCATGAAACGGTTGTCAATCAGAATAAGAAAATTCAGCTTAGGGAACCGTCTATGCACAATTTTATCATTTGAAAGCCTGTTTATCCTCTCTCCACCTCCCTCAATGCCTCCGCCTCATTCCCTCTTCCAGGCTTTCATTTTGCCCTTCAACAATTTAATCAGAGCCATAGCTCTGCCAGGTATATTGAGCTATAATTATAGCCTTGCCTTCTTATTAGTAGATGAGACTTTGATAATAAGCCCTCAGTGAGATTGCTTCTGGCCAAACAAGGCATCTGTATAATCTCAGCACTCCTATCGCTCGCGTAAAAACGGCACGATTACGATGAAGATGCCGAATGGAGATCAGACAGAAATTACAGAACACCAACAAGTTCATTAATTTAAGATTTGTTCCGTTTCCGTGCCACTAATGAGACATTTTCGCGCCCTGACTCAACCAAGAGCACTTACTCAGCGTCCTTGGCGTTCAAATCCAAAATATTGCTTCATTAAGTTTGATTCACAGACATTCTGCTAAAACCCAGAGTTGTTTTCTTAGTCATTGCATCAGGATGTTCATTGACTCTTGCTGCTTTTTCTAGCCAAGCACTAGAAAATGAATCACCCAAACACCTACATGAAAGAGACAGCGTCTATTGAGAGCCGTGTTTACCTCACTTGTAACACATAAATAGCACATTAAATTTAGGTTATTGACATACTTTTTACTTCCGGTGAGCTGGTGTTTTTGAATGTCAGTTTCTGAGCTGACAGGTGTGCTTACCTGAATGGGAATGTTTCATTTCTGCAACACTACTGGTAACAAATGGAACTGCACTTTGTTTGTCTGTATGGTGGTGGGGACAGACATGGAAGAGAAAGATTTCATGCATAGCTTTATAAAATAAAGTGTGAACTAATGTCACGTGGACTATATTAATTATGTCCTTACTACTTTTTTGGGCCTTGAATGTGTCAGTTGCATGCAGGGTCAAAAAGCTCTCTGATTTTTTTCACCACAAAATAATAAATCAGATGGTTTCAACAAAAGCATCTACGATCGATGAACAACCTTGTAGCTCACAAGAGGACGGTTTTCAATGGTTTGTAGCCAGGTTATAAATCTCTTTCTTTGTGTAGAAAATGAACATGTTTTTTGGGTGCCATTAGTGGCACAAAAATAGTTTAGGCTAACTTAAAAAAAGCTATTGGTTATTTCTACAAAGAACACACAATGAGGCATAATAATAGGGCATGTTGAGAAAAAGTAAGAGAGGGAATATAAAAACACAAACACTGAAAAATAGAAAGAAAAAACATTTTTGCTGCAGAACATAGTTTGTTGATCTGTGGTCTGTAGGAAATGGTAACACTGCTGCATTCAGTATATTTATAGAATGGTTGTCAAGCACACAGTTCAGTATTGCAAAGGATACAAAGAACTTAGAGGGTGCTGCAGCAGCCTTCTGTCTTACCGAGAAGGCGTTTGGGTGGCGAGGGTCATTGTTCTTAGTCTACAAAGAGCCGGCGTGGGGCAGCTGAAACATAGATTCACCCTCTCTGACTATTAATTACTCAGGCAGTCATCCAGTAAGCTTCTTATCGCACACAGCTGCCACTTTCACCAGAACTGTGCAGTATTAGTATCACTGCTGGATTATCACCACAACTTCCCCGAGTCCTTCAGTTTGATGCATGGGTGTACATATATGTGCACATACATATACATAAATATGTGTGTGTGTGTGTGTGAGTGACCTTTTTATGTAAAATTGAGATTTACACATAATCTGAAACTGAATTAATAAGCTTTTAACTGATGTATGGATGTACATGTACAGTATGTTAGGACAGGACAATATCTGGCTGAGATGAAGTCCTTGGCAATGCATACAGTATTACTAATCAAAAATTCAGTTTTGATACAGTGTGTACGGAAAGTATTCAGACCCCATTAAATTTTTCACTCTTTGTTATATTGCAGCCATTTGCTAAAATCATTTTTAATTTTTCCCTCAGTTCATTTCCCCCTTCAATGTACACCCACATTGCACAGTATTCAGACCCTTTGCTCAGTAATTAGTAAAAGCACCCTTTTCACCGAATACAGCCATACAGAGTTGTTGTGAAGCCACTCCTTTGTTAATTTAGCTGAGCGCTTAGGGTCATTGTCTTGTTGGAAGGTAAACCTTCAGCACAGTCTGAGGTCCTGAGCACTCTGGAGAAGGTTTTCTTCTAGGATATCCCTGTACTTGGCCACTTTCATCTTTCCCTTTATTGTAACCAGTCGTCATGTCCCTGCAGCTGAAAAACACCCCCACAGCATGATGCTGTTTTTTTAGCAAACTCAATGTGGGCCTTCATGTGTCTTGCACTGAGGAGAGGCTTTCCGTCGGGCCACTCTGCCATAATGCCCCGACTGGTGGAGGGCTGCAGTGATTATTGACTTTCTACAACATCTCCTGACTGCATCTCTGAAGCTCAGCTACAGTGATCTTTGGGTTCTTCTTCACCTCTCTCACCAAGACTCTTCTCCCCCGATAGCTCAGTTTGGCCGGACGGCCAGCTCTAGGAAGGGTTCTGGTAGTCCCAAATGTCTTCCATTTAAGGATTATGGAGGCCACTTTGCTTTTAGGAACCTTAAGTGCAGCAGACTTTTTTCTTGTATCCTCGGCCAAATCTGTGCCTTGCCACAATTCTGTCTCTGAGATGACTCAAATGAAGGTGTAGAACAATCTCAAGGATGATCAGAAGAAATGGACAGCACCTGAGTTAAATATATGAGCGTCACAGCAAAGGGTCTGAATACTTAGGACCATGTGATATTTCAGTTTTTTTCTGTCAATATGGGGTTGTGTACATTAAGTTCTTAATTTCTATTTGAATGTGGCAATTCTACTTTAAAGTTACCTAACTCAGTTCAAGTCATACTCTATATGCGAAATCCAAAATTAATTTAGTTCTTGAATATGCATCTGCATATCCCATAGTGGCTCATGTGAGTTAAAATTTTACAAAAGGAATTCTTTGGCTTTAGCAAATTCTAGATTCAAAACTGAATAGATTATATGCATCCAAAACAGTGCCGTGTTTATTAAATATTCAAAAGAGCTGTAATAAACCACAGGGACCATAACACAAAATGAACATTTGCTGTTATGCTTTAACCAGTGTAAAGAGCTTCGATGCAGGAAATACACGGACAGTGCGAAATTAAGCCGCTTGAGATAAATATGCAAATATCCTCCTGGCGTATTTAAAATGTAAACATCTTCGGTTAATAATATCACTGCTTGGCCTGCCTACATTGCCTCTGTAATCCAAGAGCCACGTAATGCCTCAAGGACCTACATTTTTATAATTTTTTTTATTTTTCCAAACTTGTTAAAAATGCATGCTTGCATTCGCATTATGTCACTTTATGGCTTTCTTAAATAAGAATCACTTTAGCTGTAACCATATTTAGTTCACTTAAGCTGTGTTTTCTCTCTCTCTCGGTGGAAATGTAAATCCTCAGAGTGGCTGATACCCTCCACTCTGATCATTTGCTGAGTGCTGTGCAATTCCCATTTGTTTGCCTTTCAGTGATTGCACATTAATTACTGAAAGAGGCGATTAAACATCTCTTATTACACCAGGCCTCCTAGGCAGTCCACATGAGCTGAGCCAGCAGAGCTTGAAAGGGCTCCAAACGCTTATTTACATCCTTGACAACAGTGCAAGTAGCCCAAGGTAAAGTTGCTGCTCTGGCTCTGAGGCCAAACATCTTTGACAAGCCAAAGAATCAGCTAGAACAAGATAAAGTGACAATTAGATTAAAATGCATAAGGGTCAATGATGTACAAGTCTGTACCTTATACCCATATAGCAAAACAATATATTTTTCTGGCCAAAATATATTTTAAATATAGGCTAAATATATAATGTTAATGGTTAAGTTTAATTAAATACTGGATATAATTTTGAAACTGAAAATTGAATTTAAAAATCAAAAAGAATCTTACAGTAATCTACATTTAAGTTTTATTTATTATTTATTGTAAATGAAAATGTGTTACAGACAAAAAATGTTTTTTCGTCAAAAAACATGAATGTATTTGAATGTGAATGTATTTTCTTGGATTGAAATGCATGGTGGGCAAAATATATTTGAAATACTTTTTTTAAGTAGGCCTATATATATATATATATATATATATATATGAGTAAAGACAAATATTTAATAAAAATGTAGTTCCTATAAATAAATTAATGCTGGTTTAATAAGGTTTTGGAAAATATACAATTTTCAAGAACTATTTATTTTTTAACCTAGTAAGAAAACAAACCAACAAACACAAAAAACTGCAGTTCGATTAATTGGAATGCAAAATGAAAAAACGTGATTTTTGGAGAATTGTTGGGACGTTTTGCAAAAAACAAGTTTCGGGGGGAGCATAATGATAATCAAACACACCTGGCCTACATTATCTAATCAATTATCCTATCTCACCGGTCAATCAAACCATCCCTGCGTCCGAAATCGCTTACTTCCCTACTGTGTAGTACGTGAAAAATAGTATGCGAGGCAAGTAGTATGTTCGAATTCATAGCATTCGAAATTCAGTAGGTGAGAAGTCCCCGGATGACCTGCTTCCGGCTGAATTCTTTTAGGCATACCATGGACGCTTTCCTATCCCATGAGGCTCCGGGAGAGGACGCATTGTTTTCGAAAAATGGCGGAAAGTAGAGACGCGGCTCATTTCAAGTGTACATACCTCAGGACAAAAACTTGTTTATTGTGATTAAATTACACTTGTTTAACACAATCTACATAAACGGATGACTTATTTAAAGTTTAAATTATCGCTCTGTTGTGACGACGCATGACACGTGACAACATCAATATGGCGGATGTAGTACGTCCGAATTCCATTCATACTATATAGAACGTACTGTTTTAATGGTCGGGTAGCACATTTGATTTTAAATGTAGTACCTACTTAAGCAGTATGCGATTTCGGACGCAGCACGTCTCCCACTATAATTTTTTTTATTTGTTTTATTGTGTTAGTTAGCTCTGTGTACACACTCAAACTAAAATCCTGTTGGTTGCTGGTCTGTACACTATTGCAGGTCTAAAGTGCAAAGTGTATTCTAAATCACCCTCATTCACTCTGTTTTAGCAATAGTAATTAGTAGTTTTTGCTACCTAGGAAGAGTTTTCTTTGGTCACCATTAAACGAAATAATTGCCAGCCTATAGTCATAATGTAAGCCGTTTAGCGCCGAAAATCCATTTACTTTACGTAGCTTTAACTTACCAGCAATATAAGAGAACAGTGATTAGCGCTTTAAATGCTGCCAGACATGTGGGAGAGACAGAAGCCTCGTCCCTGCAGTGATTGATGTGACTCATGTGGCTCTGAATGGCTTTGCTGTCACAGATAAAGGGCCACAGATGAGATCGAAGTGGACAGGCCGCTTTTACCCTCCGGCAGCACCCTGCGTCGTTAGAGAAGCTCACCTCAGCCGGTCTGACAGCTGCCCTCCTGGACAGTCCACACGTCAGGCCGATGAAAGACACCTTGGCAGGTAGAGATGTGAGTGAATGGATCCCCTCAAGGGAAGGGGATAGAAACAAGGGACAGCACAGCACCTTAATATCCACAGCTGGAAATACGCTCGAAATGTGCTTAAAGTAGAGTTAGGGGACATAATGGATTTTACAAAGTAAATAAAAACCGCTCCATCAATGCCAGGAATGATTTTGTAGCGGAGGAAGTTTTGGTTGCAGTGGGGAAATAAAATAAAGGGGGAGTGATGCCCTCTAGTGGAACACTAAGCGAAGCTAGGCTAGCATGTATGTATTTACAGTCAAAAACAAGACGCTGCACACGATATTAAGCCATTTTATCATTTTTTTTAAATGATCAAATGTTTCTTAGTTTTTATTAGATTTGATTCAGTGTGCAACCCACAAAAAATGAGTCCTTCAAAACGTTAAACCATTATAATGATGGTTATTTTCCATGTTATGCTGAATAAAATAATCAGGAAGAAAAGAAAATAACAAGTAGAACATTTAGAATTATTTTTTACAGTAACGAAGGAAAATATACAGTACATCTGATAAATATGGAGTTGTTTAGTGTTGTATAAGTAGGAAAAGAAGTCAAGATCTTATTTGTTATGATGATGTACACATAATGAATATTACACAATTTTATCACATAGGTTCACAACGAGGTTTTTTTTGTTTTTTTTTTACATTTTGAAGCACAATATTGTACAGTTTTTAGCAGAATGTCCTCCATTGCTGGCCAAAAAAGGGTGATTCAATTAATATAAAAATATGAAAAGAAAATGCTTTAAAAAGGAACAATTACATGATAGATATTTGCACATCCCCTTCACCACCGAAGTTAAACGAAAAAGACAACATTTATTTAAGCACAAATCAAACAGTAGTGGCATTTGTAATAATTTACACAACACATCATGTCCTTTTCAAAATCCGATTATGTAGCTTTGACTCATTCTGCAAATGGGCCCTAACCAAAAAAAAGAAAAGAAAGGTTTGTAAAGTACATTGACAGGTAGCGTCTATTTAATGGGATACTTCTGCTGTGATTAACCTTTTTACAATAGATTTCCATCCTACAACTGCCCAAAGAAAATATTGGACTTACTTGACATACAAAGCCCTTATGAATCAAATGTCCAGACTACATGCATTAGACTCATTCTCTTAAGAACACATGCCAATGTTACTCCTGTAACACCGTGCTTGCTTAGTTATAGGGAATTTATGTTGTATAAAGATAGTATGCTACCATTTTAATTAGATTTTATATGATCAATATATTCTAAATCAAATTTTAAATCAATTTTGGTGTATGCTGCATATTTTATTTCATATATACCTATATATATATATATATATATATATTGGTACCTTTTATAGGGCAATAAAATATGTAGTTATAGTAGTTACAAAAAGGCTAGTAAAAATATGAATCCCTTCGTCTATTCATCATTTATCAATCTCTTCGTCCACTAAACCTTTATGGCTATCTTTCCACATCAAACCTAAACGTTTTATGCCTTTCATGAACAGTTGTGCATCGTGAAACACTTTATTACAGCATAAACTATGGCATTTTTGAAAGAAAGAAAAAAAGCTTATAGTATTATTATTTTTTTTGCATTGTGACTACAGTAAATACAGTACAGGATGTCGCATCCCTCCAAATATTTGATTTCTTTTACATCATTCATCGTCGCTTTTTTTTTTCGTAAGCTGTATGGAGTGCACGAAAAGAATCGTCTGCAAGTATATCCGTTTCTTTAAAAAATGCATGAATGAGAGCAAAAGACACAGATAGGCATCGATGAAGCAAGGAAAGCCCAAGACGGAAAAAAAAAAAAGTTTTAGTTTTTTGTTATTAGTAGCTCGGGGGCTTAAAACACTCATAAAACCACCTGCATTAGATACAACACTTCTTAGTTTGAAAAAGCTTTAAGAAAACACAGTTTTGGCCAGTGAGGCGACCTGTGGTTTGTTGTGGTGATTTACCCTCACTGTAGACGCTGATTTAGAACGGGTGCTGCATCTTGCTTAGGCTGGCAGGTGAGTTTGTGGCTTGTGGGTCTGGTTGGCCATTCGGCCGAACGTTGCAGTCGTTTGGGGCCGCTGAATCCGAAATTTCAGAGTAGGCGACGATTCTTTTTGGTGGTTCAAACCCTGAAAGACACAACCATGTAGCAGCTTCTTAAAGGAACAGTGCATCCTCAACATGAGGGGGAGAAAAAACAAAACTTAAACAAAACAACAAATGTAGAATGTTGCTGTGTAAGTATTTGTTTATATAATTATTTAAAATGTAAAATCTTTAATAATTTCTAGTATAATTAAAAATTGTATTGAATAAATTTACATATATAATGTAATATATATATATATATATATAATTAAAAATTAAGTAAGTTTAACGACTGATTTTCAGCATCATTACTTTAGTGCCACATGATCCTTCAGAAATCAGGTGGTGCTCAAAAAATATTTATTATAATTAATAAATCAATACTGAAAACGTTTTTTTCTGCTTAATATATATGTGGTAACTGTATCTACATAAAACACTACCATTTAAAAGTCTGTTCAAATTTAAAAATAATATATATGACCATCAACTTTATATATATTCAACTTTAAACTACATTCCATTTTATTCAACAAAGATGCATTAAATTAACAATTAAATTAAAAAACAATTAAAAGTAACTTTATTTATAATATTGCAAAAAATTTCTATTTCAAATGTATGATATTCTTTAACATTTGTATTTATAAAAAATACTGGGGAAAAATGTATCAGGGATTACACCAAAATTTTACATTTTTTAAAAGCAAGAATTGTTTCCAGCATTGATTATAGTAATAAAAAAAACATTAGTAACTGATCTCTAACAATAATTATTTAACTGAGCACCAAATCAGCATATTGTAATGATTTCTAAAGGATCCAGACAGTAAAAACCGTAGTAATGTAGTACTTAATTTAAATTGTAATAATATTTTAAAATATTACTGTTTGTAATTAATTTGTGATTAAAAATGCTGCCTAGAGTGTTTTAAAAAAATATTTTTGAAAACTTAGTTATTAAGTTTTCAAAATTCCAAACATATGACTGTTAGTGTATCCAATTATCATTATTATTATTTTTAATTGTCCAATATATACTGTGTATGTTTTATAATCAGCTCATGCAAATATCAAATAATCTAAAACACCAAAGTACCCTGGTAAATTACTGTGTCTGCTCAACATCAGAAAGGACTCCAATTCAGCAGATGGTCTCCAGGTGACACTGGTTCTGTAAGAAATTTTCAAAAGAAAGAAAATGACATTTACTTTTAAGATAGCACAACACAGACAACCCAGATGAATAAAGGTTGGCTGTTGATTCTAAGAGGATAATAACAAGATGTGAAAGTAATGAGGTCACAATACCAGATGTGTTAGGAGTCATCGGGTAGGGTTAGTCACGCTGGAGGAACTGTATATAGAAACAGAGCTTGCCTTTACCGTGTCATTCCACTGATGTGGAAGGTCCTCTGGTTCTGGAGGGTAGGACATCCAAGATGGGCTCCTGTAGGAGGACGGTGGAGACAGAACAAAGTAGTCCGAGTAGCCGGGCCGGTTGGCAGATATGGCATATACTGCTGTCATTGGGTTTCCTGTAAGCGTTGAGAGGGAAATGTTTTTTGACACCAAAATTAGATTCAAAATGTGTTATAATAATGATGTTTACCAAGCACACTGACCTGAGTAGCTTGTCATAGACTCGTCGACGGTGACAGCAGGGAAAGGAGCTCGGTTGATTGGCAGGTAGGGGGTGCCATTGTGCTGACTCATCTCTGAGGCCTCAGAGATGCGAGGCTTCAGACTCATGTCTGGTGTGGAGCTGTGAGAAGAGATGAAGCAGTCTTGTTATAATGTAATCAAACCACCAGGGGGCAACGCTGGCCGGCATCGCCTCAGAGCCGCATAACACACCTCAATGCAGTCAGCAGCACTGACAACCGTGCAAAGCACCTTTAATGCATGCCAGCCACAGCATCTCAGAGGGAAAAAGCTTATATAAATATACATGAGGCTCATTTCAATAACGCTGGCAGTGTGATGCTATGTGCTGTGACACGGTCAGGGGGAAAAATGTGCAAAAAACCTTGTCGTTGGGACAGAAGCGTTCATGTTCATAAACAAATGTATTTCTACTAAATCTACCTCTTAAGGATAAAGTGACAGTCGATGATCACCAGAGAAACTGATAAAGTTTTAATTATAAAATGATTAATTAATTAAAAAAGATTTAATAAAAAAGAGAGTGAATTAAGAATATATCATAACTATTCACATGTGGATAAAGTATTTGCTGTTAGATTCTTTATATACATTTAAAACCTAATTCTTTAATAAAAAATTTGATAAACAAGCAAAATAAATACTTAAGTTAAAAATATCGCTGAATAAAAACAATTCTAATAATAAGTAAAATATAATTAAAAATTATTAATAAATCATTTAAAAAAATTTACATTAAGGACATTATATTTCGTAGCATGCACTTAAACAATAATATTAATATATTAAAATAATATAATATATAATGTAACAATAAAATAAACACACAAGCACACATATTTATGTTTAGTTATATTTTTAAATTAATTTAGATTTTGTAGCAAGCACTTAACGATGCTATCAATATAATATAATACAGAAATATAATATTTTTAAGTTTTGTTTTTTTTATTATATGATGCTTAATTTTGTAGCATGCACTTAAACAATGTTAGCACTATAAAATTATACAATATAATGTAAGGCAAAATACAAATATGATTATGAATATGTATTTTGCAGTTTCTCTCACCATCTTAGTGAAGTTCCAGGTGGGGCTCCGCCTCTTGGAGGGATGAGGGGTGGCGGGGACCCCAAACCCATATCAGGCAGCTGGGTAAACCTGAACCCCTGCAGACCCAAGCACAATGACCTGTGAACTTTCTGAATACTCATATGCTAAAATATATCAACATACCACCCTATATGCCACAAATCATTACAAAGAATCAAATGAACTGGAACCATGAGTGGCGTTGAAGAACGGCACTCACTGGTTTGGGGAGGCTACACTGGTGCATATCCGGCCCAAAGGAGGAGCCACGCTGTAGAGCTCCACTGGGGTGGTTCATAGTCCCAGGTGCGCTGGTAACTCCGTCCAGGTAAGGGCTGCCGTGGCTGGGGTTATACGGACTGTGAGGGTGGTGGTGATGGTGGTGGTGGTTGCTCGGGGTTGGTTCGGCAGAGGCCAGACCAAAGGCATTGTCCAAGAGGAGGTGCATCTGCTGCCTCACTTCGTCGATCGAGGGCTGCGAGCTTAGGGTAGAAGAGTCGGAGTGACCTTTGACCTGGTGACCGCCACCAAAACCCAAGGAACTCAGAAGGCGGTCCACATCTGTCTCTTCAAATGGCTCGGGCTCACCCTGAGGTGGGTTCAGTAATGACACCATCAAATGACAAGTTAAATATTCTTCTTGTGTTTTGTTAAAAATTCTCAGGTGGAAAAGTGCTGAAAATGTCATTCATTTTCAGTTTTAATTAAGATTTTAAATCACTTTTTTTGAGAAGGCTTAGACTGGATACTTTTGCAGATACTCGCTTTTAAAAGCTCTGCAAAATCATGGCCATTATCCAATATCACATTTCCAATCGAAATCTATGAATCTAAATATATTAATTACTAATTATTAAACTTCTTTTAGTTTTTCTCTAATGTCTGTAACCTTAAACATCAGTTGTAAATACATTTATAAATAAATAATTATATATATATATATAATTAACATGCCAATAAAGTATTTGCTATTTGTTAAAAACGTTTAAGATATTTTAAA
Organism: Enteromius fasciolatus; assembly: GCA_032361145.1. Classification (NCBI taxonomy): domain Eukaryota; kingdom Metazoa; phylum Chordata; class Actinopteri; order Cypriniformes; family Cyprinidae; genus Enteromius; species Enteromius fasciolatus. Next base: position 7,016,745 of record JAUMHR010000090.1, on the reverse strand, counting down.
AGGTTGATAAATATGCAAACATTTTACCAATCACTACTACAGAAATTATAGTGATACTAAAAATAACAATGAAAATTATATTTTTAATTCTTATTACAATAAACATTTTTTTTGTAGATTCTTAAATTATCTACATGCTATGTTTTTATTTAATTGTTTTCTATTTATAGTGCTGTCAAATGATTAATTACATCCAAAATAAAAGTTTATATATTAAATATATGTGTATATAAAATAAAATAGAATATAAATATGTAAATATTGTTAAATGTAAAAAATTAAATTCTATAAGTGTTTATTTATATACATAATAAATATACACAATACAAATATTATGTAATCAAAATATATATTAGTTCTGTCAAATTGATTTCTTTCATAGTTGTGTGCACTGTGCATTTCTATACATTACGTTTCTTGCTGATGTTAGAGCACCAGCAACCATCATCTCTTTAACGTCATGAACTGGGTTTAAAGTTAAAGCTAAAGATAATCGCCTGCATTTAAGCCTTAAAGCAAACTTGAGCTGAGAGTCATTACTAAAGCAAAAAGAATCTCCGGCTGAACTGTGAATGACATGCGGCGTGTGGAAAGACTACAGCAGTAGACTTTATATCAGGGATTTAGGTCCCCATGATGCAAGAAGCTAGCAGTGCTCACATCGTAGCCGCTGTTTCGGATGCCTCTCCTGGATCTCTCCCTCATGACCAGCATGTCCATCTCTGTCTCTACAGGGCTTGGGGTGTTCAGAGACTGCCTGCTCCAGTATGCAGGTTCCCTGTGGGAGTCACTGTTGAAGGAATGGTTCAAAAGTTCAGTATTGTCTTACGAATCATGGTTAATTTTACATCGTGGTTTTTATTTTTATTCTTATACACAATGAAATCTTGATTTCCAAGCACTGGAGCAGAGCATTTCAGCTCATCAAAGAGCTCTTTATTCATGCCATAGGGAGAGTCTGCTAAGAATGAACGCGGTTGTTTATTTGCATGAACTGTTATTTAAGCACACAGTTCAATAAAACGAATTATGCAAAGGCACAAACATTGAAAAACGTATATGTATACATAACTATATATAAATATTTTACATTATATTATATTGCAAAAGTGCCTTAACTGTTTAGTAAATTTACCACATGATTTAAGCATCATATATACACTGCATCTGAATCAATTCTACTCTTTTAAATTTTTTTATATCCTGTATCTAAGAAAACGCAATTGGCTTCATTTCCTCCAAATATTTTGGGATGACTAAGAGCAAGCATTTAATCTCCGCCCACCTCCTGCGGTACTTTACATAAGTGGAGGGTTTCCTGTCCTCCTTCGGCCCCCTCAGATCTTCCAGGTCCAGGGAAGCGTTCTCTCTCCTCAGCCGGTCTCGATGGCTGTACATGTGACCGCTGCTGCTGCTGCTAGTGACCGGCCCGTCACTGTAACCTTTCCTTTTAGCTTTTAACCTCAGCTTATTCCGGTAATGCTCAATATCTGACTTCTGCTTCAGTCCCATGTTGACCTGCAGGTGAAAATCTGATGTTATTTATTTACTCCAATTTTGTGCTACTTGGCTGACCATAAGTGAGTCTAAATAGAATCTTTTTTGCTGATCTAGAGGGAAAATGTGTGGAACAGCTTCTGTGTGGGTTTGCCCAGTAAACTGACAAGCACTCAAAACAGGTAAAAATAAATCAACAATAAACGCCTCCTAATGAGGCGGCCCATCTCCACAGTGACAGCGAGCTCACCTCTCCGTTCAGGATGACAGAGTCTTGGCTGTGATTGGACGAGTCAGGATAGGAATAGTTGAGTGGGGCAGCCATAGGCTTGATGGTGATGAGGCGCAGGGAGCCAGTTAGAGAGTTGTAATGGTCTGCAAACAGACACAGGAGACTTGTGCAGTAATAAAATTACAGCAGGAGGGTAAAAAGGGGACACACTAGCCAGTAGTGCACATTATACTGAGCAATCACTTATTTATGCGTTTGGGGGTTTAATAGTGAGCGAGATATCTTGGATGGCGAAGCCATTGTGAGTAATAATATAATGTATAATAATAATGTATCGTGGTTTAAGGCTTTCAATACCCTCATAAAACATTTACAAGAACTAAATACTTGTTACAGATTCAGTTACAGGACTGTTTGACACACAAATGGATCACAAATCCAGGCTTAAGTAGCAGTAGCGCACAATACATTGTATGGGTCAAAATTATGGCTGTTTCTTTCATGGCAAAAATCTATTTTTAAGTCAAGATATTAGGTCAAGATCAGGTTAAATGAATCTATTTTGTAAATGATCCACCATAAATATATCAAAACTTAATTTTTGATAATGCATATTTGGTAATATACATATATATATATATAGCTAAGCATTTAATTTGGACAGCTTTAAACCCTCAGATTCCAGATTTGTAAATGGTTTGTGTTTGTTTTAAATGTTTGACCCTTATGACTATTATTAGGGTTTCTGGTCTATTTGTCACATTTTATTACTCTAGTGTTTCAATACAGTTTTTTTTAACGTTTTTTTTTCAGTATAGTTGTAATATTTATTCTAATATTTATTATAAATATAAATAGTTTTTACCAGTGGCAAAACATTTCGTTTTTAACAAAACATTTTTATACAATATAATTATTTTTATATAATATAACAATAATATATGCAAACATTTTATAATAGAAATTACTTTTACATTACTGTTCAAAAGTTTGGGGTCAATAAGATTTTCTAAAATAATAAAAAATTCTATTCATCAATGAACATCACAGTTCCCCAAAAATATATAATATAATATAAAATAATATAATATAATATAATATAATACATTTTAACTTTAATATTCTAATTGTACAGATGTTTAACATTTAAGTTCTAATGAAAGTTGTAAATATAATAATATTATATTTTTATTTTAACCTTATTATATAATCTAGATCAAGCATTCCTCATTGTAATTATGAATTTCATAAATTGGTTTTAAGGAATGTGAATTGAATCTATAATGAATTAAATGTGAATTGTGTTCCTGTGTGTTTCTCACCATTTCTTGTGTGCTGCTCTTCTTTGGGTGCTTTCTGTGCCGTTGATCTGCGAGCTGTGGAGCTTCTGCCCGTGTTCAGCTTCCCAGATTCGTTGCTCGAAACAGAGCCGTCCTCGCTTGGCAACCTGCTGCGGGTAGCCATGGCAACAGAGGCAATGGTTAGTTTGCTGCATGCGGTACGATGCAGGGTTAACAGTCGCCTTGCAGGGCCCTCTGGCCTCTGTTAACCTGCATTAAATTGCAGTGGTGTCATTTAGCAGACATCACCGTAGGGCGAGCATCCACTCATCATGTTTTGTGCCATTTAAACGAATGTTCAACAACAGGACGGATCCTGCTCTGGAACGACATCCACAATGAGACACAGACCACATATCAGAATGCACATCATGTACTGACGAGAGTTCTAACACATCACTACTGGAAAGATTGTTGGCAAGCATATCACATTAGCACTGACTTGTTAGGACAAAGGAAATCTACAGACCATTTGTTTCTGGCATATAACCAATGATGTGTACACCAAAAGCCAATCCAATTATTTGCATCAGTAAATTACGTACAAAGTCAACGCAAAGATGTGAATTCATGCCAGGTGATGAGTTTGCTGTGATATTCGCCTCAATCGTGTCTTTCACGCAGGTTGAAGCATTTCAACTCGAGCAGAAATTTCGCAAACCATGTTGTCTCGCAAGCCAATCAGACAATAACGTATTGACACATTCACTTGTATTAGAAACGTTTTTACGTCTTTATTTACATAAGTGATGCAAAAAATGTTCATGTCATTCACGCAAATAAAAACTTTTCTCATACAACCTGGACATATCAAAAGACTGTCATGTCTAATTTTTCAACTTTTCAACAGAAAACACGATTGAGGAGAATTAGGCGGCAAATATATGGCATTAATAAGCCAGCGCACCACTGATGCTGGCGAGCACGGTAAATAATTTCCGCGAGAGGAAAACAGATGTACATGCGCAGAAACGGGGCCCGCGAGCTCATTTCAAACCCTCGTGATTTAAGCACTCGCGCTCGATCCTCTCTCACCTGCTTGTGCGAACACTGTTATTTTTGAATATATATACTACGAGTTTTAATTTTTACTACTACTATTACTACTATTTATACTATTTGTACTATTTATATGCACATTCGTGAGATTGGGTAGCACAATTTGCATCATTCGCACCACTCCACGCAAGCTCACATTAATTTGCAAATATTTTATATAATAATAAGTGCAAATAATTACATACAATATATTGTAATTTCAATTAAGTTCAGTTGAAATTAGTAAAGTCTTTTTAAATGTACATAATAATGATATTACACATATATATGTAAGGAATAATGTACAGCTAGCAGGTTGTTATCACAGAATAAAGCCCGATGCGGAGCGCTTTCTTGCCCCAAAAGTCAATAATAAAACAACAAATAAATAATATAATGCAATAATAAAAATTTGTTTTAACCGGGAAGTCAGTTGAGTCATCTTCTATCCATGGCTGAAATCCTCTGCGTTTGCTTTTCCTGTACATGTTGAATTTAATGTTGAAGTTCTCCATTTTAACTCGTGATTAAGCATTTTTAAGCCAAGCGTAGAAAGCCCCTTCGCGTCGATAAGCCTGTCGAGCTTTATTCTGCGATAACAACCTGCTAGCTGTACATTATCCCTTACATAACAAAACCTTCGAATGTGGCGACTGACCAATCAGAATCGACTATTCCACGAAGCTGTGTAATAATTATACATATGGTAACACTTTATTTTGGTTATGTTTACATATGGCTACATGACCTTATTCTACATCCCTAATCCTACCCAATACATAAACTTAACAACTACCTTATTAACTATTAATAAGCAGCAGATTAGGAATTTATTGAGGGAAAAGTCGTAGTTAATAGTTAACAAGTGTTACCTGTTCTAAAGTGTTAACACACACACACACACACACACACACATATATATATATATGCATATGATGCAAACAAATGAGCTGTTCAATATAATATAATACATTTATATTTATGTATTCATGTCAGCAATTCTCAGTAAATCTATTTTACTCAGAAAAACAAATAACGTGAGCCTAAAATGGGGTTCTACATTGATTTTATACTTTAACTTTAGCAATTACCTGTAATTACAGAAACAAGGACTATTTCATTTTCACATCAAAATAAAAGATTCAGCTGAAACCCATCTCTCTCTAAGAAGAAGGTAATAAGGCACAGTCAACAAAATATGAATATTACATTAAATCTGCTAATCTCTCAGGCATGCGTGCCAACAATCTGCCATGCACATAACACCCAGCCCCGCTGGACTCGCAAGCGCCACCGCCGCACACACACACGTCTTCTAGGTCGAGCGTTGCCCAAGCTGCCTATGGGCACACTGAATCATACATGATTCTGTAGCTGTGAGTGTACTTATCTTCTCTGCATGCATCTCTGTCTCTGCCAGGTTTAACTGCTCGTGTATTTACCGCATTTGCTTTTCCAAATAATTATTTCCCCGGCTCTGTTCTCTGCAGGCTCATTTCCTTTTAATCGAGCCACTCAGGAGAGATAACAAACGGCAGAATACATTTGTATTCCAACTAATAAGCGCGGTGGCTAATAGAGAAAGAGTGAGAGAAGGAGAAACAATAAGAGAGAGAGGAACGCTAAGCCACACTGCAACCATTTCAAGGATCAGTGCTTTTTTGCTCTGTCGCATTGTCCCATGTATGACACAAAGGCATATTTACGATCCACCGGCCCGCAGAGAGCGCGCAAGTAACCCAGAGATGTGGGAGATGCGGGGCGGTAAGTTTTAATGACCTTGAAGGGCTGCTTTTGCAACGAGAGTGTCGTGCGAACTGAACGCTGATAAATTTTCTACCATTTTTCATTTGCATTTTTATGCAGGAGCAGAAAGGGACCTTGGGAGGTTTAGCTTTTTGTGAAGAAAAAAGACATGTCTTGGAAACAACTGGGACAAGGAATAGCATGCTAAAAAATTAATCTAAAGAATCAAGCGAACAGTTAATAATTTGTTCGTGCTTTGCATTTTTTGCTTGTTCCATACAACCATGATGAGACATGTGAGTCTGAATATAGAATTTATACATATGATGATTAAGCAATTAATCGTATTTCAGGAGGAGCACGCACGAACGATCGCAGCTGCCACCAATCTCCTTATTAC
>JAUMHR010000090.1:6990406-7007318 GCA_032361145.1 Enteromius fasciolatus | reverse complement strand
TTATTATTATATAATTAACAAAAAAAAATATATATATATATATATATATATATATATATATATAAATAATTAATTTAATTTTTTATTTTAATATTGGTAGGTACTAGTTTATCATGCATTGCTTGTGAAAATGTTACACCAAAAAGAAACTGTAAAAGTATAAACTTCTATAAAAAATTTTAAAAAGCAGGATTTTAATTTCAGTATCATCTTCCTGAGCGTTCTTTATCAGATGCTGACCTTGAATAAGGTCAAATCCCACTCAAACATAATTGACATGCTCAGCTCAACTATAATTCACTTGCACTCCATCCGATTGTATTTGAGAGGAGCTGTAGTCTTTCACTGTCTGACGCTGATCGTGACAGTCCACAAACCCCTTATATAAATCTTACTTTAATCCAAGTTCAATTTGATTTAAGCATAGAATCCAGGTTGTAAGTCTTGCACGGGATGTGAACTGTGCAAACAAGCTGGGGAAAAACATAAGGACTGTTCAAACACATCGACAGCTTGAAGCAAAAAGCATGCAAGTGCACACACACACAATAGATCACGTCTGAGCCTGACGAATCATCAGTGTCAGCATCTGAAATCCTTATATGACTATATTCTCATTCTGATCACCCAGTGAACATTCACACACCTCCTCCAATTCCCTTACGCTAACATGGGAAGCTCTCGCGTGAAACCGGAACGCTTTATATACTGATCCGCAAATTACCATGCATAAGCAAAATCATGTTCCTGAAAGGACGTCTTAATTGGACGGAGTTGGGAATGTTTTTAGATCAGAGAACTCGGCTATGAGGGAGTAGGATCAAAGAGACTATTATCATAATTACAATTGATTTGCATATTGTTTTAATTCATTACTAAAAACAATAGAGTTATTCTATAGGGATAGTTCACTCAGGAAAGGCTCACCCTGTTTCATACCCATATTTTCTTCAGTGGAGCACAAAATCAGAAGTTCAGCAGTGCCAAAGCCGCTCTTTTACATACAAATAAACTGGATGGTGATCGTGAGTTGTTTTAAAAGGACAAAAAGCCATTTAAAAACATCATAATAGCATACAGTTTATATGATTTGTGCATCAAATATCAAGACTTCCGAAGCCGTTTATTAACTTTGCACGAGAAGTTATTATTTACTGAATATTTTGCTTAATAGCTTTGGCCACCCTTCACTTACATTATATGGAAAGAGCAGCTTAGACATTTTGTTCTACACAACAAGTAACTTTTGCTCACTAAGGCAGCATTTATTTGATCAAAAATACAGTACAAAAAAATCTATTTTAAAAGAGATTTTTAATAACTGTTTTGCATTTGTATACTTTCTGAAATAAAATGTATTCCTGTGATGCAAAGCTGAATTTTAAGCATTGATGATCCCATGATCCTTCAGAAATCATTCTAATATGCCGATTTGCTGATCAATAAATATTTTTTTATTTTCAGTATCAATTTATATTTTTGTTGAAATTGAGATATGTTCAATCAGGATTATGTAAGAAAGTACAGTTAATATTTGTCAGTTTTGATCAATTTAATGCATCCCTGGTAAATAAAAGCATTAATTTCTTTGGAAAGAAAATATTGTAATAACCTGAAACACTATGATTATGAAAACGTCCCTTTACACATGAGCACATATAGTAGGTCCTATAGCTCCTTTCTGTTGGGTCATTCAATGTATCCTATTTTAGATGAAAAGTCCTTGCGATCTATTTAAACTTCACCTAATTATGCATATATGTAACCTTGGCATATCGCTCAGCTTGGGGTGGCCTAATTTCTTAACCTGCATTTGGTCTGTATCAATTTGAAAGCCTCATAATCATGACAAAGCCATCATAATACTATGGCAATATTTAAAATCCTCCCCGCTCTGTTATTCGTCATCGTCCTGCAATCTCAAAAGGAGGTACAAGAAAGGAGGTATTTGTGCTGTGTAGATCGAAGATATCCTCAGTGCACTAGATCTTCCTGAGCAGTTGATCGATTACATGGAGGATAGATGACCTTCTGTTTCCCCTTCCCCCTGCAGACAGTTCCCACAAGGACAGGCAACAAGAAGGATGTGTGGACTACAAACATGCAGTCAAGCACCATGCACAAGCCAGAAATACCTGGTGGTGATAACTCCCATCTCTCCGATATGAGGTCTGGACAGGAAAAGTAGTGAAGACACAATTGGAGGGATATTTTGGGGGCTTTAAGGTGAAATGTGTCATTCCAAGGTTTAAACAGTACGTATTGTGTGTGGTGACAACGTTGAGCGTTTAAGGAACAAGACATCTTTTTTCTAGACATAACCATCTTTTCAAAAGGTTATGTCCAGCAACATATTCAGAGGTTAAATAAAAATTTTGTGAATGGTATGAAGGAAAGCAGGATATTTTATTAGTTGTCCAAAAGAGATCATCATGATGACACAACAATGGGTCTCATTCCTTCATTTAAAATTATCCTGATTTATTAATATTCTAAAGAAGAAAAAAATTGTATGGTACCTTTTATAAGTTCTTATTGGAGTTATTTTCAATTTGTAAACATGGATTAATATAATATAAATTTTTCATTTAGATATTATATATAGATTCATAAATGTAACTGTAATTAATTTATACATGTTTAGAAATTGAAAATAATAATAAAATAAAAAAAGAAATAACAAAATTTCTTCTATATAATTATTAAACACAAATATGTAATAATAAATAGTAATTATAACATGAAATGTAATGTAATGTAATAAATATTTAAGTTTACAATAATTATATATATATATATATATATATATAATTAATATATTATTTTATTTAAACATTTCATTAAAAATGGTTCCAACCTTTTCTAAAATTTCCATTTCTTCAGAGAAAATAATATCTGTAATAAATTTAAATAACTATCATTTTACTATTATCTTTGTCAGTCAGAAAGTTGACATTTTATATAATTATTTTATATAAACATTTTACATATTTTATATAATACTGGTGTATCTCTATTTCAGTTATTAGCGAATGAGACCAATTGTCAGTGGACTTTCTTATAAAAATTATGATAAATGGATTTATTAATATGATGCTCACATAACTGTCCCTGTTTGGACAAGACAGTGATGTTTCTATTTAATAAGTCATGGTTTAGAAAGAAGAACCTACCTTGGTGCGGGGATGAAAATTGCGAAACGCACTGGTCTTAAACACTGTTCGGTTTCTCCTGCATATGATAGCGACTGCCATAACCACCACAACCATCACCAGCGATACCGGAATCAGGACCGCCAGTATCCAGAGGTTACTAGGCAGACTCTTCACCACCGCTGTTTACACACAAACACAATCACAAACATAGATTGGAAATCAATAGTCTCATTCACAATGTTTGCACATGATTTCCGCCACTTGCGTCTACAGCACAGTCTCTTACAGTAATCCAACTCCCCTCTGTCTCCTACTGTCTGTGGTTAGCTCCTAATGAGCTGAATCTGTCTTTCGGCTGCAGCTCTTATCTGAGAGATTAAACCCCCACTGCTGGGTCTGATTGTGTATTATTCATACAAAACTGGGGCTTTGCTCGTCTCCGGCAGACAAACTGGGCTCGACGCCCCAGTTGAGAGCTCAGTAAACTTGTGTAAACTCTCTACACCCAAACCCCCTGTGCTTTCACTAGCGCGGTGTGAGATAGCTATAGACCTCGTTTGGAAAAAACAAGTCAGCATTATCATGCTCACTTTCTTTGGTTTCCTATCAAGTCAAAGTAGAATTTTCGGGTTCATTTCCACAGTGTTTCACTGAAAAAATATTTCAGTCATCTGTTCTTGCATTAATTCAAATTTTCAAACTTTCTGCCATAAATGCAAGCGTAGCATAATTTTAATGCTAAGCTAACGACAAAGCAAGGTTGCAAGCTAGATATTTACTTGCAATTATTTTTGGTCTCCAGAAATGGCGTTAAAACCAATTTCAATTTTGCAGTACTGTACACTTTATTTAATAACATGCGCAAACGCAGGCCCTCCAAAAAGTTTTACCCCTGTTCAGTGTTTGCACTATTCTTTCCAGAAGTTGACCATACAATTATCTTTGTATTTGTTTTTTATTGTTGTGTACTTCAATTTTTATGGAAAAGCTAGCTTTATGTGTAGCTAGCTACTTATATTAGGGCTGGGCAATAAATTGATGACTATAATTATCGTATTACTTTAAAGTGATGTGAAGATTTTGATAAATGTTCAATAATGTTTACGCGCCAAAAGGTTAAACAAAACAGCCCTAATGGTGTCACATGGATAGTTTATTCACTCGGATAAAGGTTTCAACAGCAGTGCAGCGCGAGCTTACTACAAACCTGAAATAAACAAAGATGAGATTTTTTTTGTAGTAATTATCGATATTGACTACTATGGAAAAAAGCCTTATGTCCTTGTGTATACTTAAATATTTATAATTAAAAAAGTCAAATTTGCTATGCAAATTTTATTGTCCAGATATGGGAGGTTGTTTCTGCTACAGAATAACAAAAATAAAGAGGTAATTAAGTCACAATTACTTTTTTATTTTTTCATAAAAAAAAAAAATATATATATATATATATATATATGTACTGTATATACTGTGAAATGTAAAGTCAGAATTCAAAGGGAATATTGCAAGATATAAACTTGGAATTGCGAGAAAAAGTGAGAATCGTTAGACATGAACTCACAATTTTGAGTTTATATTACACAAATCTGACTTTTTCTTCATATTTTCAAGAAAAGAGTCGCAATTAGCATTTTATTTATTTTTTCTATAGTGGAAACATGCTTTCATATCCAGCTGATTGAAAATGTAAGTTTCTGCAAAAAAACATCAAATTTAAATGAGATATCACTTGTGTCAGTAGCTTAAAAAGCCTGTGACTGACTTGCACACTGAATTAAATAGTCCTGATTAGTGGTCAAAACACAAAACCCCATGAATGAGCATTAGCAAGCACCACTAACACAAACTATAATGCAATAATCACTTTTGACTCCTAAATAAGATATACTGTACAGTAATCACTCACAGAAGCATTCGTTTCCCTGCATATAAAAAGAAACGATGAAATGATGATTGGAAAGAAACAGGGCTAGACGAGTGAATTATATACATACACTCTGCTTGAACTTGGACGAAGTAGCCCAGAGTAAGAGCCATGGTCTGAGAGTCCACCATGTTGAGGGTCTTAGCTGCAGCAGTGCCAGTTATGGGAGAACCATCTACTTGAATGTAGTAGGTCATTTCAGCTGGGTTCTTAGGACCAGATAGACGCCGAATGCTGACCATCTGTATGAAGAAAACACCTTGAGTCCATAGTTTAATCTTTAGAAACTCTAAAACTTAAAGTGAACTGGAAATGAGTCCAATTTTCAGTTTTAAATTGGCCATACTCTACACAACTGTCACATTTATATTACACATGAATTCTATTGTGTTTATATGCAAATTACCTCTTTTATGATTGCTAACTACTTTGCGTTTAAAAAGATTAACATAGTCCCCATCTTTTTTTTTAACAATATGGCACAGCACATTTTACCACTTGCTAATTTGTTGCAGGTTCTATTGGGGGCGGGGCTTTTTCATTCTAGTGCATTTGATTGGACAAAACCCTGTGTAGTGCAGGATGATTCATCAAAATATTCAGTCAATTTTCTCAGAAAAAAAAAAATTTGCAAACAACAAAGTGATGGCACACCTGGACGGTGTAATCGCCTACAGTCGTTGCTCTCCTGAAGCGGAGGCCACGTCGACTGGCAAGCAGAAAAAGCTCCGCCAGCCGCTGCTCCATTAGACTAGCAAAGCTCTGATAACTCCCCTCAAGAGAAGAGCTGTCAACATCCTGAATTACTGCAGAGAGAGAGAAAGAACGACAGAGAGGGATGAAGCAAGGTGACAAAGAGAACATACCTGTCTTACACTTTAAGTCCAAAAAACTGCAATTACTATAGAATTGACCTTGGTAAAAGGATTCGTTCTCCTGACGGTGATAAAAACGGATGAACGGGGGAAAGAAGGGGGAGGAAGAGCTAGCAACGGAGAGAACATTGAGTGCATGAACTTAAAGCTAGAAATAGCTTTTTCACACTCGATATTCTGATCCAATGTGATCTCAGATCAGTTAATAGAGGAAGCTAAATAATACATCAATAGCTCTCCTAAAAGAAGATGGCTGTGTTTAAAAGAAGCAGGGAAAAAACATTAGCCAGACTTAATCACGTAACACGCGCTGGCAAATAGCTGTCTGGGTGCTGGTTAGCAGCTGAACTGTTAAGGTAATTACCTGTGATTACCCAGTAATCTCGGGTTGCTACTGAAGTGTTAAGGTTGTGGTACTCTAGAGCTGTGAAAAGAGAGGGAAAGACAGACAGATGCTTATTAGAAGACCATTTTGGGAAAAAGTCATAATTTATTCATACATTAGAAAAGGATAATATTTTTTTACTGTTAACTACCTATCCTATCCTATCCTGTCCTGTCCTGTCCTGTCCTCTATATTTAAAATGTATAAATAAATACATATCAATACCCATACAGCATGCATTTTGAAAATATTTACATGCACTTACATGCATATATTTATATTCATAGAATTTCTATCATATATAAATATATTTAATATATAAACGTAAATATAAATAACTTAAATATATACGTGCACGTGTGTGTATTTATATATCCATAATAAATATACACAGTACACACATATATAAATATATATATTATGTAAACAAAAACTTTTATTTTGGATGGATTAATCGCGCTAAATTATTTGACAGCACTAATAAAAATATTGCATTAATTTTGTAATGCTTCTTTTAAATAATATATTTTTAATTATAATATATTACAAATTAATAATTGATTAATATGTACTTCAAGAAAACCTAATTAAAACGTATGAATATAAATATCATATACATACATATTTAATGTGTCATTAATATATATTAATAATTGTATTTATTATAATTAATATTCATATATTAATGTGAATATCCATGATATTTAATTTATATCTACATGATTTTATTTGAAGCACATATAGGCTTTTAAGGTGAGACTTTTTTTTATCACAACATGGATATCAATTAATAATGATAATGACAATAATAATACAAATAAAAAATATAAATGTTAACAGTTCACCCAAAAATGCTAATTCTGTCATTAAATTAAACATGGAGTATATTAATGATGTCCTTACAACATTTCTGTGCCTTCATCGTTATAGGACCCTTGGAGGCTTCATCAAGTTCTTGGATTTCATCAACAATATCCCCATTTGTATAATGAAGATGAACAAAGGCCTTTCATGTTTGGAACAACATGAGGGTGAGTAATTAATGACAGAATTTTTTTGGGGGGGTGAACTAACCCTTTTTAAATTAATTTAAAAGGAGTATAGCAAGTTACACAGCTGAGAATCAACTTTCCAAAACATTTTTATATCAACTACCCATCAAAAAAAGTAAAATGTTATGCGCCCTTGGAAAATGTCTTTTGGATCAACCGAAACCCAAGATCTCTGCCTCAAGGAAAACAAACTCATTGATTTAAACAGAAATAAACATGAACTACCATTTCAATGTGCATGAACATGTAAACACGAGCCGTGCAGCAAGTCAATGTAACATCAAGCAGTAAACACGAGCTGGAACTTACGCTCAGCGATGATCAGAGGGGGGAAGAAAAGAAAGTAGCCCACCAGCTCGGCAGTGAGTTGGTTAAGGAGACCGCTGGACACAGTACCGTTCAACGGAGTGCTACCGTTCCACACTACATACACCAGAGTGACTGCCAACGAATTCCCAGTTTGATACGTGTTCAGAATCTGTTCGAAAACACAAACGAATGATAAATCCAAATTTAGCAAACGAGTCCTCAGAGAAACACTGTGATCAGACCTTTGACGATAAGCCATTTATCAAACTTTGTTTTCAAGTTCAATTGAAAAAATACCTCAACAGAAAGAGTCCCATAAGAGTCCTCCACTTTCTCCTGCGCCTCAGCAAACACATTTTCCAAGCGTTGCTCCATCATTTGGATGAAGCCGCAAGACTTGATGTTGTCCATTGGCCCAACAAACCTGAGAACTATATATAGGAAAACAATACTGTTTAAATAAACCACTTACCAATCATTTTAGTTACCAAGTTTCAACTGTGGAAAATGCAATTTCACTAACAATAAATGGTGGTGGGCTTAAGACTGGATATATTATGCAAAAATGCAACCTGGACTCATAAAAATATGTACCTCGGTACACTTTTTTGTGCAACACCATTTTTACGTACCATACAGCACGTTTTGACGCAGTTTCAAAGAGCAATGGCCACTGATTGATATAAAACACAAAACTGATATAAAAAGGTATTTGTTGATGATATTTTGTCAGAGTTCTTCGCCTCTCAAGTACATCTCTGTACTCTATGAGCTCCTGAACAAAACTACCTTCTATGAAAACCTATAGATATGAAGCTGGATAATGTTTAAAAGCATCAGTTTTCAAATATCCCAGCATATTAATATTGTTCTGAAGTCACACTATATTCTTCAAGTAATTGTGTGAAAATTACACTTTATTAATCAAAACTTTGTAAATTTGTGTGAAAAAGTAATAAAAGGTGTTTACTGCCTCTAGTGTTCATTTCTTTTAAAACTGCAATGATATGTACTTGTTGGTACATATTTTGTGTCCAAAAAGTGCACCAAGGTACATTTATGACATGACACCAGGTAGGGGAAAAGGCTAAACAAAGAAGCTCAAGCATAAAACCCTGTCGGATAGATCATTTCTAGTCAGGTTTTCAGTTGGAAAAGAATCATACCTGTTTTGAGTTGCAGGTGGATGCCTAGGCTGGGCAACCATGAGGTCACAGGACTGGGGATGGCCAACACCACAGGAACATACTCTCGGATATCATTCAGTAGCTTGTCAAAGCCATAAGTAATGAATGTGTCCATCACAACAGAGGCTACCAACACAGACTTCCCTCTCAAGACGTAGTAGCCCACAGTCACATTTGAAGGTGTGCAGATATCTCTTTCCAACTAGAAGGAACACAAATCATGTAAAATAACATGGCAATATGGCATCATCATTTGGCTAGTGCTTTTTAATGGTCCTGTGATGGATAAATTACATTGTAACTAGTACATTACCATTTAAACGTCTGGGGTCAGCATTTTTAACATTTAAGATTTTTTAATGAATGCTTTTTTTTGCAAGAATACATTAAATCTATCAAACATTAAGACATTTATAATATTGCGAAAAATTTCTAGTGTAAATAAATTCTTTTACAGTTTCCACAAAAATAATAAGCACATATTAAAATGATTTCTGAAGGATCACGTGACACTGAAGACTTGAGTAACAGCTGCTAAAATTTCAACAAATTACATTTATTATAATATATATATATTAATAATATATATATAATATATTTATATTTATATATAATATATAAAATATATTATAACAAATAATAATAATAATAATAATAGCAATAATAGTATGTAATAATAATTCTAATAATATTTCACAACATTTCAGTTTCTATTATATTATTGGTCAAATAAATGCTTACTAATATATTTCAATTCAATTCACGTTCATTTATATAGCTCTTTTCATGATACAAATACATATACATATATAATTATTACAATTAAAATCAACAATGTTTTGATTACTTTATTGATAAATTAAATTATAACTGTTAAAAAATAAAATAATAAAAATAAAAATATAAAATAAATTGGTAATTATTATTTATTGTTCTCATAAACACTTTAAAATATGAAAATTCATCATTAAAAAAACTAATTGTTACAGTTCAAACTAAAGTAAATAATGAGTAATTTTCCAGAAATTAATTTATATTGTGCCACTTCCACTCAAACTGTAATTTTAACAAATATTAATTAATTGTATGTGTTTAGGACAAATACATTTCTAGCTATTTAAATAGTATTAGCGAGACAAATGAGTCAGCAGTTTTACTTGGAAAATATCACTTGCATTACAGAATGCTATGAAGCACAATACATCAACTGAGACATGAAGGAAATGACACACCGTGAAGAAAAAAACCTCCCATGATGCAATTGCAATTAAAAACTACTGTGTGTGTGTGTGTGTGTGTGTTAAAAGTGTACACAGTGTCCATTTTATAGATGTTCAAATATGCCTTGCTGAAATCATCATCAGTCTCAGTTTTTATTTATAGTGCTATATTATCACAAATGCTCTTACTGGCTTTGTTTATTGTTAAGCGCTTGAGGCAAATGCTAATACAAATCCCACATGAATACATTTCATCATATTGAGCCAAGCCGACTGACCATCTCTCTCTTTTTACTCCAACACAAACACACACTCTCTCTCTCTCTGTTCAAGTGTAGATAGTGATTGTGTCGTCTCCTGCTCAGGCCCGGCTCCACGGGGTGGCCTGGCCCACCCTATCAGAAGCTTGGCCCACCCTTGGCCCATACTAGTTAACAGCCAATGACAAAATTGTTGTGATATTCAGTTGAGCTTCCTATATTTTACTTTTTCCACTTTCTTCCCGCAAGGCATCTATCCACTCCTTCCCACACCCACAAACCTGCTAATAATGTATATAATTTTCGCGATCAGGATTTCCTTAAATAAGTCTATTTAAATTCTTAAATAAGTCTAACATTAAACTAGCATTCAGAGTCTCGTCCGTGCTCCGATATCGCAGATTAAATCATCATATCAGGTTTCCATCCAAGGACTTTTTATGGAAAAATATTTAGCGCTTCAAAATTACAACGAGTTACCCCTCAGACATACATTTCTTAATTTGTTGTCGCTTTAATACGTTAAAATTTAGAATGTGTTAATTTTGCTGATGAAAGATGAAAGTTGTCGAGTTAGCACTAACGTGTAACTGCGTGCAGCACCGGTAGGATCACTGGATTTTTTTCACCTTTTAAAAGTGGAAACAACTTACAATACTCGCTCAAGAATAGGGCATTGTTTAAAACTATTCTAAAAACTTATTTTATTTGTGTAAAAACAGTTGTGCTTTTGTAAATAAAGGAAACCAACTGGATGCGGTTCCAAAGAGCGCTTCACAGAAATGAACAGAAATTCTGCATATAGGCTGCTGTTTGTTGCAGTTGCAATTTTTTCGTTTTGTCAATTTATTATTTATTTAGAAAAACTTATTTCACACGTGGGCTTATTTATTTCTTTAATAACTTTCTTAAGTTTTTCTCTGTTCTCTGTCCATGCTGCTTTTTGCTTAATACCTGAAAACAAATTTTATTTTTTATTTTTTAAGGGTCACATCCACGCATCAATTCAAATGTAAGTGCAATAAGAAAAGCAAAATAACCAAAATTAACGTTCCCATTTTCAATGGAGTCTAAGTTCATCAGGAAAAATAATAATTTAGTTAAGCCTATAACCCCCGCCCCCCCTGGAATATCACTTGGCCCACCCTGCATCTCCTATCTCGAGCCGAGCCTGCTCCAGCTGATCACCTCCAGGGTCTGTAATGATACAGAACCTCTGATCTGATGGACAGTTGACGAGGAAGAGGAGAAAAATAATGACAAAACGGACAAATATAGAGACAGACTGAGTCATTCGGAACAGAGCTTAATAGACACAGACGGTCGCTTTTCAAATGCTAATAACAACCTTTTCAGTGGCCATTCACAATTAAAGAGACAGTACGCCCAAAAACTTTAATTCAATCATCATTTACTAATGCTCAAACCCATAAGACTTGTATGAGAATAACGAACTGTTCCTTTAAATCTCTATTTAGGCAACTGCGCTCCCCTCAGTACACTGTCTCTGCTGTTACAATGATATCGTTTTTTTTATTTGCAACATATGAGGTACCAGCGCTGCGCTATTTTTGGACGTGCCTTTCTGACGGACAGACGTGCGAATGCTCCTTAGGCTTCAAACCAAGTGTTTCATAAGACGGTCCTTTCTCAGCGCTTGAAAACAGGGAGATGTTTTACACAATCACACTCAATGAGCTGCATACTGAACATAAACAGGAAACACCTCCCACGCCGCCTCCCACCACATTGTCCTCTGCTAAACTACAATTCCCACGATGCAACAGCAATAAGGTCCCAGAGGACTGTGGTCAAAGCACTGCGCTTATCTCGATTCTACAGTGTAAGGCATATTTTACTGTGTTTCCAATGGCAACCAACTATTCTGATTAGTTCTTTTCATTATTTATTTAGCATTTCTTATTTCATATTGTCCTTGCAGTGGAAGAAAGAGGAAAAAATAAGCGCACTACCATTTTTATTACTGTTAGAGAATATAGTCTGTTTACTGTGCAAAGTACGCTAATTATTTTTCAATTATGCATTAAATCCTTCTGACAAGTCTTATCAACCCCAAACCTTTCAACTTTCATTACTGGCTCAAACCAACCTGAACACGGATGTTGCTGTCGTTGAACGCTTTCTGCAGTGCCTGCGTGATACCTTTGGACAGGTCCTGTCTCATTCCAGCTTCTAGGCGATTTCGTCGCATCTGGATGGACAACACTGGGAAAAAATACAACACATATGAAAGTCATGATTTACTAAGCATCTCAAAGCACAGCTCAGATCCTGAAGGGGACAGCCATGACTGTTAACAGTGAACATATGTTGGCTTCATTGCAGTGCATATGCTATTACTGTAGAATGTGGGAGAAGAGGAGCACAATTACTGCATATGGTAATATTATTTGCATAATAAAGCCTTTCACAAAATTAAGCAGATATTTTTACATTTGTTACTTGATTGAGTATTTAGCATTTGTATGAGTAAAAAAATAAATAAATAAATAAATACATTTTTCTTTTATTGAAATTGTTATATTCTATGCTATTATAATTTATTAATGCCATAGCTTAAACCCTATTTTTATTACAAGAACATAATTATATATATAATTATATTGACAAGTAATAATTACAGCACTGTACAATATTTTATATATACTGTATATTAGTACTTTCAAACAATTAATCATGATTAATAAAAAATAAAAGTTTTTGTTTATATAATGTGAGTGTACTGTGTATATTTATTGTATATGTATATTGTAGAAATACACACTCATACAGTATATATTTTGAAAATATTTACATGTATATATGTAACTGATAATATATATAAACAATAAAACAATAAAATGTACAAATATGTTTAATGTACAAATATAACACAGTTTTCTTAAATATATACATGCATGTGCATTTATATATATAAATATACACAGTATATTAAACATACACAGTACACGCACATTATATCAACAAAAACTATTATTTTTTTAATAATCATAAAATCTGCAATCATTTGACAGCACTAATATATTGTTTATATACTAATATATATATAGTAATAAATATGGCTTTATTTAATTTTAATGTGTGTATTAATGTTTATTCATCATTCTATAGCTGTTAATTATTTTAAATTACAATTAAAATCTAATTGCAAAGCCTGAAGTAATTTACACACCAAAAGCATTTACATTTAGCATGCAAAAGTGTCCTGATTGGGGTTTTGCTTATAATCTAACAATTTTTTTTCCCACAAACACTGTTTACGTCTATATTAAACATTATTTCAACACAGTCGACAATTCAATAACCTAACAAATTTGCTGTAATGGAGTGGTGCATCTGTGCCATAACTAAATTAGCCAAAATTCCTTTAGCGAATTATGGCTTAAAACAGCGCATCCGTGCTAATATAGTAAACAGGGGCTCACCCGTTTTCACCCATAATCTTTCGGTCACATTACAGATCACAGATGAACTGTCAGTAGGAGGGCTGCTTGGTTTAGTCGTGGTAATTCCAGAGGTAGATACAGCAATGGTTTGACGAGGGGTTGTTGTTGTCGTGGTTGCTAAAGTGGTTGTGGGTGTTTTTGTGGTTGTTGGTGCTACTTTTGTGGTGGTGGTGGTGGTGGTAGTTGTTGTCGTAGTGGTAGTGGTGGTTGTCGTTGGCGCTTCCGTCTCGGTTGTTGTGGACTGGGTGGCTGTGGTGGTCGGCACGGTGGTCGCGTCCTCTTTCGACGCAACGACGGCAGTGGGCGGAGTCACAGTCATTGATGTCACAGTTAAGGGCGTGACAGTCGTGGTGGTCACTGTGGTGAGCTGCAGACTGTCGCTGGTCACAGTGTGAGAGTTGTTGCGCGCCGGAGCGCCAGATGAAGCGTTTTCAGCTCTTTCAGGAGAGGTGCCGTTAAAAATGGAAATTGAGACCGAAGTTGTCACATTGTCAGTGAGCGTGGCATCCGTCTCTGCCACAATCATGAAAGAGGCCCCCGGGGCAGTGGGAAGATCAGGGTTCCTGGGGAATTCACTAAGAGTCTCGTCTGAAAGCAGAGAACGTTTGAGTGAGCCACCTCAGGAGCAGGAAGTGAGATCGAGGACACACATGAATGCTTGCTGATGGTGAAGAATGACACATAGGACATGTGGGAGAGGATGGATGTAGCTCTGGGGGATCATGCAGTAGCGGGATTTGTTGAAGTGTGTAATTTTTGCACCACTAGTGTCATCAAACCGAATATAACTGAAGATAATGATCGATTTTCCATTGATCAGATGAATAAACCAATTGAAGGAAAAAGTTGTGGGGCTAGGGATGTACACAAATTACATTCATCAGCTTAAATGAAGTAATAATGTCAACATGAAATCAAAGGTTTGATTTATCTTTGTTTTCACATCCATAACAAGCATTTTGATAGGAAAGAATAAAGAATATGGGAGAAATATTAAAAACGAAAAGTAAAATGGGATGTGAATGAAATTTCATTGTTGACTTTAAAGATATTATTGTAAAAAATGTTGATGAGGACAATGAAAGCAACAAGCACAATGACCTTGAAAATGATGGAGGTGATGATGATGAACAAATGGTGAAGGAAGGACGATGACAACATCAAATCAGCAAAGTCCCTGAAAAGAAACCTCTTTAAACACAACACTTCTTGATTTCTGTACACAGCATTGATTCAACACCTCACAATCTAGCAGTACCTGAGCTAGTGGTCAAGACACTGTTGATTTTATGTGCCGGGGACGGTGGATTTGGCACTCTGACGGCCAGCTCCCCAGGGGACTTTTGATTGGTGCGATTGTCACTGTTGCCGGGTGGGGAGGGCAGAGAATGCACCAGCGCCTGAGGCTGTGTCTCTGCAACCTGCAGGGTCTGTACCGAGGCGAACACAGGCTGCTCCCTTGTGCTTTCTGCCCTCGCTGGTGGGGTGTGGAACTGCGAAGCCAAGTCCTCGTCCTCCAGCAGCGACGAAGAGACTATGATGTTTGGGGCTCCGGTTGGGTCCTGGGAAGGATTTAGAGATTGTCCTGATGCCTCAAGTCTTGCTTCATCTGGTGATTAAAAAGAGATGTTATGGTGCAAAATCATTAATGTTTACTGTCTTTGTCATATAGGAGGAAATGCACTAGAAATCGAAAAAATAAGAGTATCATTTCATTTGTGGAGCCAAGATTTTAAATACTTGACGGCATTAGAGGCAGCTGCATTAAGCTTGCAAACCTAATGACACACACTGTTATTTAATCAGCATTAATGATAATGCGCTGTATTAAATTGCTCTCAAGGTATTGGAGACTGAGAAAAAAAAATTAAATATGGGGAAACAAACCTAGCAGGTTGCCTTGTCTTTAAAGGGAATATTGTGTGTATATGTATATTAATACAAGATTTATCGAAAGCCTATAAATTTGATGAACCTTGTTCTCAAAAAACATATATTTAAAATTCAGGTATTTCTTGTTTAAAACCTAAACAACAAAAAAAAAATGAAAAATATTTTAAACTTATTTCAAGAACATCAAAACAAAAAACCATTAAGTATTATTATTATCATAAAAGATAAATGCATCTTGTATAAAAATACATAGAACATGTATTTTCTAGGAGGAATTTAGCTCATATTTAATATTTAATCTAGCTATTTTTGCAAAATGGTTCATTGATGTTCCTTGCTTGTTCATTTTTTTATTCAAGTACATTTATAATATTATTAAGTATTTTCTGTAATTTTAATTATAAAGCAGCAATTGTAATTGCAAATGTTAAACAAAATTGATTTAGTTTTATGCTTACAACACAGAAACAACTTAATTTGAAATATATTCCCTACAAAGAAGTTTTACAGTACAACATTTAAATTCAGTTAATGTGTCTTGTACATCTTGAACATTTTTACTGTAAAAAAGGTAAAATTGCTTATTAAGATTATTTATTTTTTATTTTTGCAGAGCAAAAGTGTGCATGTATAGTAAGGCAAGATTTTTCAGTGCACTTACTTAAAGTCCCTCTACAATAACATTACTCTCTTGGGTAGCTTTAAATTATTTAGCTTGCTTAACGTTTCAGAAAAGAAAATCACAGCAGCCTTTTTCTCGATTGCCATCCATGACTGTTGGGGAGTCGATCTGAGATGATTAATAATGTGATTAATCGACCTTTACAGCTCTTTACTTTATTTTTATCTTGGGGAACATAACGTGGCCAGAGTCATACAATATAGTGACTTGAGGACATTAATCATAAATCCTTTAGCTGAAGGACCAAATTGTGTGCTGTGAGCTCTCTTGATGTCTTTCTCACTCTCTTACTGTGGTCCTAGTGAGCAGCCTAAAGCTTCAATCCTTTCCTAACAGTTTTATTAACTCATCCCAACACGTCCTGTATGTCAAAATACATCTAATGTATCTAGAGTGATAGATAGATAGACTTGAGAATGGATCTCGATAGATAGATAGATAGATAGATAGATAGATAGATAGATAGATAGATAGATAGATAGATAGATAGATAGATAGAT
>JAUMHR010000090.1:6952893-6980333 GCA_032361145.1 Enteromius fasciolatus | reverse complement strand
GTGAACGAATTAACCATTAATTAATGCTTAACTAATGCATTATTTTGGACCCCTATTCTAAAGTGTTACCGTGTTATTTTATTGCATTTAACAGTTACAGTAGTAAAAAAAAAAGAAAATTCCGTCATTAATTACTCACTTGCAAGACCTTCGTTCATCTTCCGAAACACAAATTAAGATATTTCTGATATATTGACCCTCCATAGACAGCAACACAACTGAAATGATCCCAGGTCCAGAAACGTAGTAAAATCATTGGTAAAAAAAAAGTCCATGTGACAGATTGCGTACACACGCGTGCTTTCAGCCGGATATAAACAAGGCTGGTTACGTCAAATCTGTAAAAGCTTGCATACACATTGCATTGTGATACTCTCTAAAGTCACGGGAGAAGAATGGTAGAGATAAATTATGTTTTTTTCCTTAGCACAAAAAATTTATTCTTCTAACAACTGACGTTGATCCACTGATGTCACACGGACTGTTTTACCTGTGTTTTTACTATGTTTCTGTATCTGGATCGTTTCAGTTGTGTTGTGTATGGAGGGTCAGATGACTCTCTGATATCATCAAAAATATCTTAATTTCTGTTCTGAAGATGAGCGAAGGATGAGTAATTAATGACAGAATTAAAATTTTTTGGTTCTTTAAACTGGATAGTGGCTGGTTAGTGAATATAAATGCAGGTTTTGCTGCTGTAATGCAGCACTGAAAAGTAGCGCAGCTGTTTAGTGAATTGGCCCCTCAGTCTCTTTCCCAGTTTTCCAGACCATCTCTTATGTTCAAGCCAATCTGCCCCCAAGGGAACGGAGCAGAGCAAGCGAGAAAGTCCTCGAAATATGCATTCTGCGCACGAACACCACTGAATATTATGGGCTTTAGCATAGTAAACATGACATGGCCACATAACATCAGGCAAAAATAGATAATCCCATTCCTTTTACACGGCATCATTTTCCCCCCAAGGGATTTTTATTAGGGTAAAGCCGATGACGTCGGAGGTTCGACAAGGACAGAGCTCATTATGCATAAAGCTCCTTTCTCCTTTTCCTCATCTAATGAGCACTGTCATGTGTAAAAATCCAGGTGTGAACATAAAGCGCAGTGCTTTTCTTTCAAGCTACGGAGGCAGCGGTTTAGCAATTACGTATATATAAGCATAAAAACGGCGGCCGTCTGATTTAATTATGCAAGCGATTCCACAAACATAAAAAGAATTATGCGAATGCACATGCCTAATTAGTTTGGATATCTGTTCTGGTTTTCGCGCATGTTTGCGGGAACAACGTTTTGACTAGCTTTCAAACACCTCTAGAGTCAAACGAGGCCGCAGTTATGAGTTCCGTGTAAATTAGGACGCAGCTTTTGATCAGGCCCAAAAGACAGACAGACATCAGACACCGAAACATGAACAGCTGAGCCCGTCTGGAGCTTTGAAGCACTTCTGAAAAAAAAAATGAATGCGCTATAAAAGCTACAAAACAGAAATGAAGTTACCAACGAAAAAGCACCATAAAACAAGAGATGCCTTGGTTTATGCATCTATTGACCCCGTAATGCCCCTTTTTCTTGCCCACAAACCAGATTAGCCCCTCCTCGCCATAAACCTTGTTTCATAAGCCTGAGGAGATTTTCAGGTGTGAGCTGGCACACAATTTCATTATGGGCTCTCCAAATTGTGTATTAATCTGGCAGGGGTCAGCATCAATCCCTTGATCTAAGCGCAATAGATAAAAGCGAGGGAGTAAAAGGGAGCAAAATGATAACTCTTCGGTTTATTGCATGGATAACGGACATCATAATCTGTTCATTCATTAACAAAACAGATTAAATAAAACATATTTGTTTGTCATCGCTCCTGGCAAAGGAAGACTTTTAGGGAGATGGTTGGCATCAGATGGCTGGATCTAAGTATTAACTCGATGCATGTGACCTGAAAATGACTGGCTTGTGTTATAGCAGATGTCCTCACAGGCAAGTGACAAACAAGAGAGCTGTAATAAAGCAATAAATGACCGAGAAGATGTATAATTAATACAAAACAATAGGGATCAATATTTTTCTGGCTGATAATAATTTTTTAAGTTATGGCTGTCAATCAATAGTAAAATCTTTTCAAATATAGTTAAAAGTTATATATTAAAATCTAATATATTTGTTTAATAATATTTGTCAATAATAATGAATAAAAAACATATATAATAAATAAAAAATATTTTATTATACAATAAATATAAGTAATTTAAGTATAATGATAATAAGTATAATTTAACAGTATAATGGACAGTAGGAAAATTGGATTATCATTTTTATATTTCCTAAAAAATTAACAGTGTTATTATATTATTAGATTGAAGATTAATTTTAAACAGGCGTTACACTGGAAAAATACGATCACTTACCAATAATCAATATTAAAACAGCATTTTAGTGCCAAGTAAAGATAAAAATATTACTTTTTTTGGAAAAGTTGTTATCAATATTTTGATAATACATTCAAAACTATCAGAAGAAAGACTTATATGAAAGTAACCTTGTAATAGTTTGTGAGTAAAGCAAAAAAACAAGGTTAAAATCAGTCTTTTTTTCAGAATAAAGTAATATCTTGACACTATTTTGACTCACATTTCACAATTATTTATTTCTTTATTTTATACTGCATTTATTGGCACTAAAATCCTGTCATAATATGGAACCCGTAAATAATCAAAGAGAAAATAATTATGTCATGCAATAAATGTCACATCAAACTCCAATCTGGCTCACAACAATTTCAAATGTCACAATATCATACATACACGTACATTTATATTACATACTGCACTAATAACTCCACAAACTGTAAAGCAAATGCACATCATAGCAATGTTACAGAATAAATACTGTCAGATCCCATTACTTCAGTGTTTTGTCAGTGAGAATTCAAAACAAAGTATGCAAGTCTAGGCCTACACTTCAGTCTGAGTCATACTAACAAAAAAGTAAGTACAACCACATCATCAAGCGATATGGATACTCCATTTTTCATATTATGAAGAATAACCCACCAAAGAAAACAATTTCTAACCGTTTTTGCTCCAAACATCCTGAATCCACAGGTCAAATCAAAAGACGGAAGAGGCAGTGGGTAACCTGATTGAAGTCATTCATCTCTAGAGATGGGCTGTTTGCTAACAGCTTGTCAAAGCTCTGTACTGATCATCCATCATGGCACAGTCACTGGCATCGCTACTGAACTCAGTTATTTCAGCATCTTTGACTATATGCTGTTATAGAAGGGCATAATCACCATACATTTGTTACAACGACAGAGAAACGTCGATACGAATCGGCAGGGTATGGATTTTCGCACCCTCGTGAATTTGCGCATGCCAAATAAAAAAGAAGAAGGACAAAAATAACCTTTGGTACTGTATATATGGAAACAGAGCGAGTGCCTCAGACTCGACATAATCAACTTTCACACGGACTGTTTGGCTAATGAAGCATGGAATCGTCGGAAATGAGAACATGTCAGCTGTGAAAACGGTCGGTCAGGGAAGCAGATCTGCTGCTTTGGTCATAGCTGACATCAGCAGATAATGAACTGGTTCAGGACTCCAATGGCAGTAATTAGACTGAGAGAAATGCGCATTAAAAGACCGACTTCTGTCCTACTGGAAACTGTAATTGTGCTTCAGTTTGAGGCGCCACACGTCTAGTTGTTAAAATGTGATATTTTAGCGTTTCAACAGTAGTTGGTTTGTGCTGGATCTTTTTCCTGGCAGGAGCTGACCCTCTGGAAAGAATCCTGGTGCTAACAAAGCTTATTCCGGCTCTAATGCAATTCTATGGAGGGTGTAAAGACAAACAAAATGGATGGTTAAAGCACAAGCCAAAAGGCTTAAAAACGGCTTAGAGTAATAAAATCATGCTCTTTATTTAGGTTTTTCACCTTCGTTGATACACTTCTTCGTTGAAGACTATTTGACATCTGTGCGGCCACATTGGAAATTTAAAAAGACACAGAAATACTGGAAAGGCAGCACTGTATTGATATTCCTTCAGTTTTCCTTCTGGTTGGAGATGTATTCAAATTATGAATTATTATACTATTTGTTAATTATTAGAGATCAATATAAATAAAAAGATTATTATTATTGCTAGCATTTCTATTACTGTTGCTATTCATTTAATTATTAGTCATTAACTAATTAAAAACCAAAAAGCTTAAATTACAGTTTTCATAATTTTTTCCATAAAAATTCTGGGTTGGCAAGTGCTTAAAATATTATTATTTTTTAAATAATATGTTTGTATTTTATATTTTTAAGTATATTTTTATTTTAATTAATTATTTAAAATATATAAACTTTAGGGGTTGTTAGAATCATTAATTATTATTTGTATTATTTGTTCATTAATAGTGATTTAAATCATTGATAGTAATTAATTACAATATTATTATTTTAATTATTATTACCACACTTATTAAATAACATACACTTCATACTATAAATTATTACAGAAAAATGCATTCCTAAAGTCATTTTTGGCAATTTAATGTTAACCCCTCTCTCACACTAATATACAGTTTTGTTACAAAACAGTAATGTACAGTTTTGCACAGTTTTTTACATGATCTTCTTTGTAAATATTAATATATAATACCTTTTGATGAATAAATCAGTATATAATGTAATTAATTTGCTAACAGTTTATAATCAATTGCCAGGCCTAGTTAATACGTAATAATATTGTGCCAACCTCGACTTTAAGCATATCAATATTTCACAGCAATGTCATTTTTTTTTATACCGCAAGTCTTTTATGTTGCAAATCATATTAATGGCAGTATTAACAATGTAAAGAGCTCTCCCTTTGTTCTCAGTCATTTGAACAGTACATGGCTGTGAATCAAAGACTCCCGCTGTTGTCATTGCATGTTTTAACGCAGTTCTCCTCTTGAGGGTGAACAGATGGGTTTTGCAGTGATGCTTCAAACATTTTAAGAGGATCAGATTGACTGGTCCGTGTTTTATTGAACCAAACCACCATAGATTTCTTAAGAAGCACCAAGTTACCCGCTTTAATAATTACCCCCAGACCACAGGGAAAAAAACACTATGCCTACTCCATTAAAACTTGGCTTTGGTTCCCCCGTTACACACAACCTTTCAGCTGACAGGTGACAAAACATCCCCACGAAATAGTCAATTAAAGCACGAATCCAGTTTAGTTCTGTTCAACTAATTGCTAAACCCAGTCACTGCGGGTCTGAGGCCACAGAAAGGCCTTTGGAAATCAAACGGAGCAGTTCATCACTGTCATTCTGATAATACACTCACTCTTTCCACTCCGGTTAAAAAAATGTAGATCAGTTCCCATGGCAACATAGCACAGCAGGCTCCTGTTGACTAGCAGGAGCATCACTGTAGGGGCATTGAGGAGAGATGCCTCATCCTCAGCAAGCCACAAGTGTGTCTGGCCATACGCCATAGCCCCAGCTCAAAGCCAAAAGGACAATGGCGGTTTTATGAATGAAAAGGCATAGGCTCTTTACCTCTGTGTATTAAGCCTATGGTCCAGACCGATGCATGTCTGCGTGCTTGGGGAAAAAAAACAAACTAATCTGGTGTATATCTAGCTTTAGAAATGCATTTATCTTGTAATTCTAGCTTTAGAAAATCTAATCTGCCTTTTTTGGAGAAAGGGACGTTGTGCCTGGAGTTAGATCGCATAATCGACGCTGAAGTTGTTTGCACAAATTAAATCATTTTTTGGTTAAATGCGCATTTGGTCCTCAGGCAAAGGCTACTGATATATCGCAACACTTTTCATTAGTAGAGAAGTGAATGGGGCTGGAAGTGCCGTATTAATGTCCCACTAGAAACGTCTACATTTGGGTATCATTTTGAAGAGGAATGGGGATGGGGTCAAAGGTCAAGGATATTAGGGATACATACAACAGTTGATGTCAGCAGAAGGCCAACAACACGGACTCGCTTTGCTACTGTCACTGACGTAGACTGGAAATCAATTGTTTCTTGTTATTTCACAGCTCTTTAGAACGCTTGTATCATTCAGAGGTCAACTATTAACACTGAGCACTTATACGCCCGGTTTCACAAACGGGACTTACCTTAAGCCAGGACTAGGCATTAGTTTAATTAAGATATTTAAGCAACTTTTACAAAAATGCCTTATAAGAAAATCTTACTGGTATGCATCTTAACACAGAACAATGACACTGACATGATTTAAGATATGTTTATCTGAGACAGCTCAAACATGCAGTTTAGTCTGGGACTAGCTTAAGCCTTGTCTGTGAAACTGGGGGGTCATGTTTTACTGGCTGTGCTGATGCTCTGTTTCTCCGCAGTTTCTGCTAGCAAGATAATAAAATAATTCAAAAGCTCAAATATTTCATGGCCATGTATTCACTCGTTTGGTAAATGGATGCAGGGTTCTGAGAAGTAAAAGTAAAACACATATACTCTTTGCGTTCTCATTTTATCCAGTAAAATTGATCTTTTTTTTAAAGAGGGGAAAAATATGGAGATACATTTCTGGTGGTCAAAAGAGAGAAAGACATCACATTTGCCATGACTCGTTCAGCCCTTGTGTTGCAAACACCCACACAGCAACATTAAAGAGTTTAGTTATTTAACACAAAGTATAGCGTCTAAAATGTGTTTTTTTAAGACGTTTGATGCATTTCAACTGTAGATATGAATCATCACAAGACCCCTTCTCATGTAATTTTGACACAGTTAACACCTCTTGGTTCCTGGAAGATTGTGAGAATGTTGGTTTATGGTTAAAACGTTTTATGGTAAGAAATCTTTGTGAATCACAGCTTTAAAATGTAATTGCAGTTGCCATCTGAACCAAATTGTGTTTGCAGTTAATTTAATTGAACAAATTGTTCTAGTGTGTTTTCATATACAATTTTTGTTCAAATGGTGCACTAGTGGTTTTGCTGTTGAACTGAGTGAGTTTGATTTTCTGTCATTGGTGCCTTAGGTACGCTTCACACAGAATATGAAAGCAATCTGTTCTAAATTAAAGTGACGGCGTTTTTTTAAGAGCGCTCTGATCTTGCATAGACACCACCACATTCAAAGCCCAGAAGTACAGTAAGAACTTCTTAAACAATGTACACACGTGGATTAATCTGAAGGTAAACAGCACAGCACATGCATGTTCTGTGTCAGCATCATCAGGCTCATACATTGTTTACATTTACATATAGCATACACATGCGTCCTGATAGCTTACTCTCCAAAATGGCACAGGCCTGAAGCAGAGGAAACGAATTGTTGTTATTTTTTGCACACCTTAAGTGGGCCTATTCTCAAATTATGGTTAAACCACTGATGTCACATAGACAAATTTAACTATATTTATATACATCTGTGTCTTGACCGTGTTTGTAGGCTACGCTTGCTGTATGGTTTTGTTATTCGTCCTCGTAGCGTGCTAATGTGTTCACACAATCATATGAACACATTATATATATATATATATATATTTACTCAATGTACTGGAGTTTGGAATTTGACATTTCTTCAGATTTACATTTAACGTGCGAGTTTTTGTCACTAACGTGATTCCTACAGCAGGCCACCGTAATAGTTCACGGGCTTCCGCTGTTTTGTCCCACTTTTAACGTCATACATCTGGTTCGTTAACTAACTGAATGAACAAAAATGTAGTTTGTCAAAAAAAAAAAACCAAACAAAACATTTCGTTCATGTTAGGCTACCAATGTGGATGAACAAAATAGCCGTTTATTGTTTGCGAGCGATTTAAATAAAAGTCGAATAAACTGGTGATTTTTTATTTAGTTTTTAATTTTAATAAATATTATTATATAGCGAATCGACATGACAGAAAATGAATGAATCAATTAATCTTTTTGGTAATTCTAACGATTCGAATCGAGATCAATCAAATACTCCAAATTCCTTCACCTCAGCTACTTTTCCACGTTCCCTTCGCGAGTGCGCAAAATCAGCAAGCACTGAAAATGAATAATAAAAAATATATCCGAGGAGCAAGCACTGCAGCACCGAGCGCCGCGATCAGACGTCACATGCTGTTTATACACAAGTGCTTTAGACTGGAGTGGTGTAGAGCTACCTGCGCCTTGTTTTTGTCTGAGAGCTTCTCGCAAACAGCCATAGGGAACGAAACACATAGCAGACAATACAAACACACAAGCGGTCGATATCTATAAGCATATAAACGATTCATTAAAAGAACACACGCGAGAGGGCCAGTTTATATTCCGCATTGCGTTCAACAATTAGAACCTCCAAACAATATAGTTCTACTGAAATTATTCGAATTTGTAAATTCAAATTCAAACGTGCAGATTCAGAAATTAAACATGAACAAAAGAACGTTTTGGAAGGTTTGGAACCTGGACACTCAAACAGGTTGTCAACAAAATAACCCCCAAGAATATATATAGGCTATCTCACCGTCTATGGCAAATATGGAGGGCACCAGAAGCAATGTAATTCCAATAGATATCAGACACTTGGTCCACACTCCGTCCAAGTCGACACATTTTCGGCACAAGGACAAGCCTATCCATTCCGACATGCCTTGGGTTCCAGCGTTGCCATTCCCGCTACCGGAGCCCAAAATGTAGAAATTGTTACGCGCATTTCTTGGGGCCATCTGGCTAGAGATAAATTCAGCAATAGGCCGAAAGGTCCCGAAAAAGACATTTGATCTATCCTTTCCAGTCCCTTAAACTGAGGTCTTCTCTCCACTGTTTTTCTGCTCTATGTCAGCATTGAAACTTTAAAGGCGATGCGTCTGCAAAGCGCATTCAGAAGCATCCGTGACCACCACATCAATCACGCGCGCGTTACAGGAGCAGGTTGTCTATCGCGCTTCATCAAACGCATATTCAAGCATAGGAATCCAGCAAATCCTAAAATCTCGCTATTATATCAATGATGCTGCGACGGAAAACCGGCTGCTTTTGATTCGGAAAAAATATATCGCGTCTCCAAGCCAGCGTATGCAGGCGAACTGGTGATGAGACGCGTTATTATAAGGACTGATGCGCGTGAGGAAGACGACCTCTGCTGGGTTTGCATGAGGATGACTGGTGCCAATGTACACACCAATGAAAACCTGGATCTGGCTCTCGACATCATACAGCCTGTTATTATAGGTCACAATGACATTCCTTAAGATTTTACACATTTTATTACACTTTTTTTATGTCATTAATCAGTGTATTACAAAACGTGTGACTAATCTGCAGTTATCATAATAGTTATTGCAACCTAATCATAATGTAATATTTTACGTTGCCATGTTTTCAAAAAAATAAAGTTTGAAAGTTGTTTAAAAGACAAAATTTAATGTTGATACTATCTTAATATGGGCGTTTTTTTAGTGGCTTCTCATTATATATACTTAAATAGTGCAGTTAAAATGCTATACATTTTAAAGTAAACAATAACTTCAGCAGAACTGCAGCATGAATTAATTTCCAAATAAATACCCGGGTATTAAAATACATGCACTTATTAGAAAGGTTTTAACTGAATAAATGTCCTTGTGTGCTCATATGGTAAGTGTGTGTTACATAACAACCGGAAGCATTCATATCAGACGTCATAAAGATTTGGATTCCATCCACATGATGGCGCAATTTCGTCAATTTCTACTCAAGCCCGGTTCCTTTTGTCGTTTGGTGACTTGTCAGGTTCGGTTCTCTAATACCATATTTTTGTGCTTTATTTGAAATAGAATTATAAAAATAAATCTAATAAGTAAATATAATAGACAACAAAGCAGAATGTGCACAAAATAAATCCCGTTGTATTTTGTGTGAATTGAAACATCCATCAAGTTGAAAAGTGATCTCAAATTAGTAGAAAATAAAGACAAACAACGTGTGCCTGCAGCAATATATATTTTAATTCAAAGTGAATTTTGACAATACACCATAATTTCTTTAATTTGACACTCACCAATAGTCACCAGGAAAACCCGCTTTTTGTGACAAAGTACATAAGGCTTGGTCACATATAAATCACTGAGAACTAGAGAGAAATACGACCGCAAACTGTAAGAGACATTACATCCAAAAAAAAAAAGGAAAAACAAAAAAAGGTTTCCCAGTCCTCATATAGTGAATATTGCACAGTGCAGTGGCTACATGGCAAACTAATGTAGCATAGAAATCAAAAGCAAACAGAAATCAGAAAGCCACAAAAAAAAATACAAATATGAAACAGTAACAGTTCAGATTTAGTAAATCAAGTCTGTTTGCTTTAAGTCTATATATTACGGATAACTTGCAGTGAGATTTAACTTTTACTAAAATATAATCTGCAGAAGAGTTAAAAATAGATCTAAAGCAATCCAACCCAAATCTTACGGCAAGTGTTACACAGTAGCACATATGACAAAAATCATGGACCCTGAATTAACTGTACAAAAACATGAATCCAAGAAAAACTAAAACAAAATCTGTTTGGTTTGGGAGTTTGGAAAACATTTCAATCTTTAGTTTGCAGATCCCTCCGTCCTTAGCGATTGCGCTAAGATTCTCTCTCGTTAGTTTTGGGTTTGGTAGACCTTGTCAGAATGAAAACATCTCGGAAATGTTTACTTGTGGTGAATTAATGCATTGAATTCATATAATGTGCACATGAGTAGCAATTTAGTACTCGTCTCTAGTGCTACATGCTAAATATAAAATATAGGGAGATAATGTGAAAAACCACACGCTTTTTTTGGACTGCATCTCCATGACGTCGGCTCCGCTAAAGCAATAAACTCTGATAACAAAGGGCAATGTTCAGTCTACTTGACAAATGATGGTTTACATTCACAGTGCATCATGTATAGCTCCCCAAATACGAGAAAACCGTGTCTTGGGTGTTTTGTCAGCATAATAATAATAATCATAACAATCCCTGATATCATTTTATTATTGTTTTTTGTCGTTGGTCATAAAAATATAGATCAATCAAGCATGATTGGATTTCCTTTCCACAATTTTGAGAAACAAACCTCCATGTTTCTACCTTAAAGGTGTTTACTGCATTGCATGACTATCAAGTTACGCTCGCTATTGGTTATCAGGTGATCAACATCCCTACTTTTAAGCAACTGGTTGGTAACAGCACTTCAGTTACGACTAAAAACACTGCAGTTACGCTTTCAGTCCTCGTTCACATCGCCCGAGGGAGCATGAAAGAGAGGAAGAGGCAGGCAGTGTTTGTAAAAGGGATATAAAGGTCTGAAGCACATTTCAAAGGCACTAAACGCAGTGTCGCTCGCTTTAAAGAGACTGGACCGGTGCGAGAACGAACACATCTATATAATGAGAAAGGATGCCCTAGTAATTTAGAACAGTCCGCTTTAACACAAGCAAACATGCATCTTTTTTTCATTTCTAAACACGTTAATAGACCTATTTCATGTACGATTACAATGGGGGAAACGAAATAAAAACAACAATTCCAAGCACTGTAGTTACTGAGATGAGAGACTTTTGCCCAAACCCGAATTTTTGGCTAGCTTATCGAAAGTATCAAGTGCTAATAGAATGACTGAAATTAATAAGTCTGAAATGGGTCGTTGAATATAGAGAATTTATATTGATGCTTAAAACAAAGAGTTAAATCTATCCTGCAAGCTATGCTTTAACAAAATGCAAATATACGTACTAAGATAGATATACACCAATATGCATCTAATACGCAAGATTAGCCCCAAGATAACAACAGATAAAACACTGATGCAAACGAAACGTAAAAGAACACAAACCCACGCACACAAAAACCCCAAAAATCTCCATTACTTGCAATACAGTAGTTACAATGACACTTCAAAAAAAGAAAGCAACAACAGAGAGAGGCATTAAAATGCTTCTGATGCCAGTCAGTACGATAAAACCCAAAAAAACAAACAAAAACGGCAAAAAAAAGAAAAAAAGAAAAAATCATCTCACTTCTATTTCAAGGTAATTAGACATATATAAAAATAAGAAGGCTAAGAACAAAGTTAATCATCTAATTTCACAGCTATTATGAAGTGGCAATCAGTATATAGCAGCTTATCTATGATACATTCAAGAATAAATGAAACAAAGTCATAACTTGCCCGAAAAAGCTAAACATCAACCTCAACATTTTTACATAGATTTTTCTGTTAAATACGGCCTCAACTACACTACGTTCGAGGTCTACACTAAACAGTAGCTACTCTGCTTAAGAAATGAATTACTGTCTTTGGTGTAGCGAAAGCAAAATGAAAGGATGCACCTATAAATGGAAAAACTCAAATCTAATAACTAATAAAACAGAATAAATTCACACAGAAAAAAAAAGCTATTTCTCCCTGACGGAATGTTTGAAATCAAAACAGCCAGCGTCAAAAAAGCAATTAAATGGTGAGAGAGGGAATACGAAACAATCCAATCTTGTCACATGCATCTATGAAGAAAATTGCACACGATCAACTCTCGTCTTATGAAGCACTGAATACACCAGCAATGATAGACTTTACAGTTGGATACTCAATACTGAATAATTCTGCACAAAGCAAACATGAAACCATACAATATCATCAAAGAGCTATCTGCTGATACAAATCCAACACCGATAACACTTCTAACTCTAAAAATAACATGGAATCGATGGAAAGAAAATGAAAAACACACCCCGAAAATGATGGATTGTATTGCAGTTTCATTAAACAGTGTAAATACTATTAGAGTAGAAACAGATTATCAAATATGAAAGTACTCAAACGTTTCTATACATAGTTCATCGGCTTCTGCTACGGCGAAGCACGTTATCCTCGAAGAAATCAAACTCTGCTACCACTCCGCGCAATACATCCACCTTGTAAATACCAGACGTAAAGGACTGTTTCCGAATAATGCGCAAATCATCTAAGGCGTCAAAACAAAACATTCCGCCTGTTCTAAAGGGCAAATCATGAGCCAGAATTTAGAGACCTATTCGGCCGTGCTTTCCGAACAAAACCTCCCGTCGCGACCCCAAGAGATGAATTTAAATACGTAGAAAAGACACCGATGTAGAGATTATGTAAGCCAACGAATGC
This sequence comes from Enteromius fasciolatus, assembly GCA_032361145.1. NCBI lineage: Eukaryota > Metazoa > Chordata > Actinopteri > Cypriniformes > Cyprinidae > Enteromius > Enteromius fasciolatus. The sequence goes on along the minus strand of JAUMHR010000090.1, from coordinate 6,967,241 downwards.
GCTACTGCACCAAGCACGAAAAAAACAAAACAAAGATCTATGGTATGAAACAGCCCTAATATAAAAATCACAAAGAACGATTGAAAGTTTTTCAAGTGCTGCAGTCCGGTACACGCGTGACTGCATGTGGGACTCAGGGTAACTTGCAACAACATGTATTTTAAGGCACTGTTTATTGAACCCCAACGGAGTCAATGCAGCAAGTCGTACAACGCATACACAGAGGGCGAAAAGCAACGGATTGCAGGTTCCCCAACCCCACCAATGTTGGCCTTTTTAACAAAGTCCAACATTGGTGTTTGCCCATGCAGAGACATGCAGCGTGACAGAACCTTTTCAACACCGGCCTAAAGGAGATTTAACACTGAGGAGCTACGGAAAAATACGGACAGGTAACACCAGGTTGCCACAAGGGGGACTCGAACACACACTTGAGACAGCGATGGCTTGAACGAGAGGGTTTAATACGCGTGTCAGAAGGCATTATCGAAAAATAGCATAGGGGATCTGCTGCGGCCCTCCACCGAGGGTCTCGCGACTAGGGATTCTGTTGTATCAAATGTGCAAAAAAACACATTAAAAGTGAGTTTGTGTGTTTTGTGTCCACTCGCTCGCTCACGCATTCGTGATATCTATAAAGCTCAATTTGCATTATCATCACTGTTGTGAAACTTCATAAGAAAAGAAAGATGCGGCGGCTCAGTGCCGGCTGCGTGTACGCGGCTGCCGCGGGCTCCAGCTCAGATGTATGGGTACTGACTGAGTTTGCTGGGGCTGAGGGGGAAGCCTGCGTAGGCGGGTGATGCCACATAGGAGTGCGGGGGAAAGAGGGCTTTGAACTGGCCCTGTGGGAGCAGGGTGGGGGAGGGCAGCAGCCTGTGGTTGATGCCCACGCTGATGCCCTGGTGGTGCACCAGGCTGTAGGCGGGCTGCAAGATGGGACGAGGGGCCGGCGGCTGGCACGGTGAAGGCAAGAGGTGGGCCACGGGAGCGGAAGGTGGAAAGGAGATGAGGGCGGTAGGTGGTGGGTGACCGGCCGAGTGTGTGGGGCTGCCGTGGGGAAGTGGGAAGGTGGGGCCGTGAACTGTGGGAGGGATGAAGGCCTGTGGCCGGCGCGGCTGCCGGTAGTTGCCGTTCCACTCCTTGTGGCACGACCCATAATGCTGGACCTGAGCGGGAGGAAACAAAACAATGTCATTTCTGTTCCAACAGTTTAAAGGATGTAATTAAAATATGTCACCCGCATGTCTTCCAAGATGTTTATGCCTTTTTGTTTGACTTTGACAAAACCTTCTTGAGAAAAATATTCTGGGATTTTTTCATCCATATAGTGGACTTGCAAAGAACAGAATCCCAGCCGGGGAATATAGGTCTTATGTAATGAAACTATCATTCTTTTTCTAAAAAAACTAAAACTTTTTACTTTTTAACCACAAATGCTCAATCTTGCATTAGCTTTGCAACGCATTGCGTAATCACTTTGGAAAGGCCACATGCGGTTAGTTGTTCGTTTGTGTACTCCTGTTCAAAAAAGTAGGGTAGGGCAAAAGATTCCATCCCTTTTTTCCCCTCAAACTTTAAAACCCTATCGAGATCGCCGTTTTACCTTTTTTTTGTAGAAGGCATTTGACAAATATTTTAGTTGGGATGGATATCCGAGTGTAAACAAAAGGGGATTAAAACAATCCAATCTTATTCTGACTTGTACATATTTTATGTATGCATGTATGTATGTATATTATATATATATATGCTATATATAATGCTTATATATGCACACACACACACACACACACACACATAAAGATAAGGAAGCATTTAAAATTATAAAATAATATAATTTACAAATTTGCTAGTTGGTTGCAGGTGGTATTAGTGAGAAAGCGTCATATTTTCGATACATCTTAATATGCATCTATACATCTATATATTTATAAACCATGTAATAGTGATACTTTTAGAATGAACACATAGCATTTCTCTACATTTACAATTTGGACAATATTACATATGAAAGCCAAAATGACATACCTGGCCAAAGCCTGGCGGCTGTGGCTGGAATGAAGAGCTCAGTTTCTGCTGACGGGGCAGCGTGGGAGTGGAAAGGTGGCTCAGTCGTCCTGGGCCGCAGCGACCTCTGGACTGGCAGGAGGATTCTAAGACTGCAGAAAGAACAAAAGACCAAAAAGTGAGTGATCATTAAATCAAACGCTTAAAGGTGATTAAACTTAAATGCTTCAGCGTATATACATTAACATTTGCAGTTTGGCACAAGAACTGCAGCTTGTATGAACTGAATCAGCTGCCAGTATTTACTGACGTTCTGTTCAAAAGAAAAGTAAACATCACAACCGACAAGTATGAACTGCGAGGTTGAAAAACATACATAAAACAAACTTAGATAGCAATGTATCTAAAACATAAACTCTCCTTGAACTTTCCATGGACACCCCAAAATAAACATGTTGCCAGGATGAAGTGCCATGAGAAGCATCTGAAAGAGTTTACCGCTCCAGCAATATTTCTTTCATAGCATGCGTCCAAAACAAAGCATTGGCTCCACGTAAGAAAACAGGACAGATATGCTTTGGTACAAAAGGGGGAGGCCGGGAAATATTTTCCAAAAAAAAAAAAAAAAAAAAAAAAAGTAAATAAATTTAGGGCAGTCAACACGCAGAGTAAAAATGAAGACGGGAATGAAGAGATCAGGTATGGGAGAGGAAGCTCAAACCGAAAGGGTCTCACTCAACACTGGGATGTCGCGCACAAGACACTGGGTCGCAGTGCACGCTATACCCATAATCACCTGCGATAGCCTCTGTGACAACTTCCTGTTTCTCTCCTATGACCTGTAAAGTAGACATTGGCTGTGACCACACTAAAAAAATTGGTTGTGCGAAGGAACTTCGTATTAATGGCCCAATTAGAGACTGGGGGGAAAATATCCATTTAGAGAAACCAATCTGTATAGAACACAAACAACATTTTCAAAAAAAGTAGATCAGAATGAGCAGCAACTTTCAAGAGAGACAGCAAGTCAAGTTTATGTTTTCACTACATAGCGAATTTTTTAGCGAATATTTAAAATCTGAGCTGTGGATGTAAATGAAATGCAAACAGTGTCATGAAACAGTTGTACATAAACCTGCACAAGACATTAAAAGGAACATTCTGGGTTTGACAAAAGCAGTTAAGCTCTTCAAACTGTGACAGAAAATCATTTTATCTTTTTATAATAGAATCAGACTAGGATACGCCTTAAAACATGTTTTTTGGCAATAGCTGTGACACTTAAATATCACAAAAAAACAGGAAGCAAGAACTAGTTTTTGCACGTTTATACTCCAAACTCATGTCATGTAAAGCCATTTAAGAATATAAAATGAATGAGAAATTAAAAATTCAGAACCTCAAACCAATGCAAGTTTTTTTAATCCTTTCTTCTTTTTTTACTTTGCATTATTTAAAATAATATTAATTTACAAGATATACAAGTGATTTTCTACTTTTTACATGAATGAGGTGCTGGTGAATTTCATCTTTTAACACGGCAATATTCATTTATTTTGTTTAAAGTATTAATTAAAAGCATTTTTATTCAAAATCTTGAAATTAAGTATCAAAAATATCCACAAAAATATGAAGCAGCATATTTTTCAACATTGAAGATGATAAATGTCCAAATCAGAATATTATAATTATTTATGAAAGAAAAATTTCAGTGATTTTTTTTTAGTACAAATCAGACTCTATTTAACACAGAATGTGATTTTAAGCACCAACAACTGCTCAATTTCCATTTCATTTCCATACATTTCCTACTTGTTCTTCCATACCTGTGCCGATTATGTGCTGCTCATTGTTGGGATGATGGTTTTTATTCAGCACTCTCATGGGCGGCACCACAACGGTCCTCACTGCAGGTTTATTCAGCACTGTGTTGGGGTGTCCGCGCCTGGCCTGTGGTTCCTGGTTCTGGTTCTGATTGGTCAGGAAGCGTCTTTCAGGGAAAGGGCTGTCATGGGGCCCTAGGGAGGAATCTGAAGGGGGCGAGCCATCTACTGTTTCACACCCACTTTCATGGCCATCATCTTCTGATATACTGCAGTACGTCACAGGAGAAAACAACCCGCATCAAAATACATGCAGACTCAACCTCACCTTACAGTTCTGCTGATTTTAAAAATGAAATACCGCACCTGCTGGGTCTTTTGCATGGTGAGGGGCTAGATTGTGCTGAGGTTGAGGAGCTGGTGCTTAGACTGCTATCAGGACTGCTGAGGGAACACACTCGCTCCATGTTCAGAGAGCCTGTGCATGCCTCACACTCTGGACTGCCCTTACACCTGTCACAGAATACACACAACTCAATTTAGCTATGAGAGCCATATGTGTGCATGCTAAACAGAATCAAGATGATTTAATTAACAGTATTTTTTGTAGCATATTGTTTATTTCCCTTGGTCAAAAAGTCATACATTTACCTTGTCACTGACCTTCAGAATTATAAAGCGTGCCACTGCACCTTTAAGACTTCTATATGCAAATTACCTCCATTATGATTGCCTAATCTGTTTGTGGGTGAAATAAATCACACTACCTCTACAGTATTCTGGATGCTTAATATATTTAATCAGTTAAGTAATTTAATAAATCAGAATAAAACAAAAAAATAAAAAATTGTATTATTATTATTATTTTTTTTAATGACAGTGTATATTAAGTAACAGCTGTTTTCAACATTGAAAATAATACTAATACTAATAAATGCTTTTTCATCAGCAAAACAGCATTTCAGAATTATTTTGAAGAATCATGTGACACTAAAGACTGGAGTACTTATGCTATTATGCTAAAAAAAATTCAGCTTTCCCATTACAGGAATAAATTACATTTTATAATAATAACATTTTACATATTCCTGTATTTTTTGCTGTATATAAACAAAACAAACCCACCCAAAACTTGTGCACAACTAAAGTTCAACTCACTTGTTAAGGGAGCACCTCTGTGCTTGTTCCTCTTCATCTGTGCCGCTGCTTATGCTAATGACGCTTACTGCTGGGCTGGGCAACTCTCTAATAATAGACTCTCGCTGCTGATTGGCCACCGTCGTCTTACAGCAACCCTCCTCCTCCACCTGCTCTGGTTCCGGTTTCACCTGGGCCTGCACCTCTCTGTCAGGAGAGCTCTTCTGTGGCTCCGCGCTCGTCAACCTGTCCGCCATCTTTGGTGACAGACACACTGAGGGCTGTGTGTCCGTGTAGTGCGCGAAATTCATGCTCCTAAAAAGCAGCACGAAGGATAGCAAACAGCTCAACTTTGCATTTTGGTGAAACGGAGTAAAAACCCAAATAATGTGCCTAACAAGAGCATCATAAGGTTTGCATGGTGTGGTTTTGAGGCCCTGCCAATGCCTGTAGGCTGTAGCTCACCTGTTCTGACTGGGTTTGTTTCTCTTGTTAGATGCAGGCTGAGGCCAGACCACATGAGCAATGCCAATGTTTATAGGCTGATGGGCTGACACAGCCATTTGGTTGGGAACAATAGGCTGGGGCATCACCGAACTGTAATGGCTGCTGTGTGGGCGCACTTTCCTTTAACGGACATAAAAACAACACATTTTAGGTCACCGAAATGCAGTGGTGTCAGCACATGATATTTGAGGTGAGGCTCCTCCTTGATCTTACCCCCAGTCTCCTCGCCTCTGCGGTCCAACCACTGTATCGGATGCCAAGCTCGTAGCAGGTGGCGGGACCTGCTGCCAAGCTGGCACCAGGATCTGTTGAGTTCTATTGGACCATGGCTGCTGAAAGGTCAAAAAAGGACAATGCTAAACCTTTGTAATGTATCTGGCTTTGAGTTTAATATAGAAACTGGTACATCAATGTGGATAACAACCCTCAGCTGTTTTCCATTAGTTTTCGACATAATCTTGTGAAACGAGGACTCACTTGTGCTATAACTCCTGGTCTCATGGGTAAAGGCTGGATTGCTGGGGCTTGGGTCACCAGAGGAAGAGTGTTCTCCATTCTAACCGAATATCCTGCTGGCTGATTTGGGTTTGAAGGGATTCCTGTAAAGTCAACCAAATCAGCCCCACTCAATATTTATTACAATGAAAATCAACAGTAATGCTTCATTTAAATAATTAATTAGGGCTGCAAGATTAATTTAAATAAATTCTACATTTGCAATATGGATGCATCACCTATACCATGCATTTAAGAATGAAACAACTTGAAATGCAACTTTATAAACTGGCTGTTGTTCACAAAAGAGAAGCTTTAGGAAAAGCTTGATTGTTTAATGTACAATAAAACTATTATATTAGTATTATTTTCTTAGATACTGTATTTTTTTTATTTTTATTTACAACTATATATTTGCAATGTTTCTTATTTAAAAAATATTAGTTGTTGTTTCCTTATTTTAATAATAATAATAAAGTAAAACAATATTGTTATTTCATTTTACAGTAGAATTTATATGATCATAATTATTCCATAACCATATTGATTCTTCTACAATCATAAAAGCTTTGTTGTCAACAAAAGAGGAGCTTTAAGATCTTTAAGGTTTAATGTTTGAAAATAAAGACATAAATATTAGTAGTGTAAAATTACATTATTAGTATTATTTTTCTTAAAGGATTTGTTTGAAAAAGTAAAAATTACCAAAAAAGTAACATTTCTTATTTTTATAAATATTTTCATTTAGCAGTAACAGCAATAGTAATCCTAATAACAACAATTTTTTTTTTTTTAAAGGAAAATTATCATCATAATCATGACCCAATTATATAATCCCAATTTTTTAGGCCAGATTCTACAGCTCTTCAAAGTACAATTGTATTGTTTTTTATATATCACATTTTAAAAAGGCAATCACTAGATTTTTTGAAATATAATACATTTTTGGTGAAATTGTGAAGCCCTAAAAAGAATTCAATTTTTTTTTTTGCAATTACAAGACTTATAGAAAAACTGCAATGCAAATCAAGCACCCCTAGTTCAAATTATGCACAATACATTTTGATGTGCTTTCTACTACCTTGAAGAGCAGGAGGACATAAAATGAGTGCCTGCTGAAAGGACTCGCTACACCCAAATTGGGCACTTCCTGTCTGGATGGGAATTCCTGGATGCACTACAGGTGGAGCAGACGGCGCCATGGTCTAAAACAGAAAGGTACATAGATCAACGATTAGGAACAGGAACAATCTGTCATCTTCTTGCTCACACTTAAACCCCAAGCCTTTTCAGAGTGTGTGCTTTTACCTGAGAGTGGACAGATGGCATTTTGTTGAAGGCGACGGTGATATTTGGAGCACTTGGAAGCGTTACAGGCTTCATAAGTGGGGGTGCTTTGTTGCGGTTGATCGTATCGTACATGCTGGTTCTTGAGTGACACACGTCCATGATGTGGAAACAAGACTGGACACTGTTGGAGACACGTTCCTTGAGAACAACCACACATAGAGAAAACAAGCAGTGAATCTGGCATTAAAAAAGTCTGGACATACTGGTTGCAATGAGGGAAATCCATCAGGTGCTGCATAGTGACAAAAGGGTGGGTAAGTGCATCTGAAGGGGCGATTCTCTGATCGGCATCAATCATCAGCATCATCTTTAGCAGGTCCACGAATTCTCTCCTGTCAGCTTTGTCCGACAACTGGTCACAGCCCTCCATGTTGAGCATGAGATTCACCTGATTTAGTATAAAAAAATTAGTATAAAAATTAGTATAAAAAAATAAGAATTATTATTATTTACGTTTTTATAATAGTATTTTTATGTTTATATAATTGTATGTATAATATGTAAAAACAACATTTCATTATTTTATATTTATTTACTTTATTGTATATTATAGTTTAATCAAATAATATTTATATTAGAATCATTATTCTATATAAGTCTTGTTAACATTACTGTATATTATTATTATTATTATTATTATTAATAATAACAATAATAACCATAATGTATACTATTAATTACAACAACTATCATTACTGTTTTAAATTATTGATATGATATATATTATAAAACATAAACACAATAAAACCCCCCATTTTGTAATATATACATACAATATTGTTATTCCAATATAATTACAGTATTGTATATACATTATCAATATTGTTATTAAAATAATTATATATAATGAAAATAACAACAAATAAATATTAACTAAAATATAATAATTTAAATCATATTTATAATTAGAATAGTTATTATTTTATATAATAATGCTTTAAAAGTGTTGTTAATATTAATCCTGTATACAATTATTATCATTATTATTATTATTACTATTATTAACCACAACATATATTACTACTAGTACTACTTATGCTACTACTGATACTAGTAATTCCTCAATTAATTTTTTTTCCCCTCATGATGTATAACAAGCATTTGCAAGTAAAAACGTACATGTCCAATGTCATCTAGACAGCTGAAAATGTACTTCCTCGCCTCCTTGGACTTCAGTCCCGTTTCTGTCTCATGTTCTTCAGTCGTCTGCAGAAACAGGAAGCACGTTTGAAGTCATTACATAAGAACTTTACATCAAAACTTTATGCGGAGCAGACAGCAACATGATCCAGAGAGCTATGCTGTAAATTCATGACAGCAATGTCTGGTTAAGAGGATGATAAATGGCTGCTTGCCTTCAGTCTCCAGGTGGCATACGGTGAATCAGACTCCTTGCAGAAGAACCGGGCCGTCTTCGCCCCCACGTTCAGAAGCTGCTCTCCGGGCAACCCTTGAGTTTGAGAGATGTAACGAATCTGTGGAGATGTTTATAGCATTAGTGAATCTCAATGCTAAGTTAAGCTAAATCCATCTGAACATTCTTGACTGATTCACAAAGCATTACAACAAGAAACGTGCATGGTACTTTTCCATTATTCTAAGAGGAAGTAATATGAGATAAGACTAGTCTTACTAGGCAGGTCCATATAAGTATGCATCAGGAAAATTGCCAAAATACAAGAAAGCCATGTTGTCTTGACAAGTATATTCCTAACATAGGCCTAGTGCTAACTAAAGATAAAAATGGTTTGAATTTATTTGTAGGCATCAGCTATTAGTTGATGTCACCTGTGATTGTGCATGATCTGGACGAGAGAAAAAAAAGGTTTCCCGAAGATACAAACCACACAGTGATATCAATCAACATGAAACAGCTAAAACAGCACAACAAGAGATACGAAAATGAGCAAATAACTTCAGTTGTTATTTCAAGCTCTGAGTTGCATTTAATATGATAGAAAGCTCAATGTTGTAGTCTTAATAGAAAGCACTGTATGGGGTCTGCCGCTACTCAAGGCTTTGTTAAGATGCCAAGTCAAGATGTTGGCCACTCTCTCTCTCCACAACAGATGTCAATCCTCTCACACCGAACAGGAAATCCAACACTGAAAAATGTGTTCTTTACCATTTTGCTGATGTTTTTAATCCAGATTGATTTATAGCACACCTCACTACATGGACTAAGGTTTAAGGTTTAAGTGTCTCACTCAATTGCACAGTTGACCTTAGTCAGGAAATGCTGTTTTTAATTTGAAATGAACCATGGATCATAGCAAATTCCACTGGACGTAACAAAGTGACGAAAACACAAAATAAACGTACAACGTGGATGTAAAATAATTACCCCATAATGTATTTCAATGAGCTTTCTATCGCCCATCTAACATTTAATATATCAAATGCTCCAATTCTACACTTAAAATAGGGTCTGGGTTTAGTTTTAAGTTATTTAAAACTTTTTCAACTTTCATTTAGTAGGCTTTAATTTTTTGTTTAGCTTTAAATGGTTAAATAAAATTATATTAATCAAAAAGTAAGCCTAATTAATATCAAGAAACAGTGTTTTATTAAACATTTAACAAAAATTACATTAAGGCCCTCCAATTCAGTTTTATTTTTACCAAATATTAATAAATCAAAAACATTTTTTAAAATGGTTAATTATATAATATTAAATTTATAATTATTTTCTTTAATTTTTATTTTATATTTTAAATAACAGCTCATAGAGAATTTGGGGGGGAAAAAAAGTACAAATAAAAAGACAAAACAAGCATTTAAAAAGGATTAAAAAGAAATATAAAAAACCCACACAGTTGCAGTTAGAAAAATCTGTAAAAGTGTATTAAAAAAACCCAAACAAAAATCAATCAATCAATCAACTCCAGGGAAAAATACTGGCCTGGGTATTGATTAATCAATCAACAAAATGCTGAAAACATATTTCCAGAAATTTCTGATCAATGACCTTAGACAGTCTGGTTTTCAATTTGAATAGATTTCAATAACTAGTCTAACTCGACCTCATTTCATAGCAACGAGTTATCACCTCAGATCTTTAACCCTTACTCCACTTTACTCCCTTTTAACTACCTATGCCTTAAATTAAGAACAAAAAAGCAACTCTGATCTTTTTGTGTTGTAATTTGTTTGCCATAGCATCCTTTTATAAATACAAGCAATGACCGCACAATGCAAACAACACGACAAAGGCATTAAACAGTGTTTGGTTAACCACAGAGCTGGAGCAGTTCAACCCCATCAATGCAAGAGTCGCTGTAAAAACACCATTGTTCTTGTTGCCTTGGCAAACTGGGTATTACTGGTCAGTGAACTCAGCCAACGTTCGCCTTCAAGCAAATCTGTTGCTTCTCAGAAAGACTGTGTCATAGTGGGCCTCTACCAGTGAAAACACAAGCCACTACAAAGCCCTCTTTGGCTGCTTGCTCTCATTCTTCTCCGTCTCTTCCTCTCTCGACAATGACGCCACCTCTCCTTTTACAAGCGCTGAGGCTCAACATGACCGTGTTAAACAAGCAGTGTTTATGGCATCTTAGGGGTGTTATAGTGACATGATCGGGTTGCCAAAGCGCTGCACAAACACAGAGAACGCGTTGAAGTGAGAACCTGCTGATAGTGCAGAGGGTGTGTGTGAGCGGGGCTTTCGGTTATAAATACATTCTGCTGTGTGGAGTGGAACTGGACCCATAGCAGGCATGGACAGGCGGCTCAGCGGTTTGTGGTCAGCAAACCCAAACCACCCTAATCTTACACAGTCATAAGCGCCATTTACACCACCTTAGACATCTGGTTTATCGGCAGCACTGGTCCATGACGGTAAATGCACTCACATGTTTTAAATGCGTGTCATCCTCCATGTTATCTGAAGATTTACGTTTTATGTAAATGAATTTAGTCCTTTACAAAATCTGCAAACAAATTTTTTTGTATAGTATGCAATTTATGCTTGTTTAAAAAAAAAACTATTTAAATTACAAGGCTTTATAGTTAAATTAACGTAAATTATCAAATAATGAGTTATCTACAGGCATCAAGTTTCACAATGGTTAAATTATTACATATTATATTATCTCATTATAATGATTTTTTTATTACATGGTAGTGAACAAAAAGAAATTGTTAGGGTAGGTCAAGAATAATATTATAATATATTATAATATATATATTTTTATATTTTATATATAAAATATAGCTACCATTTTATTTTATTTATTTCATATTTAAATGGAATAAGCCTAGGCTGATTTGTAAAAAAAAAAAAAAGAAAAAAAAAAAAACAGAACAACAGCAACAACAATAATACAGTTACAAATACAAAAAAGGAATTTGGCCTTAACCTATTAAATTTTAATTTTATTTTTTTTATTTGGGTGAGTCAAGGATGACCTTAAAAAAAAAAAAAAAAAAAAAAAAAAAAAAAAAAGTGTAAAATATTTTTTAATGTATATTTTACTTTTATAAAGCTGTTGTTGGTGCTAGATAAACCTAGTCGTCCAAAATCCACTACTGTTCAATCTCTAACTAGCATGCCGTGCATTAACTGAATTTTGCAACGCAACTTATGTTAAAAAGCTGAATTCAGGTTAAAATGATTCAAGCCTCTTTTAAAAACAAGTCACAAGACGTCTTTTATGAGACAGGCACCCAGCAGTTCAAAGATTCTGAAATTGTGTAGTTTTGCACAACCCTGCTTTTACTAACGACATCAATTTTCTTTTCTTTGAGAAGGAACTTATCACAAAGACTTGCACTGAAAGAGCGCAAATGATGTTATCCTCAAAAATGCCACCCATTAGGGCGCCCGGGCACAACAAAGTAGGTCATTATCCGAGATCACTGGCTGATCTTACCTGGTCATACTCCAGCGCTCCTGGATAAAGCGGCCAGCCCAAGAAGAGCTCAGCGATGACGCAGCCCAATGACCACATGTCTATGGCCTCACAGAAGGGTAAGCCCAGGATGATCTCTGGAGCCCTGGAACACATTATCAGAAAAGGATGAGAATTAATGGAGTGGTTACCTTGACAACAAGCTGTTGATTGAAAAGCAGTTGGACACTTCATTACGAAAGCCTGGAGAAGAACGAACAAGTGTTTATTTGGATAAGCGAATGCTACAATACAAATAAATAAAATACATAAAAAAGAAGAAAGCATTATGGTAATATCAAGATGATTCATACACATCATGTAATAATAAAAAGCACATATTATATTCCTTTTTACAAGATGCAATACACAAGGTGCACATTCCCTATTAGCTTACAGCTCAAAATACCCCACTGACCATTATATAATTCTCAAAATGCCTATTTTTAGTGCAAGTGGAAACACACTGTTTTCTAGTCTCTTTAAATGCAAATTAGCCCCCTTTTCCAGAATAGGGCTGTGTTTTTCAGCTCGTACCTCAGGTACTACGCAAAAAAAACAAAATCTGTTCGAATTTTAATTATCATATCTTTCACAATGAAATCATGTGTTTTTAGCCATATTAGTTTAAACGTTGGCTATATGTTTTTCTGAGCGTAGAGAAAGCATCCATCACACGGTATTTGAGTATTAAGCTTCACATACTACTTTAGGTACTTCTTCCTAAACTAAACTATGCACTTGTCCTTACAGTACGAAAAATACTTCTCTTTCATGTCTTATTACGCTTACTGTCAAATACATGTTTGTTAAAAACACACAAGTTACAAAAACAATTGGTTATGTTCGTGAAGAGAAGCAGTTGGGAAAAAACGGTTTATAATTATAGATATGTGTGGGAGCTGTGTCATATACAGTAAATAAATCAAAATATTCACTGCTCTCTTGTTTCCTCTGAGGCTGGGACTCGAAATAGTGTTTTGTGTTCAGTTAGCTTGCCTTGCTTGAACTTTCGCCATTGCGTTAGAACTGGTACACCATTGTCACTTCAGCACAATGGCGACGTCGTAGGTGGAAACTTGAAGATTAAGGGGTGGTAATATAATATAATAAGGTCCCCTTTCTATGCCACAGGATGAGCAAAATTTATTTTTTCACAAGCTTGCCGAAAACGGCTTACCAAAAAATGACTAGGTTGTTTTTTTCCACATTTTTCCTGATTATAGCACTTAAACACGAAAAAAAAGTCTTGAATCTTGAAATTTAAGATTATGACACACAGTAGAAGAGATGAGTAGGACTCATCTCACGCTCACTTGAGCTCAAGAGTCATGCTTTGCATCCATATTGAAATGAACCTGAGCCTAATGACGTGACATTTCTGGTCTGATGCAGCGCGAGTCTGCCGTTGGATCTGGGCTTTGACGTCAACGGGCCCATACACATCTGCTACCGTGACAACCGGAGGGAAAATGCTGGCTGCCTAGCGACAGATGAGGACAGCTCTAAACACCAAAAGTGGGTGATGACAGAGGAGGAGTCTGATGACACACAATTAACCCTGGTCAGCATTAATAATCAACTACAGAGCGAACTCCTCAGGCACTAAAGCTCCGCTGTATGTCCGAGCATGTCATATGCAGCACCTAAAGGATATAGAGATAAAACAGTCAGCTATTGATACCAGAATATGTCAGGTCACTGGTAAGCGGCTGTAACTACCAACAGTACCTTACTTATGCAGTAACAAAAGCTGCTGTGAATAATTCACCAATGGCTTGGCTATGTGACACTGGCTTTTAAATTCAGGGCTTTGAAATTAAGTTACAAGTTTTTCTTCATTGCATTTTTGTGTCTTACTAGACGAAGGTGTTACAACAGCTAAGTGGTTCATTTTAAGCTGCTCAACCCATTATTTGCACACACAGAATGACGCATTATAACAGAAGTCATCACAGCGGCAATAAAACACAACATTGCAGGTCTACACAACACAACGCTGGGTGTGTTTGAGCAGCTATCAGTGCATGGGAATGTTTTACAGTATTTACATGCAAAACTGAAAAAAGTGCTTTGGTGTAAAGCAATATTCAAAAAAAATAAATAAAATAAATAAAAAATTATATATATATATTTT
>JAUMHR010000090.1:6926306-6951492 GCA_032361145.1 Enteromius fasciolatus | reverse complement strand
TATATATATATATATTATATATGTGATATATATTGATTGATATATTTGATATCTGGGATATCAAAACAATAATAATGATATTTTACTTGAAAATAAATTAATAAATTAAATAAATTTTATATATTATGAAAACAAATAATTATTATTATTATACAAACAATTATTTTTCTTCACAAAAATTTAAATAATAAATGCATCTAATTTTATTTAATACAGCTAGACACATTAATAATTATTATTATCATTGCTTAAGATTCATATTAACAGTATAATTTATTAATATTAATAATGTATTTGAAAAAAAAACATTATTATTACTATCATTATTATTATTACTATCATAAATATAAAAAGAGCTTTCCATGCAGAATTTGCAGAAATTTAAATTTTCTGCAGAGATAAAGAAAATTGGTTTTAAACATAAAAAAATCTGGAAAATAGAACTGAAAACACATATTTGATATCATATCGAATATAGTTTTGGTTACTAAATTAGGCAAACTATTTAAACAAATCAGCATGGTTCATGTACAGACCAATTTTTTTCATGAAATGTCACAAGAACACAGTTGTTGTTTTCACAGAACTACTACTGTTTCAAGTTCTGTGGTTATTAAAACTGTGGCACGAGAAACTATTTTCTGCCCTGGTAACAGCATGGCTTAACTGACAGTACAAACAGAAGTATGTTTGGCACATTGACAGAACAAATGGAGTGCTCTATATTCTGCACAAGATCTTACAGACTAAACCCCAATAAACCTCCAGCATAACGATGGGCAAACAGACTAAATCCAAAGCCTAACATAAGTTACACATAATACCACACGCTCTGGCTGCACAGAGAAATCCAATAGCAAGGGGCATTGAAGGACGAGAGGCTAATAGGCCAGTCCCCAAATACTAGCATACTGCCAAGTTATATTGTAACCGCGATTGATTTCCGCTAGAAAAATTTACTCAGGTTTAAGAATGCTATTTACATCATTGTGGTTTTGCAAATCTTAGAAGAAGAAATTCCCATGAGCCCACAGTCAGCAGGAAGTCGCATTTGAGGTGAAAAAAATCAGGGGAATTTACAGTAATCAGGTCAAAAAGAATGATGACATAACACAGCAGGTCTGGACTTCCCAACTCAAACGAAGAGAGTAACTGTTAAAACTATTCAGTGGCGGAATTTGCACCCGTGCTATGTTTGCTTGAGTCCAGGCCAGACTTCAAATGTTCAAGTCTTTTCCCCTGGGGTAAGATTAGATTTCATAGTGCTTATTTCAGTCCACAGCTCAATTTGGGAACAGCAGCTAACAGCAGTATGGACTAAAAACAAACTAACAAACAGTGTGACATTATTCTCATTATTTTTAATTCTACCCGACTACATGCATTAACGGGATAATTCAACAGAAACACTGTAAAGTTAGAACTCATCAGTTATTCAAAAAGCAGCTACAGAAACTGGCATTAGCCACAGGTGATATCTCTGACAATCCTCAATACACATCTATCGGCACAACCCTATTAAATACTAAGGCTGGGACCGATACATAATCGATTTTTTTGGAATCAATTCTGATCCTAGATTTTCAAAGCAGATAGGCTCTAATCTAGTTTTTATCCGCACACTCAAATGCTCATGAAGAAGAGCGCTAAAGTGTGCTTGTGCATTCGGCTGAGTCATGTCACCTCAGCTCAGAATGCTTTTTAATTGTAATTCGCTTCAACCTTTGCAAATTTTATAAATTATTATTTTAGGTTCAAGTGCGTGTAAGGATTTGGAAACAAGCGGAGTACGGCTGTTTATACAGCATGCAGTGCCATCTGATGTTCAAAACCAAGCTCAGAATTGATTCCAGATTACTCGTGACGCAATTGGGAAAAATCTCAGAATCAAATAATTTCTCGATTCGCGATGCATCATCCCAGTCCTATTAAACACACACACTATAATGTGTTAAAACATCCTTAGATGCATTAATCTTTAGAAGCATCCTCATAAACACATTGATTTAAATCTTAATTGAAAGCAAACAGCTGAGAACGAAAATGTGTAAAAGTATATTGGATCCGGACAGCTCTTAAAGTGACAGTAGCCTAATATTCTCAACGTCTGTTATTCATATTAATCAAACAGCAAAAGAGAGAAAATCTCTCACTGCTCTTGACTTTTTAAATTTCACAGCGAATGCTATGCAGTGTTTTTATACATTTGTTTACTTTATACAACGTGTGTAGCATTTATTAGTTTTTTTTTTCCATACTCTTGTTGTTTCTTTTTCTTATTTAATCGCTAACTTTACTTAGCTTTATTATTAACTTAGGCTAGTATTTTTTATGGGCATTTCTATGGCATCAACAATGTATCTAATAAATTATTTATGTTGTGTATCGTTACCATAAAACAAAACATAAGATTTTAGTCATGTTTCTCACCCCTAAGATGAAAACAACAGCAACATGAGAATATTCACCATTACTGCATCAACTTAACACTTTAGTGTTTTCAAAGGGAGGTGTTGTGTATCCACTGTTCTTTGTCGTGCAACCCGATACCACCGAGATCATGTTTTAAAGACCAAAAGATATACTAAAAGGTGGAAATTTCCAGCAGTGCTAATAACAGTGGCCAAATGCTAAAAGGCCATTTTCTGAGTCAGTACGAACCAATAAGTCAGTGTTTGTCAAGAAAAGCCATGCTAAATTTGAACCCCTGTGCAGCATTGGTTATTTCCTGTGAGGTCGGCAGGATGGGAAGGAGGGGGGGTTTGAGTCATCTGGTTTAAGGTACAGCCGGAAAGCCTAGAGCGGCCACAGTCTAAAGTGGCTACTGGGACGGCGAATCCTAACCACACAATAACCTCTCTGAAGGCCAACTGAGCTCTGCAGCTGTTCAGAAAACAAGCGTAAGGCACGTCGACTAGAAAGTGCGATGATCAGGATGGGATTTCAGCTGGGGGATATTTAAAAAAAAAAAAACAGAAAGCGGAACGTGTCAGGGGATGTGAGATTAGGGAGATCAGCTGTGTCAAAACCGCTGTCAGCAGTCTCTCACTGCAAAGAGTCAGCGTGCGAGGGTGTGGGAGTTTCAGAAATCCGCCCCCAGCTGATCATCCCAGCCTAACCCCAGGGTTTTAAACATCTTGCTCACAAAAGGGGCGAGGACATTAGACTCTCTCTGGCACATATTCAACCGCCCGGGGAGAGCCGAATATGAACACGTAGCCACAGATGATGATCCACACGTGCCTGCAAGGAGCAGAGCAATGTTAAAGCCTTTCATTAACAGCGGCTTCTGTGAACGAGAACAAGAAGACATGGGTCACTGGGTTTTTTCCGCCCCTCCTGCTCAGCGTCCAGTCAGAAAGCTCTCTGTAAACAAATCCCACCCAAACACTGCTTATCTAATCTCCTACTGCAGAGAGCAGTTATTCGGACTTCCCCTACAAGTCATCCAAAACATTTCTGCGAGAACCTTCTGATTGAACAAACATATATTTGATAGTGGGGGAAAAAAAATTCTTTAGATCAGCAAACTTTTATTTCTGTTATTTAGTGCATCATTACTAGTTTTTTTGCTAGCACTAAAGCATGTCCCTTGAGTCCCATTTCCAACCATAACACAGTCATGTGCTGCAAAACATACAGACAAGCTAATGTTTTTGCCCCGGCTAACGTCCAAAGAATACAACATACCACTCATAACTCAAGCCTGGCTCCTGTGCCGCCCTGTAATTCTAGAAGCAGAATGTACAATGAGAACACATTGGCTAGAAAATCACATTCTGTGGGACCTCGCAAACAGAGCCATTCCAGAAGAGAGTTTAGGGTTTATAGCACCAACCAATCCTTTTTTTACAATGGAAGCTAGGCATTTCTGAGGTCACAGCAAAACAGCTTCCCATCAGAGGGCTTAGGTTTTGAGAACGGGTGAAATATGAAGCTAAATCAAGAGAAAAACAGCAGTTTGTAACAAAGTGTAGTAATAGAAAGCAACATCAAAATATATTGAAGCTAGCAAATTGTTTGCAATGAGTAACAATCAATTTTTGGAAACAATGAAAAACCAATCAGGCTCAAAATATAAGATTGAATCATTTCGAGCAGGAGCAATTTAAGGTTTCTTGTCGTTTTTAAATTAATTGTTCTTAATTTCTAAAAATTTAAGAACAGCAGAATGTATACATGTTTCTGCATAGCCTATATAGTTTACATTTAATTTGTACTCAAAATAACTGCAACTACAATAAATTAAATATAAAACTAGATCAAAATGTTATGTTAATAAAGCTATAACAGCATCTCAAAAAATATAACTGATTTCCCAGGTAAACAAACCAACAAAACAAGGGAAATTAAGCTCTTTTTCTTCAAGCTCTTTAGAGACGGAAGGGTTGTTTGCATGGAGCGTTATGAGGCAGAGGCACCAGAGAAATAAACAAAGCCTTTTCAACGCTGCATCATTTCAGTTCCTGCCGGAAATGCTGAGAAATGCAGACAGCCTGGCCGGCTTCAATGGAATCAATGTACATTAGACAGAGCTGAAAATAATCCTCTATAAAGGCCTGATGATCTCAGGAAGCAACAGCATGAACAGCTATATTATTAGCTATTGATTTGGTTTGGATGTTCTTGAGAAGACTGAGTTAAGGAATGAAGCTACACTAAAGGCTTCTAACTGCTTAACATCTGCAGTTTTTTTCTGATTCTGTCTTGAATTCAGTGCAATTTTAACTAGGCGTTAAACAAAGAGTGCTGCAATCAGATTAATAGTTGAAAGCAATTCAAATTAGGGCAGGGCGATTTAATTAAGGCGCATTTCGCCAGTAAAGCCGCTTCTTTGATTAGCGGTAAATCTCAATCAGCTGTTTTTAAAATGCGTGGCAGTTGATACACAGAGCCATAGATCACTGACGAGCCAAATCGGAAAGGAATCGCTTCTGATTCTGAAGATGATATTGCGTAAGATTTTGAGTAGGACTGGTTCAAGAAGTGACTAAGCAATCGCATGCATAAACTTCTGATGCCGTAAGCACTGAAGTTTGGGAGGCGAGCCAGAAGCTTCTACAGATGAAATGGAAACCTTATACCAGATGGCATGTAAAACAAACTCCAGGTTCCAAGGAAGGTATAAGGCTTCACACCTGTAACCTACCCTGTCCCAATTCAAAATGTCGAACAGCAACGTTAAGCTGTTACAGGAAGCGGTGCGCGATAAGGTTTCATCCTCAAGTGGATGATATACAGACCACGGCGTATCAAGATGATCTGACAAATGGATCAAAGTGCAGAAACTGATTCCAGGCTCTTAAAACACAGCTGGCAACCACTACTTATGAACAGTCTCGGTTTGATTTCAATTTAGTTTTACCGCTGACCTAATCACAAACAGCAACGAACAATTTACATGATGCATTACTGTGTACACTGATCCTATATACTAAAGTGATGCTACTGGTAGTGCTTGTCACAGGGCTAATGTCAATCATGTGAAACGGTTCAGGGTTCAGTAACTACCATCTGGTCGAACAGCATTCGAAACCTAGTCAACAAAGCCTGACCAACCCACTATCTTTACGAGAAGTTACACGAATGCTGCATCAAAGGGCCTGAAACACACAAAAAAACTGGATGTGTGCTCTCTTTCCAAGTGCATCATACCACCAAACCCTTCAGGCTGCTCATTAGTCCAGGAATCGGGCCAATTAGGTCTTCTTCATCTGAAGCGAGTGCGCTCCAAACGGAGGCCAGGCATTCACATGATCTAAAACACAGCGACAGAAAGCAGACGTTCAAACTTACGGTCATTCCTCAGGCCGAAGATGAATTCATGCGTTTACACTTGCTATACGATCTGAAGCATTGTGCATGCATTGTTGTCATTTACCGCCTCCACACGTGCTTGTTCTTGAGAATAACCGTGTATGTGACCAGTGTTGACCGAATAAGTAACAATGAGCAAATTCTAGAAATGTATATAGAATTTTAAAATAGAATTTTATAGAAAATTCATACTCACCGTTGATAATTTGTTGTAATCGGAGGAAAAAATGACTGAGCTACAGCCGTTTGAGAATGATGGAGTCAGCAAAGTTTATGATAAAGATATTACTTTAGTAATAATCACAATATAGCTATTTTTTAAAAGAATGTATCTGTACTATTATAAATAAGAACAAATGAGAAAAAAACTAAACCTAGGTCAAATAGCTTAGAAACAAAATCTAAACAAAAGCATTCATGTACAAAAAAAACCATGTAAAAATCACGTCAGTGTGTTCATTACAAATAAATCGATTATTTAAAGTTATTTCTTATGATTTATATCAGCTTTATTTCCACATATGAACAAGACCTAAAACCGATCTCCAAATATCCGAATACATGTGTTTTTTTTCTCTCTTCAGTTTACACTGTCATAAAACAGATCCGATCTGTGCCACTTTTATGCAAAAAAAAAATTGGAATTGGGTCACGTTTAACTGACAGTGTAAATGAGGCCTTAGATGCTGCACAGGAGGTTGCACTAGTTGTGCATTATTTGCAATTAGTCTTGACGAATAGACTGACCATTAGTCTTGCTTACTGTGAGGCTTTAAGGAGGCTAAGCGTGCAAAAAAAACAAACAAACAAACAAAAAAATTGTGGGCATAAGAGTAAATGGTTGACACTGGGCAAATTCAGTGTCTTAAATCGGAATACACATTAGCTGAATGATTCACTTCACATCTTCCAGAAGCTAAAAAAGATTTATAAAGCAGAAGAGAGGCCAGTGAAAGGACTTTATGACCAATAAGGAAGATGAAAAAGAAAGAAAGAAAAACAAGTGTTGCATAATGCCTGCGCAGACATGTCTGCATTTTAAAACAAGGCCCATGTCTTTCACACTTCTCCAAGAATGAATTAAACTGTTAAGATGCACATTAAAAGAATATAAAATCCCATGGAAATGGCTAAAACTAGGCAAATCTGCTGTTATTTTATTTTGAAACCAAAAGAAAAATCTAAAGGCAGCAAATCTAGGAAAAACATGTTGACATTTACAAGCAGTAGAAAAAATGTTTCCTTTGCACATAAAAACTAGCACTAAATTAGCATTCCAAAATGTTGCAAATTCAGCAAAGCCAAGGACCCTGAAACCACATGGAGGGCCTCTCTCACCTGCCTAATTTTAAGGTTTATAATGCAGGACTCTGAGTACAGACTGCTGGTTATTTGAACAGCACACACAATCCATTGAGGCCAGTCAGACTCGAGTCCCGTCACTCTGCCTTCTGTTAAATGCAAGTGGCTTGTTATGCAACTGCCCTGTGTATATCAGTTTTCCAAGGTTTTAACACTGTTTCCAGTGTTCTGATACCATTATCCTTCTGGTGGTGAAATAGCCCGTTTCAAAACCCAAAGCTAAATGGGGAAACCTGGAGCTGATTTGAGCACAATCAATTTTGCACTACAAATGTATTTGTCACTTCAAATGGCTTCATCAGCTTTATTATGCCACTTAAAACCGACTAAAATCAAGTTAAGGAGCATCACAAAAGTGCATTGCCTTTTTCAGGTTATGATTTCTGACAATCTCCCAAAAAGTGTGAAAGGAGAAGGAAGAATTAAACCAGAAAATTGAACATTTTGACATGGAAAGGATGGAAAAAGCATTACACAGCCACTATTGGGTACTTCAAACTACTTTTGAGTTGAGAAGAAAGAATCCTATGATTTAGCCAAACCAAGGCAGCATGGGTGTCAAGGAAACAACAGGATGAGTCACTTCAGGAGGCCAAAAAAAACAACAAAAAAAAAAAAAAAAAAAAAACATGGCACCTAATGACCCTTTCCTATAGCAACTTGAAACCGAAGCAGGCACCTCACTTTACGTGGAACTCAACACACAGTGAGCTAAGCAACACAATGAATTATTAATGGGTCACAGTGATTATTTTAACAAAGGGCCACTAGCAAATTACCAGACTTTCAACTAGGGATACCACTAGATGTGCTTTTGTGCAACATTTTGGAACCGGTTTCCAATGTGACCGAACGGTTTTATATGCATTTTCGACTTTGCAGATCACATTAGGGCTGTGTTGGATGCAATGATCACGTTCATCTCGTCAATAAATCCGGTTCTGTGATTAGTAGTAAATAGCCATCACCTGCTTTTAAAAACGAACAAGCTACACAATATCGGCAGTACTGATGAGATACACACGAGAATCACACTGGATTAATTGAACAGCCATTTCACAAACAGCATCACACACACTACATGAACGGGAATAGTGGAAATGGCATTTTAGGGGCATTTTAAAGACTGATCATGTGACTTTTACGTATGCTGGGTGATGTGTCAACGTGTGTAAAAAAAAAAAAAAAAACCTGCTCCATTGTAGATGTGTGAATAGCCCGAAAAACCACCTCATGCGAGTAAAACTTTGAGATATATGATATATACACTTGGATGTATTTTTGATAGAAACACAGCTAATGTGAATAAGCTACAATACAAACACGTCATAAGCATGGATGCACATTAAGTGCCAAATCTGTTTAGTTGAAATATCACAGCATACAGAAGAACACGCAACATTTATTTGCAACATTATTGGTTTGAGTTTTCGGCTAAATGGAAACTTTCATTTTGGCTTCGCTGTTCACAAAAAAATCATATTAATATTATTTTGAAGCATCATTAATATCCAGTGACAAATGTGCGTAATACACCTCCATTTTTTTAATTACCTTGGTTATCACTGGTGTGAAAATTAAGCTTAAATTCTAGTTTAATGGGAATGCAAAAATATCCTTTTGCGCCACTGAACTGAAAACACAAATACTACATCTCTGTACCAAAGATTAGACTACATTTTAATAAGGTTTCACTCAAAATATCACTCTTCTACTCATAAAAATGAGAAAATGTTTGACATACAGACACCAGCTCTAAAAGAGTCTGAAATATAGCTCTGCTATTTGACAACACCTGCAAAATTTCACTTCCTGACACAAGGGTGTGTGCTCAAAACAGCCTGCTCCAAGTACAAAAAATAAATGCTTGTCATGACGACCTCACATACCACAGCGACTATGAACACAACAAGATCCGCCCTAAATTTAGGTGAGCCAGATCTGTGCTGGGAACAAGCTATGGATTCTTACGACATCGATCATGCCGACAGAAACAGGGGACAAATGGAAAACAGAAGCACACGCTGCCCTTTTCCCCCACTTTGGATGCAAACGCTAAAAATATAGGCCACAACATGGGGCTTACGGGAAAAATGCAATATCTGACATGCAGAGATGTAACAATATTTAAGAATCTATCAAACTTGAAAATGTGCGCTTCATAAACAAATAAACGTTAACAATGAAGGTAACACTTTATATTACAATGATAATGATAAAAACATGTTCTTGTTTGCTATCGTAATTACTTACAATAGCAAACAATGCACAATTACAAACCACTCAAAATAATTGCACATTAAGTACATGTTGTTCATTAAAATGACTCAGTATTTATGTAACGATTTAACCCGAACACTATGTAAAGAGTCATGAACAAATTCCCAGAAAACACGAGATGGTGAATGATTATTCATAAGCTTCTATAAAAACATCTGTGTTATCACACTTCGTTTGAGTGCAGAGACAGCACTAGCAACAGACACGTTCCTCAGTGCATCTCATTCCCATGCAAAGCGACACATTCACATGTGCCACCTGCATGGGCCGCGAGTTCATACAGTTGCATGCATCAAACTGGGGCTGTGCCAAAGTACAAAGAGTTCAAATGGCCTATTTAAACTAGCGCCTAGTTCCTCTTTATCTTTTTTTGCTGATAGCTTCCACACAAACCGAGCACGTTTACAGAGACAGACTGTACTACGCACCGCAATTTCACATTATCCTTGTAACCTATTCGCATGCCTTTCAGTGGCGAAAAAATGCCTTAAAGGGACAGTTCACCCATAAAATAAAATAATTATTTAGCCTACTTAACTACACAGTTCCAAACCTAAACCATTTCCTTATTTAAGATGTGTTTTTGTCCACAGAATGAAATAGAGTGAGTTTAATATTGTCTTGGACCGCACTAACATGGCTGTAAAATTATTATTTTTTTTTTCAAAATAAATATACCAAGTTTTGTGGTCTGTATGATTTTTAGATGTTTTTGAAAGTATGCGTTTATATAAAAATAGTTCATTTAATCAAAAATACAGATCAAACTGTTATTTGTGAAATATCTAACAATTTAAAATAATCATTTTCAATCTGAGTATAATGTTAACTGCAGTTTATTTCTGTGATGTAAAGCTAAATCTTCAGCATAATTGAGGTCTTCAGTGTAATATCCTTCAAAAATCTAATTACACAAATTTTCTGCAAAAATAAATATTGTTCTAATGTCGCTGTTTAATATTTGTGTAAACTGATACATTTTCTTCATATTTTTTTTACGAAAAGAAAGCATTTTTAATGTAATTTTAATATAAATTCTGTGCAACATTATAAATGTCTTTAGTGCCACTTTTGATCCTTCCTGAATAAGAATGCAAGTAAAATAAATCTTACTCACTCCAAACTTTTTGAAAGCATAATGCATAACATATTATGCACTGTGTTCTGAAAAAGCAAGAAAGTCAACATGAGGTTGAGTTTTCATTTTTGGCTGAACTGTCCATTTACTACAATATAGAGCGAATGCATGACAGGAAATTTTGGGGTTAAAAAAAATACTAATTAAGTCTGACAGAGAACGTAAAACACAAACATCTGGAATGTTCTAATTTGAGACCGTTTCCATGTTCTTCCACGTCCCATGAATCACTTCAGCAAACCACATTCTTCCTAAAGAACTGCCAACCACAAAGACACACAAAGTACAGCCATCATGGACTGACCTGACCCCACTAGGGGGAAACAAGCAAACGAGAGAATCAACTAGTCTAAAACTTAGTGCGTCATGTTTTGTTTTTTCTCAGAGTTACATAAAGTTACTATGGGTGTAGCTCCATGGTGGTTATGAAGAGAGCTTACCATTAAACTTTGACAAAAGCAATAGACAGAATTACATAATTGTCCTGACAGGAAGTGTGGCTTAAGTAAACCTTCCTTAGTTCAACTTCCTCCAAACGAATGCCACAAATTATATCTTTATACTTGCCACAAATTCCAAAAGTCTATTTATGATTAAACACAGACATGACAACCGGTAGTCAGCCTACTCAAAGCACAGCTTACCTGTAATAGCGAGACTGCAGGTACGTCGAACACACAGCTTTGGAGACGTGGCTGGCAGAGCCAAAGTCAATCACTTTCACACGGAAGGGCTGCCTCACGGGATCTACCAGCATAATGTTCTCCGGTTTAAGATCGGCATGGATCAGGCCCAAGCTCTTGAGCTTCTTTAGCGCCATGGTCACCTGTTGTAGAATGGGCCGAATCACCTTTAGAGGCAACGGACTGAACTTGTTCTGCTTGAGGAAGTCGTACAGGTTCTGCTCCAGCATCTCAAACACCAGGCAGGTGTGGCTTCTGTGCTGGAAGCACTCGAAAGCCCTCACCAGGTTGTGCTCCTCACCGTTCTCCCCGCTCAGTCGGGCCAGGATGCTCACCTCGATCTGGCCCTGGCGGGCGTACGACGGGTGGTTCTTCAGTATCTTCACCGCCACAATCTCATTTGTGCCGCGCTTCCAACATTTGACCACCTGACCGAACGTACCACGTCCCAAGAACTCCAACACTTCGTAGGTGTGTTTCATGGAGCACAGCACTTCGTGTTGGACCAACTGATAGTCGCCATCGCCTGTCCCGCTCACGGCCCCCGTCCCAGTTGCGTTCGGCTCGGGCGGGGCCACGCCTACTGCGGTCGTCACGCTCCCAACGTTTGTTTGCAACATGGCAGGTAGAGTCGAATGCTCCTCTACTATCTGCATGATGCTCTTCTCGTTCTCAAGCTCCTCCCCTTCGCATTTAAACCCACATCTTCTGGTTCCGTCAAACAAATTCAAACCACCGTTCCTCTTGCTTGGCTCTGTCCCTTCTGGAGCACCACCACTGCTTCTACTACTACTACTTTGGCTGTTTTGGCCACTGTCTCCACTTTCTTCTTCCACTGCCACGGCCGCTCTGGAAAAATACTGAAGGCCGCCCTCCGAGGCCACACGTTTGTATGGCGAGGAAGCCCTTCCGATGAGCTCTTGTGGAGCTGTATCAGTCTGTTTCAAGATGTCCCGTGCGACACTAGTCAAAGCTTCGATTCTCGATAAAGCTATAATATCCGTAGGGTGCGCAATGCCTAGATTCACACCGACCATGTAAGTGCGAGGGATCTTCTCATTGTAAACACAGCTGCTGGGATCGATTTTCTTCACTCTGCAAAAGGCACTTGTCTGGGGTTGATAAACATGTGGTGGGCAGACCGTAACCTGTGAGGCCATACCTATGAAAGACAAAGGGGAAGAAAAGCGTTAGCCTGTGTTAGTCATTTCACAGATGCTGTTTACATTTTTATACAGTCACAATCTTCAAAACAAAACCTTGTGCTATTATAAGAGACTCGAAATAAGCAAGGCTGTTTGTTAAATGGATGAAATAACAGAGGCCAAACAACAAAGATCTCACGAACGCCTGAAGGGAAAATTTCTAAAGCTCCAAAAGCATTGTAAGTGTGCCATTTGGAACCAAAAATACTTTGGTAAAATATCCAATATTTTTGAAGAGCTCCATAATTACAACGCATGTTTGAAGGGCTTCACAAATTGGCTAAAGATTAGGGGTTAAGTCAATGCAATACATAATAAAAACAATCAATAATTAAAATATGAAGAAATAAGACGTTTTAC
Organism: Enteromius fasciolatus; assembly: GCA_032361145.1. Taxonomy (NCBI): domain Eukaryota; kingdom Metazoa; phylum Chordata; class Actinopteri; order Cypriniformes; family Cyprinidae; genus Enteromius; species Enteromius fasciolatus. Next base: position 6,938,647 of record JAUMHR010000090.1, on the reverse strand, counting down.
TATATTACCTAAAATTTTAAAAAGTAGTAAAATTATGCTTTGTTTTACTTTAAAACTGTAAAATTGCAATAACATCCATTCCTTATTTTATTTTTATTTTTTTTAATGAAGTTAAGTCTAATATTATTTTCATTTATTGATTAAAATAAACTAAGTATTTAATACAAATAAAAATAAGTTTTTTTAATGATTTAATGATTCAAATGATTAACAATGATAAAAACAATGATTAAACAATGATTAAAACATTTAAATTATAATTTATTTTACTGTAAAAATTGCTAATTGCAATACTATGCAATTTTCATGCCTTAATTTTTTCCATTTTTAAACATTAAACAATTACATTTTTATTTAAGCAATAGGGTTTCTCTAAACTTCTAATGAAAAAAAAAAATTGTGAAATGTCTGGCAAATATTGCACTTCAAATACATGTTATAAGCAAAGCAACTGTAGCTATTGCACAAAACCACCCAAATTGTGTAAAGCAGTAATTCTAAACCAAGACACTAAACACTGTTGTGCTTATAAATTAACACAGTATCACATTTCACTCTAATACACACACATTTGATTGTATGAATAAATATCAGCCTTTGCACATCGATTAATAAGCCAAATAGCAATTCTGATTTTAGTTTTGATTAATCGTTCAGCCCTAGTGTGCGATAAAACCAGTGATATCATATTAGCAGATTCATACAGACAAGTGACCAATGGGGATTAGCTGTCTTAGTTTCGTGGGAGACAGACTACTTATGCTGGCACAACATATGGCACAAGTTCAGACACGAGGACAGGTGTGGCTCTAACACACCCACATACTAACTCTCTCACACACTTCTAAGCCTGCTAACACTCTGGCACACTAGATTGGATTTCCTAACGGCAAATATTGAGGTTATAAAACATAAAAGGGGTGCAAACCATGTCACATAGTTTTATGGGGAACGCTCATCTGATGGATTTCACTTCCAGAGCCGTTATAAAAGGCCTCATTCATTCACAGTACCATACCAAACTCCAGGTTTAAAGCACGCATTTAAATTACGTCTATATTCCTGACTGTGTAAACAACATCTAGGTCTGCAACCAGAGACTGACTCGACAGATTTAAAAGGACAGTCCCATCTGGAGGAGTGTTTTTGTGAGGTCTGTCCCATAGTATCATAATCCCCCAGGTTTTGGGTTTCAGGTCTCTCTACTGTTTTCAAACTGCCACTGCCTTCTGCTATAGGCAGGTGGTGACTGACCTTTTCCCCTGTCAAGACCTAATGGGGTTAGGCGAGAGATGGCACTGGGAAAACACCTGTTGATACTGCAACTGCTCAGGCTATAAACGTTTAACGACAGGAAATGATTGGGAAGTAAGCTTAACTGAATTTTCCCAGTGACGGAAAGAAATAGTAATATCAACGAGAAACTTACAACACTCCTGTTTCATTATGTTGCAGAAAAAAACCTGAGGTTTCTTTTGCATATTGAAATGGGGTTGAACTAAACTCCATAATTCCTCAGTGACCTTTAAGTCACACATAGCCTACATTTTACATATTAAAAATTTACCAATAAAAAGAGAAAGGATAATACATTGAAAAAAGTAATAATAACCTAATTATCTGAATAAAGCTATTTTAGTATGAAATATACTAGAATAACTTGTAATTTTCTACATTTTATAGATATTATAAAATATTTTCATATATTAACTTAACTAGTATTTAAGCTGACTTTGATTTAAAACTCATAATACAATTACATTAATTCATTTCACAAAATAATATCAATTAAATTAACAAGTACCCTAGATAAAACTACATTTTATACATTCTAAACTTAACAGGTTGGATACAGCAATTAAATATTTTGCTATAACATAGTTAATGTTGTAATAACAATGATGAACTTGTGTTCCTCTACTCTGTTTTTGGCTTACTCTTTAGAATATTAAATTATTATTATTTTTTTTTTTTTTACAGATGACCTAAACTTGGGGAAACAAATGTAAATTCACCAGGTCTGGAAAATCCATATTTCCAGGTTTTCCATTACAGTAGGAACTAAATGAAAAACAAAACTTTCCCTGACGAAAATATACATGACATAAGCATTGTTCTTACATTAAAGAACAGTTTCAAACTTATTTCTGACCATGTTTCTTTAGGAGATGCACGAGAGATTCCATTTCAATGTGTAGACAGAAAACGCAACTTGCATATTACAAGAGATTTTTTTTAGGTACAACTTTTGCTGAGTCTTATCAGCACACTGTTAAGTTACAGACGAAAGCAGAAGTCAGCTTCTAACCGATTAACGTTACCAGGCCTGTGCATTTTAGGAGGATTGAGAAACATAAACAACTGGCGAGTTTATACGGAGAAACTCATTAAAACCTACGAATCATAGGCAAACACTACCAACGCTACTGATTAATGGTTAAATACATCATCTGAACTTCTTTACGTCATGCTTTTAAGCAGCAGGATTTAGGTAAACATTATGGGTTTGGCTGGATACCAGCGAGACTTCGCGTACATTTAACGATAAAAAGTTGCGAGGCCAAAAACGTTCGCGTTTTTTTTTATTAAACCCAGAACCTCAAAAATTGCCAGAACACATTACCAACTCCAGCGAAACATTGCTTTTAAGTTTTTGGTGTGGCGTGGCAACTTTTTTCGCAACAGTTACGAGCTCGCGATCACAACTCCGAAGTCGAGTCCGATTGGATAACTTCACTGTTAACTCTCAGACACGTATTTATGCATTTATAACTCGATAAAATCTCCCTTACCTTCACAGACAGCAGCTGTGGTCGGACTGCGAGTTTTTTGTGAACATGTTCGGGTTTAACTCGCACCCACTACATGCTCGACGCGCTCGCGCTGCCATCTTGTCCTCTCGCTGGACGACGAGGGAGAAAAAACACAAGCTCCCTCATTTTCAACTGCGCATAACTCGCCTGCTAAGCCATCCACGGGAACCGAGCTTGGTCCAGCGTGTAGTTAAGGATATCCGTTTCGGTCAGGGGATGTTTTTGTCGTCATGTCGAGGACGTTTAAGCCCCCCCCTTGGTTTGTTTCCTCTTGACGGCGACGAACAAACTCTGTCAGCTGAACTCGCTGGAGCTCTCTCAGCTGAGCGCTTGCTCGAGAACGCTCCTGCGCCGCTTCTTCCTGTGAGTTTGAGCGAGGAGTCAGAACTGATGCGGAGCTATACTGCCGTGTACAGGCCTGGAGAGGCAACGCACAACACAAGAGACGCCCACGGAACTAGGACACAGTTCTGCTGTTTAGTGGCCCCTTCTGGTGGGTAAATGCAGTGCGTGAGTGAGGAGGAGTTTTGGACACAGGTCTTAAAAAATATATCTTACACTTACACACATATATATATGTATATTATTTTTTTAAATAAACATTTGCATGCAAATTTAACATTTTATATTTAATACAATAACACATTTTTTATTTAGTATTTTCATAAGTATTTTATAAAATACGTATTTTAATTATTTTGCCATAAATTATTATTTTTTTTAAATAAATATATTTTTTAAACTTATCTAACTTAATATTTTTACTTTAAAATGCAATATTTAATATGTACAGATTTTATTGCTGTAAAAAGGATTAATCGCGATAAATCACATACAAAATAAGTTTTTGTTTACATAATATATGTGTACTGTGTGTATTTATTATATGTGTGAAAATATTTACATGTAAATACATTAATTGTTAAAAAATCATACAATGTGATTTTCTGATTTTTCCTTTTACATTTTAACCCAGGGGAAATGCACCTATGCTGAAAATTGTAGACCCCTCCATGATTTGTAAGTAAGAGAACTTGCAAAATCAAAAAATTTGAGCAATCAAATACTTATTTACCTCACTGTATTCTAACACATAATTTTATGTATAACATTTAAATATAAAATATAGTACTTTATGTAGCCTAAAACATTATTTTTTAAATTAAAACATTTATATATAATACTATAATAACTGATCTATTGAATGCATGTAACAAATAATTTTAATTAAAATTTACATTTTTAATTATTACAATTCTTATTTTTATTTAATTTTTGTATCCGGAAATTAGGTTTTCCAGAATTTTATACTGATAGCTAATTAATACCGGATAAAACTAAATATCATGTAAAATATTTGCAAATTATATTAGCATAAAAAAAAAAAACAGTAAACACAATCCATGCTTCTACACAGCTGCATTATCCATTTTTATTGGGATCCAGCATTCAGTTTTAAATAACCATTAGTAATACTGCACTTTCGAGGTTCATGAGAGCAGAAGAGAGAAATGTGCAGCTGGGGTTGTTGGGGAATACAGTTGCTTGTGAGGTGAAGTAGTCTTCCATAAAACATGCTCAGTGTCGATAGAAACATTGTTTTTAAAAAAACAAGAATACTCTAAAAAGACCATGCTTGCTTTTCCGTGTCCCTTGAACATGGGAACAACATGTGAGTAATCTGTAGGTTAAAATGAGCAGTAAAGAGCAAAAATGTGCAATAAAACATGTGTGGCACTTCACAAACTAAGGCACCAGTCAAATGCTGCACTGTACATCCTTTTCCTCACAACCGGAAACCTCAATAACACCTTTACGGAAGGGATCAGGCTACAACAGCAAATGTTTGAAACTACTCAAAATGGAAGTGAATCTTTTGTAAAATGCAAGGTTCTCCTCTATTACATTTCAGTACGCTATTCTAACAGTTATCAGTCATTGCCTCAAGTAATCCAAGCTTTAGGCAATTCAATGTCTTGATACATTCATAAATATTCCCTGATATAGAATGCAATGAGAGGAGGTCAGGACTCTTAACCCTTAGATATCTGTTAGTGCTATAGCGTGTGAGCTTTAAGGGGTTAAATAGCTATTTTACAGACACTTTCATTTGTACATACTGTAGCTACAGAATGTGAAAGCCAGGAACACTAGTGGTAAGTACTGTACTTCAGATGTTTTGTTTACACATTTAAACGTTCTCCTTGTTTCAGAATATCTTGGAGGATCTTGTGATAGAACGGAGAGTAAACTAGCTTGTTGAAGGTCACCAAACGTCCCAGCTTAACGGCGATCTCCTCTAACTCTTTGCTGATGGGTGTCAGACCTCCAGGGAGAGCCGGGGGACACCGGTGGTTGCTTGACTCCAGGAAGCCAAGAAGGTACGTCTGGATTCGGGAGTCTGATAGAGAAAGTAGATTTTTAGATTAGTTCTTCACTTCTCAATAAAACCCAACTGCTTTTTTGGGTTCCGCCAAGCTTACCAATGACCTTGCGTATGGGGTTGTCCGCAGACTTCGCAGCTACAATTTGGCCTTTCAGCGTGTTCTCTCTGTCAGAAGGAAATGGGGAAAAACCATGCTGAGACAAACACCCTTTGAGATCCACACACAGTCTTTCTGCAACTGCAGCAAAGGTTTCATCGGCTTTAAAGGACCTATAAGAGAGGAGTACAATGGTTTAGTCTTATAGAAGAGTGAGGCTTTTGAAACACGATGTAATGTAATCTTCAAACTCACGAAGTGTGCATCTCTGCTAACAGAATCTTAATGGTTTTCTTCAGTCTTTCCATGAGGCCTGGGAGTCCAGAAATGGCTTCGCCGGCACTGTTATAGACTATGAGCAGGACAGAGGCCACTAGTGTCAGTTGCTCCAGCTCCTGTTGCATCTCCAGAAATCTGCCCTGATCCATGAGAAAAGTCTATTTGATAACAGGAGGGAGGAAGAGGCAAAAGAATCATTTTGGGATCACACACACACAAATACATATAAGATATACAGTTGTAAACATTTGAAGTGGATAAAATTCCTAAGACGAGCACATTTTGGTTTTATTGTTTAGGACGACTTTGATGAATGTTTCTGATCCACTTCGAATATCGACTGTATGATCTGCATTTATAATAAATGTTTATAATAAATTTAAAAAAAAATCACATATCACTAATAATACATTACCTCCGGAAAAGAATCAGTGTCATGGTCCCATTTTAACAGCCGTAAATAGGCATGATTGTGTATAGTTAGAGGAAGTTGAGCAGAATTTGGAGTGCAAGTTGCTCCACCCTCCGTTCCTCCACCGGTTACATAATCTGCCGTGTCCTGAAGCCATTTCTTGGTGAAATCCAAAGCATCTGCAAACATGAATACATAACTCAATTAAAGAGATTAGCATTTATCAAAGCGCAAGAAGCTTATTCTTTGAATCCAGTGTTATCCCTGCATAACATAACATTCATTGATTTAGTATAATTAGTATACAAGTCATTGATTTTTCTTACTCGGTTGTTTCTCCAGGAACTCCTGAAATTTCTTCCGCTCATATTCCACCGACTGCTGTAAGAGGTGAGGTCGCAGGCTGCTCACTGCAAAGTTGGCCATGTCGATCTTCATTTTGTCCAGCACTGCAAATATAGACCTGCAAAGAAACACTATATTATTGGGAGTTGAAGTCACACGACCGTCACCTTGATCTGTTTAAGTGACTTACTTAAAAAGGGGCACAATGTCAGTGATTTCACGCAGCTGTTTGATGTCTTCATCCCGGCAGGGTGCGCAAAAGGTGCCCATCATGTCAATTATGAACTGAGCTACCTTACTGATGTCTAGAGCTCCGTTCTCCGCCTGCTGCTGGATCAATGAGAGGTCCAGAGCCTCTTCAATTTGCCCTCTCAATCGGCTCTGTCCTGGCAATAGAAAAGACAGCAGGGTCTGGAAAAAAAAGGAGGACAGAGAACTAACATTTTTAGTTATGTAAAAGGTTTTAAGTAAGTACATAACATTAATATGACGAAATACTGTATATATATATATATATATATATACACACACACACAAATATATGATTAAATTTAAAAACATTTTTCTTTACCTCTTTAATTTCACCAACCAGTGTGACAGCATGGCTGTATGTTGGTGGGTCCTCATTCAGCTGTGACTCCAGGCAATCCCAGAATGCTTTGTGCATTATTTCTTTTACCTGTTTCACCAAACTGAGTACACCGGAAATATATGTTGAAACATGACTAAACATTCTCAAATCAACCCATTAAAAATATCGAGCAAAAAAAGTGAGTATTTGACCACAATATGTATCTCTTTGGAATCGCTGCGTCGAAATATAAACAGAGATTTATATAAGCAAATGCATATTTCAAATATACGTTTAGCCCGCTGAAAACATTATGATAGTCTCATGATAACATTTATGGAGTCTATTACCTTCCCTCTTCTGGCTCATAAGGCTTGACTTGAAAAGCACTGTTCATTACTATCTCATGGGCCAGTGCCATATTAGTGACTCCTTTGGCTGTCTCCATTAGCTCTTCCACTGACACAAACCTGGGCGGACTGGCTGTGAGTGTTTGAATGCAATGTTAACACAGTTAGAGTTCACATTGCCATGTATTTCTTAAGTAAAATAACCAATTCTCTCCTTACACTGGGGAGTGAGCCTGTGAGGACTGGGAGTACTCCTTCTGATCCTCTTCCGGATCATCTCTTCTGATGTTTCCACAGTGTTTTCTGTCCCATCCTTGTCAATCTTGCTCTGCTCCTCCTTGGAGGACTCATCAGATTCCTTGGACATCTTCTGCTGAAAACAAAGAAGGAAAATTAAAAATTAAACTGTACACAGAATTTGCAAAAAATAATTATTATTTTTTTTTTTTTACACAGACTACAGCATCAACGGCTTTATCCAATTCAACACTAAAATGCCCACACTGAAAATGTTCTGGCAACGAGCTGAGTGTGAAGGTGTTTTTATTTTAACTGGAGGAATAGACTAGAGTGCCTTTTGATGCGATAAGCAATGGCTCTCTGGTAGCCTCATCTCTCTATTAGTCGTATTCAGATATGTTTTTGTTTCTAAACACGCTAGCTTATCTGCATTGATCTGGTTTACTGCGCTGTGACATAAACCACCAGCCTTATCTCATTACTAAAATCTCCGAGAGCCTGATGCTCCGTCGCATCTGTCTGCACTCTAACATCCGGTCATTCGTTCAACCAAAATGTAAAATAACATTAGACTCTTTTAGAGCCTACCTTGAATATTTAAAGCACCGACCGCCCGTCTAAACTTTATTATAATGCAGCTGCAATTCACCACATATAATCGAAATAGCAGCCTGAATGCTTTGTTCTGGATGAATCCATACAACCTGATGCGTGTATTTACGGATGTACGGATTACAACGCTCCTTTGTAGTTTTTGTAGATGTGATTTTCAATGAGGTCTAAGCGGTGTTTGGAAGCATAAAACTACATTTCCCAACAGAACGTCACATTAGCCGCCCCCTAGCGCATGTGCTTTGGAAAGGGAGGGATATAAACTAGCTATATAACAATAAATTACAGATTATTTAATTATCAAAGGCATTAAAATCACAGTTGTGATTAAATGTACTTATATAGTTATATTTATAAAATATTTATAAAATAAAACTAGACTGTCTAATTTCTTAAACAGCCTAATTTCATAAAAGTTGATTTTAGTTTCCTTCTACCCTGCAATGTTTCTTAAATATTTAGCTTTTTTTTTTACTATACCATGCCATAATCTTGTAAAAACATGTTGACACATAAACAAAAGTATAAACATAAATACACACAGGACACTAGGATGTACAGATTATGTACACGCAAGGACACTAGGTGGCAGCAAAGGCAACGTTTCTTAGCGCCTGAATGGATGACACAGGTAGGGCGAGTCGGCGTGAAATGATTTAAAATACTAGCTGGGAAAAATAATATATCATGTTTTGATTCTAAACATCTTCAGTGATGATATTTGAGAGGAAAGTGCGCAGAAATCCTAGAATTTATTGTTTAACATATGACGTAACCTTGACTGAATTTCCACCTCATCAAATCCAGTCAGTGCTACTACTAAAGTCGTTAAGGCCTGTTTAAAGTAAAAATAAAATAAATGAAGGCTAATTAAACAATTGTACAAATTTATTTGAGCTATTTACAGCACTCGTCTTAGCTGTTTAGCCTCTTAAGAGAGAAAATAACATATAAACAAATGTTGTGGTAGTTTAGCTAGCTAGCTAGATTTGTGTTCCTTACACAAATAATTGTAAAGTGTGCTATTAATAGCTAAATGTGCTATTTTTTTTATCTTTCAAACTTATTAGACTGGGTAAGTCCAGAATGATAAAAATGTTTTTGTCTATTCAGTCTATAACGATAATTTATCATGGTAAGTTAACTATTAACGTTATAGCTTTTGCAATATACGAACTGTATTTAAAAATATTACTTTGTAAAAAAAAAATTGAAAAACGTGATTTAATTTATTCGGTTTTGGTAAACCAGCTTTGTATACCATGACAGAATATTACTTAACATCTCAGAACAATATTTATAGTAGCAATATTTATTTGGGGGTTAAAATACATTGAATCCAGATTTCTCCCCCATAAGCAAAAGTAATATTTGACCAGCTGAGGTCAAAGGTTAAATGTGATGGCTGCTCTAACTTCCAGCAGGTTTGCACCTAAAGTCCCGTCTGCTGCCATTCACATTTACAGATCAGCAGCTATGACAGTAATATGGACATCATACCACAGACAGGGAATTATCCCATTTTATGGATGGTGTCCTTTTAATTTTGCCTTTCATGGCTTATAAAGTTGTTTAATATCTGCTGAGGTGAATCAGCGGAGGAAGCGAATAAAGACATTGGCCCTCCGGGTCATTTGTGATAGTAGCAAATTCTAACGGGATCATTTAATTCCTGCACATGATTGATATATAAGTGGCGGCTGAATGGACGAAAGCCTTTCTTCTATTAAAACCCAGGCAGAATGAAGACCTCCCACTTTCCAAGTCAGTCATGATGATGGGGATACAGCGGACCAAGCACAGGTCAAATTAAATATCTTATATAATTCCTTCTGAATGACAGCGCCATCTGTCCATCCGATGTTATGGCCCTGACCCCTATTAGCCTACAATCTCACCATGCTGCCATTTTCACCTTCATAGGTTCGAGATAGATTTTAAAATGCTTTTTCTGATGCAACGGCTTGAACTTTGTCTATAGCTGTGGTTTATATATTCTTATGAGGCAAAATTTATGTAGTGACATTATATGCAGTACAATAAAACCAATAGTTCTATCTCGAAACTCTGACGGGATGAGCTATGTTTAGAGCCGATTTGATCAACCAGGGTTATTATAGTTAACCAAAAAAAATCATTACTTTATATAATTTATTTTTCATCAATTGACAAAGTAACTGTTGACTAATGAAAACATATAAAAACTTTTTTTTCAAGGGAACATTTTTTTTATTATTATTATTATTATTTTCATTAAGTTTAACTTGATGTATATGAAAATATATGGATTGTTTTTGACAAAAAAACTAAAATTTAATTGCAACCATTTTCATCTTACAATTCAGTTGTTTTCTCTGGCAATTTTTTATCTTTATCCTGTGGCAGAAATGGGCCTTCATAGTAATAACTAAAGCTAAAACTGAAATAAAAATGAATAAAATCATGCAGCACAATTACTAGAACCTTTAACTAAAATGAAAATTCTAAATATTACTAATAACTATAATATTATCTAAATGATATGAAATTGGTTGAAACATAGCCACACTTTGGTTGAACTTTATGTTAATGTAGATGTAGACAGCCTACAGTTGGGCTAAAATCATATTGCTGCAGTTTTCTGAAGCAAAAATAGCAGGTTTGATCTGTATGTTCTGTTTAGATTGTTTGATTTAATGTTTTGGGAGGGTTTGTGGGTTTTATCATAATAATCTCCTATTATTTAAATGATTTATTATACATTGATGTATTTAATTATATTGCTGTTGTTTTATATACCAGAAACCGCAGATTTGATCTGTAGGTTCTGTTTAGATTGTTTGATTTAATGTTTGTTTGTTTTTTTCCCCAAGTGCCATGGAGTCGAGTGTGCACTCTGGAACAGAGCTTTTCTCCTTGGTAAGAGGAATTTTTCCAAAGCAGAATGATGCGTTTTAAATTACATACAAATGAAACTACAAGATTTACACACTCTTGCTGTTTTTTTGTCTGTAGATGGAAGATAAAGGTGCCCTCAGTCAACCAAAGACCCCAAACACTGTTGTACAGAATGACGGACGTACAATCTCTCTGCAAGTGCTGGAATTTAAAACAAGTCTCCTGGAGGCGGTTGAAGAGCTGCATATTCACAGGGTATGGGGTCTTCTCTTATCCTTTCGTGTGAGAAAACAAAGCAAGAGGCGTAAGGTTGGAGGAGACAGTGATGGTTTGCATTGTTGTTTTAAGGTGTTTGCTGTGGTGTCCTGCCAGGCTTAATGATTATTAGGTACATTTTAATTATATAATATGTGACCCTGGACAACAAAACCAGTCGTAAGTGTTAATTTTTCCAAATTAAGATTTATACATTAATCTGAAAGCTGAATAAATAAGCGTCCCACTGATGTATGATTTGATGGATAGGGCAATATTTGACCGAGATACAACTATATGAAAATCTGGAATATGAGGGTACAGAAAAATCGAAATGCTGAGAAAATCACCTTTAAAGTTGTCCAAATGAAGATCTTATCAATGTACATTACTAATCAAAAATTACGTTTACTATATTTTCGATAAGAAATTGACTAAATACCTTCATGGAACATGATCTTTACTTACTATCCTTAAGGATTTTTGGCAAAAAAGAAAAAATCAATAATTTTGACCCATACTATGTATTTTTGGCTATTGATACAAATATACCCCAGCGACTTAAGACTGGTTTTGTGGTCCAGGGTCACATATATGTGTGTGTACTGTGTATTTTTATTATGTATATATAAAGACACACGCACACAGCATATATTTTGAAAATATTTACATGCATTTACACATGTATATATTTATATTCATATATATATATATATATATATATATATAAAGAGATCTTTTTAAATATATGCATGCATGCATGTGTGTATATTCATATATATAATAATAAATATACAGTACAAACATATGTAAACAAAAATGTAAAAAAACAAAAAATGTAAAAAAAACAGCTTGACGGCACAAATTTTTATACTTAATTAAATAGTGCTATAATTAGGACAGAAAGCATTGACATTATATATTTTAAATAATATGTCAAAAGACTATATTAGGTTACAGAAAGGAAAATATTTTAAGTGTCAGTATATTTATTTAGTTAATATTTTCTATATTTTGCTCTCAAATAATGATAAATATATTTTGTTATTATTTAATTAGTTTTATTTCGTTTTTAATGTTAGCAATATTATTTAAATAGTATGA
>JAUMHR010000090.1:6901018-6921380 GCA_032361145.1 Enteromius fasciolatus | reverse complement strand
TCCACTCTCTCTCACACACACACACACGTGTATATATATATATATATATATATATATATATATATATATATTTCAAACTTATATTTATATTTTTATGTTTCTTAGTAAAAATATATATTTAAAATGTATTTTACAACTGTTTTAAATAATTAATAACTAGTTTATGAAGACTTTATTAGCAAAAACAGATGCCATTTTTTTACATTTTCAAAAAAGAAAGTTTTTTATTATGTTATGTTTTTACTGTGTTTTATTGTGTTAGCTGTTTTAACCTTAGCTTTTATTTACAGTTTGATTGAGATTAGTTAGAATGCACAATGATTTTTGGGAATTGTTCAGACTGTGTGTGTGTGTGTGTGTGTGTGTACACACAAACAATATTTCTGACTTCATTCATATTATGTGTCACAGGTTATGGCGCCGTTTCTTTCGATGGAGCCACAAACTACGGACACACACCTTCCCACCACACCTCGCAGTTTCCCAATCACTCCTTCAAACACGAGGACCCCATCACGCAGCAGAGCAACTTGGGTAAACACACACACCATGCACTAAATTACATTTTATAGTATTTGTACAAACGCTCATATTGGAAGAGATTCTAATCTGCAAACACTTTCTGCGTGTTTGAGATCTGGCCCTTGCTCTTTGCACTTCCAGAGTGATCTCTGTAATGTCATTCAGGGGGCAAGTTGCACAAAACGTCCCGTTGCCGAACAGTAAATCAGCCTAAACTTTTTTTTTTTTTTCTCCCCATAGTCCTCTCTGCTCTTACGCACGTCATAATGTTAAACATCAGCAAACAGCTAAACGGACGATTTGGTGTTCACTGTGCCGCAGTAAATTCTGCCTGAGGTCTCTGCACTTGTGGCAATGCGAGATGCCTTTCGGAATGTTTAGAACTACCATGGGACGCATTCACAATACGGGGGCCGGATGAGCCAAAGCAGCGATTCCTCATTTGCACTTTGAAACAGAGAGCGAGAGGTCTGCGTGCTTTATGGCTTCAAAGAAAGTCAGCCTGTTGTTTTCATAACTGCTAAGTGTACTCGGCTGCGTCTCCATAACCCTCCCTCATGCTCATATTCCCTTTGTAAGATGCAACACGCCACACATGCTCGATCATGCGTTTCGCTGGAACAGCAAAGTTATGATACTGTGAGCATCCAAGCATGGATATTTCCCATTAGGGACTCAAGACAAACAGAGTGCACAAATGCTCATTCAGTTAATTAAACTCCGTGGAGAATTATTAAAAATGAAATTTATTAAAACCAAAATCACACAATGTGGTTAACTAAAGAGTGATAGGGGGGAAATATTAAAACATTTCGTGTTATTAAGGAAAAAGGAAATCTTTAAAACATCATCTCTGGCGTAGGCACAGAATCAAGTCATGTTTATTTAAAATATCTATTGTTTTATTAATTTATAAATAATTGATTTAAAACAAAGTTTGAGAAAACCTTGACAAGAACATATATCTGAAATATAAAAAAAAAAGTAAATATTTATACTGTATATATATATATATATATACACACACACACACACACACATATATACATTAATACTCAAATAAATTTAACACCATGACAAGAAAATAAAGAAATATTACACCCAAAATGACCATTAAATAATACACAAAAGATATACAAAAGTATCTATTTTTGTATTTTTAGAACGTTTTATTTAATTTATTTTTACAATATTTATATAACTTTTATATAAACCATGACAATCATATGCATATATATATAACAAAAAAGACAAAAACAATATACAATAAAATATACATTTCAAACCATGACAATAAGACAAATAATAAAAAACAAAAAGACCATTAATTAATACAAAATATAAAGGGGAATAGAAATGTAATGCACAAGAAAAATAAATAAATCTTTAACGTTAATGTCTGAAATATAAAATGTCTGTAAAAAAATATGTCTCTAATATTATTATTAATTATAATGAATAATCAATAGTTATCTAATTAATTTAATTAGTAACTAATTAGTAATTAATGGTAATAAAAGATAGCATTATTTACTTTATATTCTTTTTATATTAATATAAATATATTCGTATAAATCGTATCTAATTTTTGGACAATACAGAGATAATGTAGATGCGTGGGTATAAGATCTTAGAAATCAAATCAATGCCAAAAATAAACGCTATCAAAGGCTTTTCTTTCACGTTTCTGTTGTGTTTCAGGTGAGCAGCAGTATCCTGTTCCTCCTCCGGTATACGGCTGCCACACTCCCTCTGACAGCTGTACCGGAAGTCAGGCTCTTCTGCTGAGGAACCCATACAACAGGTACAGCTCCTGTCCTATCCATCACCAACAACATCTCAAGGCCTTCTGAAACCAGTTTCTTACACTTTCTCTCCACAAGACATGTAGATCATTGCCGCTTCAGAAGTTTCTTGAATGATTCCTTAACTGAAAAACAGACTTCACAAATGTAATATGTTCCAAAAAGATATGAAGGAAATGAGATATGAAAAGAGAAAGTCATGCACATGGCCACCAAATTCTTAAAAGAAAAAAAAGGCCAGACAGGCTACAGACAGTACAACTGATAGTTGTCAGGACCCACGGGATGCAGGAAGTTCAAATCCAGTTCTGTTCAGTAACCAGGCCTGTGCAACAATCAGAAACACGTCAAAATCTGTTATGACAGCCGCTCTAAAAAGTCACGCTGCCACTGAGCACGTAGAAGAAGTGCGGACGTTAGGTAACAAGAGCAGGAAAAGGAGGCACAGGATGTTCGAATAAAGTTCGGTACTTTAATTTTTTTTAAAAATATACACAACCATTTATAAGTGTAGGATTTTTTATGTTTTCTTGTTTTTTTAAAGTGGTGCTTAGCAAGGCTGCATTTATCTGACTAAAGACACAGTAATACTGTAAAATATTATTATAAAATTATTATAATATATTATATTATTATAAAAGTACCTTTTTTCTATTTAATACATTTGTAAAGGCAATTTATTCCTGTGATGCAAAGCTGAATTTCCAGCATCATTACTCCAGTCTTTAGCGTCACATGATCCTTCAGATGTGCTGCTTAAGAAACTTGCACGTTGAAAATATGTTTTCAAGGTTCTTTGATAAAAAGCAATAATGATGAAAAGTTCAAAAGAACAGCATTTATTTGAAATAGAAATGTTTTGTAACTTTATAAATGCTCCTATGGTCACTTACGATAAATTGAATGTGTCCTTTGAATCGGTTTCCAAAAAATAAAAAATAAAATAAAATCCTATTGACCCAAAACTTCTAATACCGCTACTTATATAAACAAAAAACTAGTTTTAATTATATTAAAAAACATATTCCAGATTTCATTAATATAAAATAGTGTGTCAGAGGTTAAAATGCAAATTGGTATAATCTGATCATTAGATTTAACGGGATACTGCCAAATTAAAGCTGGGTTCTGTCAAACGTGCCTAATAAAGGTCAAGTGTTGAACAGCATTGTGTGCTACGCCAAGATAAACGGTTTAATCCACCACCCGTTTGCACTTTCAGACCAGCTCTGAATTCTTTCTTTCTGATAAGTGGTTAACTGTTCTTGGTGGAATTCCCTTCGCAACTTTAACTAACAGCGCGAGTACTACAGCCCCGAAATGATCTCGCATTCCTCACATGCTTTCGCCATGTTGTTTTTCCAGCGCAGAGGGAACATAAAGATTCAAAATAACAGAATTGGGATGATAAGAGGACTTTGACTCGGGTCGAACTGCAGCTTCTCGGCGCTGTAATAAACAGTCTGCTATCGGGCCGCAGCGAGGCGGCTGTGAATCCTCAAATCAGAACGCCGTGCTGCTTTTCAAATCAAATGCCTGGTACCTACAGCCCTGTATTTACACAGGCCTCCGGTTAAAGCACTTTTTAGGTAGCACGAGGTGGCTGAAATAAAAACATGTCCAGATTTTCAAAGTAGAATTAGGTTGTTGCTAATCTCAAAAGCAGATGCAGAGTACGAAAATGTAAACGGTTCACAATCTACAGGCTTCCTGCATCTGCGTCTGGTGCGTTAAAAATGAAAAACAATGATCCAGACCATGTTCACGGAGCAAAGCTGAATGGGGGAGCTTACCAGACCACATATTATATCTTTCAATAAACTATTACATTTTTTTTTTCCATTAATTTAAGGCTAACTTTATACAAGCACAGACGTTGATTCTTGAGCTGCAAAGCTGTGTAAATCAATTTGTACTGTCTTGGAAAGGTTTAACTGTAAGGCAATAATTCAAACATTTGGATAGAACTTTACAAAGAAAAGATTAGCAAGCTTTTTTGCATAATGCATACTAAAATCATATAAACACAGTGTTTGTGGCTTTACTTTTGAAACAAGGGTATTTTAAAGTTTGCCTTGGTAACAGTAATTTAAGTTTTTTTTATAATTTTTTTTAAGGGTTTTATAAAAGGTCATATATACAGTATGTTATATAGTTATGGCAATAAATGGTAAAATTTTATATAACTTGTGGAAAATAACGCACAGTAAAGTGAGAACAACTGTCGATAAATACTGTTTAATTTGTAATGTTTTATTTATGTTTAATATTTTTTTGCACTGTTTTTTAATGCATTAAAAAAATACAAAATAGTTTAGGGTCTGTAAAATATTTTAATGGTTTTTTAAAGAGATCTCGTATGCTTCCCCAGGTTGCATTTTTTTTTTAATTTAAGATATATTATTGTAATCTATTATTGTGATAATACAGTAATATTGTGAAGTATTATTATGATTTAGAATAAAGGTTTTCTATTTTAATATATGATAAAATGTAGATCCAGTGATGCAAAATTCAATTTTCAGCACCACCACTCCAGTCTTCAGTGTCACATGATCATTCAAAAATCTTTCTAATATGCAGATTTGATGCTTAAGAAAATTATTTTATTTTTAATGATGATTATTACACAAAGATTCCTTGATAAACAGAAAGTTCAGAAGAACAGAAATATTGTATAATATTATAAATGTATTTACGGTCACTTAAAAAATCAGTTAATCAATCAATCTATTTTACAAGCCTGATTTATTATTAATAATAATAATAATGTGTAAATATTTGACAAACTGGCAAATTCGTACAAATTCATATGACTTCACTTGTACAAATGCATATTTTTGCTAAATCGTATTTTACGAGTTGAGAAATTTGTATGAATTTATACGAATGACCTACCCCTAAACCTACACCTGTTGCTAATCGTACAAAATCATTAGCCAACTCATAAAATACATACAATTTGGTCGTGAGATAGCGTTGATTTTACCACAAGATAAAAAGATATCTGTGGTAACCAACATTACGCCACAAATACTATCAATTGACGTAATAGCATGACAAATTATTAAAATTAAATTCATATTATCCAACTCAACTAAAATCATTTATCAATAGAAATAGTCCTCAAACATTTGTACCACAAACGTGTCAAATTAATTTCTTCAGCCAGTGTTTTCTCAAAACAAATTCTGTTATGTTTCTTCGTTAGTGAAGCAAGCGCAGTACCAGGTACCAGTTCATACCGCCGTACGCTGCTGCCTGTCTATGATGAAACACTATGTTGCTGTAGATAATTCCAAACTATGTTTGGGTGAGCACCTGGCAGGGTAACTAATAGTCCTACAGACAGGCTTTTAATAACATATGGCAGGTTTTTGGTCAGAGGGATGACCTAATGAACTGATCACCTCTGGTGTGGGAAACCCTCCTTTTTTTTGCACATATGACACATTCATTGACTGTTACCCAGGATGCCTTTGTCAAAAGGGCTATTTTTCATTCACACATTCTTTACATCTAACAGTGGTTGCTTTTTAATTTTTTTTTTTTTTTTTATTAAAATGCTTGTGGTACAGGAAAATACTGTATATGTCTATATTCTTAATTAGTATCTTAATTAGTAAATCTGTTTTCTATCCCAGCAGTGATAATTTATATCAAATGGCGTCACAGTTGGAATGCATGGGGTGGAATCCCGTCAACCCTCTGGCATCCACTATAAAGAGGTAGGTCGACGTGACCCACTCCTGTCATGTAGGAAATTATTCGGTGATCTGAATAAGCACACATTTGTTTTAGCTTTGAGAAGAGCGGGACTTACAATATGCCTTATTAAAGCTGGTACTTGCGCTGGCAAAATAAATTTTGTGTGTACTTTTTTCTAAAAATCTTACATTTTTTGGTGACACACACTACTAAGTAATACTGGATAGCCAATCTATTTGCGTCCTGAGTTCAAACCCCACATCATAATAAAAATATATATATACATATTATATATTCCCATTTTGAATTTATATATATATATATATATATACACACACACACAAAATTGCTTTATAACATCTGGTCTGGTTGCAAGTTTCTGTGAAATCAACCTGTAGATGTACTTACAGTCGTGTCTGCATATTTAACATTGAAAAACTCAGTTGGACCAGTTTGACGTGATCTAAAAATCTGTTCTCCACAACTTTCCTCATCTTTCTGTTTGTGCCAAAGAGTTGAGTGCGCACATGCAGAATAAGACTCTGTTTTGTCTGGCTTAAGAACGATATCCTGCCATATATTTCTGCCAGTGGCACCTCAGCCTTGACCAGACCAAGCGCCGGCCCGGGAGGAAGGGAGCCGCATAGGGGGGAGGTGGAAGTGCATCAGTGCACAATGGGACAGCTTCTACTCCCCCTGGGACCCGAACGAGAATCCGCAGTCACGTTCGGCCAGGCGAGGAGGAGGCTGTGACCTCTCCCCAGCCTCCCTGAAAGAGTCTGAGGAGCCCTGGGTGACGGAATGATTCATAAGCTGATAAATGAGAGGGACGGGACTGGTTTCAGTTGAGAAAAAAATCAGACACGCTGATCGATCTCAAGGGGGCTGCCATGGAAGCGTTGCTGTGGCTCCTCAAGCCAAACTTAATCATTCCTATTCACGTCCAACTATCTATAGCTGTTCACATACCTCCAAATCCCATGCCTGTCGCAAGTCCAAGGTGGTTCGGCTTGGGTGAATGAATGAACTGTGAGAAGATTTACTGCAGGATGCTGTTTTGGACTGTCTTTTCTGTCTGGCCGGTCAGACAAAGAGAACTTTATACCTCATGAAGCTAAATTCGTGAAATTTTGGGAAAGATCTGCACAGTAACGAAAAACAGTTTCCGTACTGTGTGGTCTTTTCTCCAGAGCGGAGAAACATGGTGTAGAATTGTCCTGAGAAACGTGTATTTACAGCATGACGTAAAAAGCCATACCGCTGAGGTTCAGGCAGAAGTTCAACAGTGAGCAAGACCATACATTCCCCATTCATCTCTCTGACTGGCCCTACCTCAAATGTTTAGGGCAAAAAATATTGCTCTTTGAAACGGCGAGCAATTTGCCCCAATGTCAAGATGAGTTACAAAGACGTGACTCTTGTGTATTTTATGGCTAGCAGTGCCCTCTGTGTGTCATCCAAACTTTGTGAAATAAAGCATAGAGAGATTTAGGAAGGACTGTATCTGCTGTCGCGCACAAATGAAAAAGTCATGAAGTAGAATTACACCTTGTGATCGGTTGTTGATGTTTTACATTCATAAACAGACATGTTTTATTCGAGTTGTCAGTGCAATACATTTTAAAACATGGAATATATATACTGAAATATTTTTGTTAATCAGTATTTCTGAAACATTTATCACTCTTATCAATGTAGAAAATGGTTGCATTACCTAATATTTCTGTGGAAACAAGTCCTTTTAAACAGAAGTGATTTTTATAACCCATTAATTGCATTTCTTTTTCTTTCTTCTTCATAACTTGTTTTAAATAAGTTTACTTTATTCCATTTGGTTACAACAAAATATTCCCCTGTTTAATCCCAAACAGCCATGCAGGAGGCTATGAGAGTGACCCCAGCACACCCATGGTCTACAGCTGCAGCACGCAGTACCGCATCCACACCCACGGCGTCTTCAGAGGCCTTCAGGTCAGTATCTCTTGCTCACAGCTCATTTGAGTTCACTCTCAGGACACTCCAAGATTCTTTGTGCTCTTGGGATGTGCTCACATCGGGCCAAGGTCAGGCCACGGCGTATAAAGACACACTGACACTGACAAACACCTCACACGCAACCCTTAATCAAAAGGTTGATTATACAACTTGCTAAAATGATAAATAATCCAAAAAGAAATGGAAAAACCCCAAGATTTAGAAGTGTGATGCAGTGCCTTAAATAACTAATAAAAAAAAAAGAGACAAATGTAATTTAAAAAGAAGGTGCTGAAGAAAAGCATCTGACGCAATGAGAACGCTATGCGAGAGGAAGCAGGCCCCTGCCAGAATAGTTGAGAGATTTGAAAGGCATTTCAGGATGAAAAGCGAAGAGGAATCACTTAAAAAAAGTCCATTAGCTGTAAAGCTGCAGTTTCCAGTTGTCTGCTGCTCTTGCATATAAATCATTAGCTCTTAATTAATGTCTGTCAGCGGCCCTAAAGCTGTAAAAGAAGAGATACTCCAGAGCTGCTCTCGCTCAAAATGGGATGCCTTTCCTCACTTCTCTGTTTATTCGTTCCCTCTTCATTGTATAAATGCATGATGGGCAACTTAGAATGACTTGTCAACTTGCAGTACAGATAGATAGATAGATAAGATAGATAGATAGATAGACAGACAGACAGACAGATAAAAAAACAGTCAGATAGATAGATAGATAGAGGTACCAGTTCCGCCGTACGCTGCTGCCTGTCTATGATGAAACACTATGTTGCTGTAGATAATTCCAAACTATGTGTTTGGGTGAGCACCTGGCAGGATAACTAATAGTCCTACAGACAGGCTTTTAATAATATATAGCAGGTTTTTGGTCATGATGGACTGATCACCTCTGGTGTGGGAAACCCTCCCTTTTTTGCACATATGACACATTCATTGACTGTTACCCAGGATGCCTTTGTCAAAAGGGCTATTTTTCATTCACACATTCTTTACATCTAACAGTGGTTGCTGTTAGATAGAAAATGGTCACCGATAGATGAAAATGCATACAAAACATTAGTTCAAATTTATGGTCTGAATTTATAAATTTGAACTTAACTGTCACATACAAATCAAACGTAGCATGCTAGGCGCTGAGCTGTACTGCCTAGCCTGCTGTGTTATCATCCCCGTGGGGTCAATATATAAGTCTGGCACTACAGCCATAGAACAGTTTCAGTAATTTACTTATCAATAACACTTAACACTCTTTCATTACCGTGCCAGCGTACGGAAACACCATTATGCTAAGCGCTAGTTAATTAAGAGCAGATGGGATTTAGCAGTGGGCAAATGAGGGAAACGGGAGGAACGGGGGGAGTGAAGCACCGAAATAGGGTCTGCCTAAAGTCCGTGACTAACCGTTCAGTTAGTGCTCATATCAGTAGCATGGGGAAATCCAAATGATCATTTCACAGCTAATTCTGCAGTAATGAACCGATTGGACATGCTAATCATTAGCAGTTTTCCCCATGGACGCTGAGTTTGGATGTCTTGTTCACAGCACAGCGTTTGTTGTAGCATGACTACAATGTTTTTGACTTTCTCACAGGATGTGCGAAGAGTACCGGGCATTACACCCGCCATCGTGCGTTCATCCGAGACCAACGAAAAAAGGCCGTTTATGTGCGCCTACCCAGGCTGCAACAAAAGATACTTTAAACTATCTCACTTACAGATGCACAGCCGTAAACATACAGGTAAGACAACCCACAAACAAATAGATACCATTAGCACAAATGCTAATATTAGCATTAACTCGTTTGGTTGTGTTAAACTCATAGGGGAGAAACCCTATCAGTGTGACTTCACAGACTGTGGTCGCAGGTTCTCCAGATCAGACCAGCTTAAGAGACACCAGAGAAGACACACAGGTTTGCCCCTCTGTCCTTTATTTTCTTTTCTCCTCCTGTTTTCTAGTAGCACTTCTTTGCTAGCATATTAAGCTATTTGGTGAGGGAGATTTTCAGAGCTAGGCCACTTTGTGAAAAAGGTAATGTCCACTTATATTACAAATGACAAAAGTATATTTTTTATATATACTATACTTGCAGAAAAGATAATATTAACTGAATAAAAGCTCATTTAAGTGTGCTTAAAGAGAGTGCACATTCCTAGCATGCTTAAAGGGATAGTTCAACCAAAAAATAAAATAAATACCTTATGATTTACTCACCCATAAGTCATTCTCAAGGTGAATATGTTTTTTGTCTTTCAGGCGAATATAATCAGAGTTATATTAAAAATGTTTACTTCAGAAGGCCTTTATTAATCCTCTGGATCCACGCGGACTCATTTTTATGATAAACGGATGCACTTTTTTGAGCTTCAAAATCTTGAACCCCAATTCACTGCCATTATTAAGCTTTGAAGAGCCAGGATATTTTTTAATATAACTCTAAATGCATTCTTCTGAAAGAAGAAAGCTTCAGGACGGGTAAATCATGGGGTTATATTACTTAAGTACATGACAGAAGTTTCAATAACAATGGAATAAACATGTATTTTAGTTGGTCATAAATGCTTGTCAGTACATTCGGCAGAACACCTAAGTCATATTTCAAAGACAACAGAAGATAATTATGTAAAATATAAAATTGCACATAAAAATTTACTTAAGTGTACTTTTTTTTGACCCACTTAAGTAACCAATTGCATTTAACAAAATATATATTAAAAATCATTAACTTGTTAATAATATAAAGTTAAGTGTCTGAAAATATTACATTAAGGTTGCACATATGCATATATTTTTAAAGTATAATATTTTTGTAGCATGTACTTATTTTAAAAGTATGCTTTTAAAATGGCCCTGAAGACACTGCTATGCAAGTAGAATGATGCTAATTCTTCACATCTTCTACAAACACGTGATAAAACCATCTAGAGTTGTTGACTTAAAGTTCATGTTCGTTTTCACCCTCGTTCCAAGCGTGATGATTTAGAAGAAGTATTGCAAATGTATTGCTAGGAATCTCTTTGGACGCTGGTCTCACATACTTAATATAAGTTTTTTCCCCTCTGACACATTTTGGCGTGGCCTCTCTACTGTAGCCTGCACTCGTCCTCTCCTTGTGTGTGTGTGTGTGTGACCACACTTGTGTGTTCCTATGTGTGTGTAGGCGTTAAGCCATTCCAGTGCGAAACCTGTCAGAGAAAGTTCTCACGGTCAGACCACCTTAAGACCCACACCCGGACACATACAGGTAAAACAAGTGCGTAAACCTTTTCATTTTTTCATGATTCGCTCCTCTCTTTCCACTCTTTGATGGATAATTGAATGTTAAGAGGTCACTTTTCTTCAGCATTGTGTTTTCAGTTTGTATTCAAAAGAGAACACTGAAAAAAATCAGGCGACTGCAGTGGTTCTTAACTAGAGAGATACAATTATTATTTTTTTTTACTTAATCTGTTACCATTCTTAAGTATTTTTTTTTCAATTTTCCTGTTCTAGAGAAAAAACGTAACTATGCTATTCATAAGTGACATAATTAATGTAATGCAACAACAAAGATGAACATTTGTTACCATATAAATTATAAAACAGTTTAAATAAATATAATATATAAATAAAACAAAAGATATAAATATTGTGGATCAATTTATGATAAAACTGAATGCACAGCCTTAAACGTTAACACATGAATAAATGTATTTTGTTTTACCTTTAAAATTTGATACATTTATTTATTAATTTTAGTTCTATTGTTATTATTATTATTTGTTATCCTAGATCAAGTTGAGAACCACTGCTCTTAGGTGACCTCAATATAATTTAATAACACAGATATTCCTTATTGCTTTTATCTTCGATTCCATCCTAATGTCTATATCCTGTTTATCTCTCTCAGGTGAGAAGCCCTTTAACTGCAGATGGCCAAACTGTCAGAAAAAGTTCGCCAGGTCTGATGAGCTCGTCCGGCACCACAACATGCACCAGAGGAACCTGACAAAACTACAGCTGGCCATCTGAGCCACGTCCCATCAACAGTGGGTGCTGGTGCGGCCCCATCCCAAAGCATTAACTGCAGCTTTTTCAAGGAAAAGCAATACTGTTTTGCTTTATATTAGTTTCGGTTATGGTTTGGAATATGGCAAACTGGCAAGACAAGGCAACACTCTCTTTATCCGCATGTGCAGCGCCCCCTAGAGGCAGCTCACTACAGGCCTTAATACACCATTATTACAGCGGTTTCCGGTGAGGAAACATGATAAGATTTTGAGATTTGGGATGTGAAATATTATGTAGCTAACAGTTAATGAAGTAGTTTTTCCAGTAATTTATTTTGTTTGTTGTAAATAAAAAAAAATAAGATTTTTTTTTCTTTCCTTCATCCGTCCTTGGCATGTTGTATCTGGAATTGTGAAACTCTCCACTGAAGTGCTCATCCATGCTGTTTGTAAAACTCCACTCTCTTTGACCAGTTAATTTATGAGTAGGTCACACTGGTTATGTGGCTGAGTGGTTGTGGTCAAGTTGTAAATATTAGTTTAAATCCTCAGCCAACACCAAAAAATAAAAATCGAACGGGCAAAATTCTGTTCATGGGAAACGTGACTCTTATAACTGTAAGTAACGGAAAGAAATGTGAAATGTATTAGGATGGACATGTTGTTGTTGTTTTTTTTTTTTTAAATGAGCTTTATTTGTATGTTTGTCATATATATCTGTTATTGACAGTCATTGTTTTAAAAAAAAAAAAATTAAACTCTTGGCATTAACTTGATGAAAAGTGAAGCTTTAATTCTGCTCCGAATATAATTTTTAAGGTTCAATTTATAAATGTTTTTTTTATGAAGAACTTTTTTACAGTTGTCTTTTTATAAATAGGGTTTCTTTTAGTGTCATTTTAATAATTGGATTTATTAAGTGTTTTTTTTTTCTTAACTCAACTCAACAAATTAAGGCCTAAAATGATAAACTGGACCGGTAAGTCGTGACAGTAAATATTGCAAAAATAAATACAATTACATACATATCCTAAGGATTTCTTGGTTTGTTTACCAAAACAAATATCTAAGCATTCTTAAATCAAGATAAATTCAATTTAGGTGAAAATTGAACAAATACATATTAGTTTATGAAAAATTATAACAAAATTAAGTGAGTTTATACTTAAAGAAGAACAACCATCTGTCAATGGGAATGAAAACTTGTTTCCCCTTTAAACAAAAACTTTTTTGAATGATTGCTCTTTTTTTTAATCATAAACTCACTTCATTTTGAAAATAATTTGGAATAATTCCTCATAAAACAAGACTTTCTTTTTGCTTATTAAGTAATTAGAATGAAGTAAGTAAATTAAGAGTTTATTTGCAAAAAAACATAACCTTTTAAGAAAATTGTCCTTATACTAAAATGCATTCTTGTTTTAAAAGAACTTTTCTGATCCACTTCACATTTTAACTGTAGTCTTAAATTGACTTTTGTAAAACCTGCAGAAACCCCATTTACTATAAATCTGCATTATTTATTGCAGACCATTTTATATTGTAACTGAATTTGGCTTTTTTCTTTAGAAATGCAAGCTCTTCAGATCTGACGTGTGATCGCCAACAGGTTGAGTTTTCCCTTGCAGTTAAAATTGATTAAAATCGTTTAGAAATCAAGCAGAGGCCTCCCTTCAAACATACATGGTTCTACATTAAAACACCCTTGTAAATGTACAGCTATCTGCAGATATTTTATCTCTATCTGGAGCCCAAGTCGTGGCCGTCTAGCCTTTTCCATCTTAAACAATTTGCTTGGCCCCCAGTGCGGCGTAAATCAGCGAGCTTCTCCACCCTATTACTCATGCTGAAAAGTCCCGCTATATCTCACAGAGACAGCGCTTAATCTCTGTCCTAGATTTGGTCCGAGTGCCCTTTGAAGGCGAGGTGGCTGCTTTGTGTAACTCCCGCTCAGTCCACTTCCAATAAACTCAGGGTGCATTTCTACTCGCCACTTCAGTCCAAGGAATCATCGGTCTTGAAATGGAGATCTTCAAAAGGAGGAAGGCGGATGAAACTTAAGCACAGCAACAGCTTGAAATGACCAACGGCTAGCGGCCTTGTGTTTGATAGCTATTGGCCAGGAGGATATTCTAGGTCAGAATGATAAACAAAGCCTGCAATGCTTGTTTTTAACTCAAGTTGTATCCTCTGGTGTGATTTTTTTTAAAAGATGACAGCAAAAAAGACAAAAAAAGGCTAATCAGCAGCCTGTTTTTTGGCTCTGATACCACAAGATGAAAGAAACTCACACTCTCACTGAACTCTCTTGTCTGTGATCCTTCCAAACGCTGATAAAAGTTGGACTCCAGTCTTTAGTCTTGAAGTTTTAGGGGCATCTCAGACCCGTCAGACTCTCAGAAGGAGCTTTAATTTGATGAAGACGTGCAGCTCCGAAATAGAGCGTGTGTTGACGCACGGCAGCCTTTTTCAATTTTTGCTCCCTCTTTTTAAAGTGTGTATTCAAAAGCTTTCTTGGAAAGCTCAAAGTGATTCCATCCATCCATCCTGTACCTTTTTCCATAGAGGACAAGCTTTTGTGGTTTGCCAAAGTAAACAAAAGCTCTTTCACATTTAATATCAAATGTAAGTGAGGTTTTAGGTTCAATATTCTAATGTATATATTTTACATATATATAGACATATATACATATATAACATATATACTATGTTGCCTAAAGCTACAAATTAAATTTTTACAATACACAAAAAAAAA
This sequence comes from Enteromius fasciolatus, assembly GCA_032361145.1. Classification (NCBI taxonomy): domain Eukaryota; kingdom Metazoa; phylum Chordata; class Actinopteri; order Cypriniformes; family Cyprinidae; genus Enteromius; species Enteromius fasciolatus. The sequence continues at coordinate 6,906,620 of JAUMHR010000090.1, read as the reverse complement.
GGTGCTTCACGATGCCATTTTTGTCTAAATGGTTCCATAAAGAACCTTTAACATCTGAAGAACCTTTCTGTTTCACAAAAGGTTCTTCGTAGCAAAAGATTATGAAAAGGTACAAAAGATATGGTTCTTTAAAGAACCTTTGACTTAATGGTTCTTTGTAGAAACATTTCCATGGCATCGTTCTGAAGAACCATTTGGAGCACCTTTATTTAAAAGAGTGTATTTCAGATTCATTTTAACATTGCTGATTAAAGTTATGTCAAATATCTGCAAGATTTAAAGGGGTCATCCTGTGCATCATGCACTTTTACAAGCTGTTTGGACTACACAAGCAGTGAGTATAATGTCTTTTAATGAATCTTTGCAAATCACCTTTCATAATAATGTGCTAATTAGCAAGTTTTACTATGAATAAAAAAAGATCCTATGAGTGCGCCTCGGAAAAGAGGGGCGGAGTCAGCGGAGCTTGTGAAGATTTAAAGGGGAAGTTCACAGAACTGTGTTTTCTAAAGAGCTGTTTATGACAGGGTAAAATTAGCGTTTTTTTACACAATCTTTGAGAAATTAAAACAAACTATATTACAAACTTTCCATTAAGACCCTAAAGAATCATATAAGCTTGTGGAAAATTGGCTTTGTATGACTCCTTTAAGGTTGATTTAAAAATGTAGCAATAATGCATTAAATTAAACAAAAGTAATAGTAAAGAGATTTAAATGTTACAACGTATTTTTCAGAACTAGTTATCAAAGAATCCTATGAAAGCCTGTTTCCACCACTCAATAAAAAAAACCTTGACTTCTGACTTCTCACAATTCTATAAAGTCAGAATTGCGTTATATAAAGTCTCGCAATTCTGAGAAAAAAAGCAATAACCTTTTTTATTTATTATTCAGTGGCGAGAACAGATGATGTATGATGGTTAAGACAAAACTAGCAACTTTTGAAATGTTTCTTGAGCGGAAAATTAGCATATCTGAATGATTTCTGAAGGATCATGTGACAGTTAAGACTGGAGTAATGGATGTTAAAAATTCAGCTTTGCATTACAGGAATAAGTTACCATTTAATATATACAGTGTTTATATATATACATATATACATATAAAGAAAAATTTCACCTAAATTTGATGGCCTTCGGAATATTTTCTGCTATGCATATATGAACATATTATATATATATATATATATATAAAAAAAGAACCAAGCCTCTGCTTTCTCTGTTTTGTCATCACTTGAATACAGATAGGTTTCATCAGAAATACAACATTTTGGACAAAAAAAATGAGAAAAATCAAAGTTCTGCAGTTTCAAGCAAAATACATTCAGATATCATATTCTTTCACCTAATTATATGAATAAATGAAATTGCATTCAGTAAACCGGACCCACACACACTTAGGCTACATATATACACACACATACTCTATTTATACATAGATCACACACACACACACACACACACGCATACATACATATTCATATTGCCGGGTTATCGATCTATCTAACCCTAACGACATAACTAGATATGTTTCTGTGTCTGTAAATGCATGTTCTTTACTGACTAGCCTACTTTGTCACGATCAGATTCAAAATCGTCAAAACACAATCTATATGCATGATCTATATTATTATGAGATATCTCATCAATGGCGGGGAAAGAGTAAAAAAATTGACAAAAATGTCTCTTTTTTTTATGTCAATATGGTATGTTTAATGTTATGTTTAAATCAAGTTCTCTCTATAATCTAAAAATCAGAATACATACCTAAAATGAGTGACCAATATTACGTTACTAACTTCAGTTACTGTAACCAATAACAGACCACAGTAATCTACCCAGCTCCGTTTGTATACGACATTTAATATATATGATATTTAAGTTAGTTAGTTAGCTTCTTGTGAATGTGTAAATATAAATATATACACACACGCACTAAAAAAGTGCCACTCGATAAGCATCTACAAAAAAAGACAAGCTTATAAAAAGTGAAGAGGAGGAAAGAGAGCCTCACACAACATCTGATAAACACTGAGCGACTCCACGACACCTTTATGACCCTAGTGTTGGGTGATCAGTGAGCCCCTTCATTCACGGGATAAGATAAGAGAGAGCGGGAGTGATAAACGCTGGGACAGACTGAGAGGGAAGATGAGCGAGGAGGATCTCTGACCCTCTGCCTCATGTGTGTGTGTTTATCAGGCGCTCGGCGGCCATTATGGGATTAGATGTGGCTCGACGGTGAGGATGTGAGGGCTTACCGGGGTGTAAGTCTGACCACCATTTGTCATTTAGGATGAACATCACCATCCTCTGTCTTTCTTCACTTTAAATCATTCTGCTTATTTGTGACGTTTTTGATGAGGTGTCTTGAACAGATGAACAGCACCTGAAACATTTGATGAAAATTATTATAAAACAACAGCTTTGATAGGATCTATCAGAACTAGGACCAGTCTAATAGGATGAGCCACGTTAGACGTCACAGTCTAAAAACAAGCCTTAGTTCTCAAAGTATTTTCCCATTCCTTTTATACATTTACTAAAAAAAAAAAAAAAAGTACAAAAAAATCTGCTGAGATAAAGTTTGACCAGGTAGCATTAATGACAAAGATTTACCAGAATAACTAAAATGTCATCAGATCAGAAAAATAGGATGATATAAAAATTTTGCCTATTTTTCTGCAATGTCCATTTCTATGGCAATTTCTCTGATTAGGAATTGTGGGTAATGTAGTTATTTTCATTGGACTAGGTTAAAAACTTACATTTTGAAATTTGTGGCAACCTGTGGCTAAAAGTAAAAATTTATTATTATAAATATTTTATAATACTGTATTATGAAAAAATAATAATAACATTTCTGCACTATATATTGATGAACTTAATTCTATGTTCACAGGATATACCTATAACCAGAATAATCACAAATTTGATTATTATTAATAAATGTGATTGTTTACTTAACTTTGATAAATGTTTTTAATTTTTTGAAGAAAAATATTTTTGCTGTTTTTTCACAAGTCACGTTAGATTTTCAATTTTTTAACTTTATTTTTAGTTTTAGTAAAAATTTCTATTTAGTTTTACCTTAAATTTAGTCAACTTCAAAGTATTTACATTTCTTAAAATTGTTTAAGTTTAATATAAAAGGTATATTTCATTTCAGCTTTTCAATTTTCTACTCAAATTGTCATTTAGGTTACCTTCGCCCACAACTAGTGCACACATTAAACCAAAAAGTTGATCCAAAAGTCATAAAGTCACAGCCAGCATCCAGAGCTGACAGAAGCACAGTGTGTGTGTGGTGTTGGGGGGGCCCAGCTGATCCAGGTCTCTAGGGTGATGCTGTAATGGCTGTGGATGGTGTTCTGATGGAGAAATCCTGGTACGGATCTCTAGAGACTGCATTCCAACAGCCACAGAACATTTCCTCCTTCACCTTTCTTTCTCTCTCTCTCTCTTACACACACACACACTTATTCTTTGTTGTGCAATAGCTCTCTGCTATCCTAGCACTGTCATCATTCATACCTCTGCACTTACTCAAGCCCTGTACAGTAATGAGGGTGAGATACGCTCCTTCCTGGACTCTCTATGTGGGAGTCTGTGTTCAAGGCTGACTTTTCACCTATTATATATACTTTCATATACACATATACATATATTAAACTAATTCAAATACTAAATGTGTAAATTTCAACCTTTTATTTAGAATAACCACCCCTTGATTTAGTAGTAAATTGAAATGCCGCCTTAGGATGTTTCAACTGTTAAGCAAAAAAAGTGATGCAATGCCTAGCAGAGATATTTGGTTGAAATCTTGCAATGTTAAGCTCAGGCTCACACTCTCTAAACCCGTCAGACCCTACACTGGGTGAGCCAAATGAGAGAAATCACTATTCAGAAATGTTAACAAATAAATTTATAAATGAAGTTCTATGATACGAAGAGCTGCAACAAATGAAGGCATAATTATACATAAAAAAAGCAATTGTGAGCAGCTGTTGCAATTGAGGTCAACCTACTGTATAATTTTAATCCAAATTATTGCTTTAAATTAATCAGTACTTTTTAGTTGTATTATTGCTATTATAAGCTTAATATTATTATTGACTTAAGAACAGAAATATACTATTGTAATACAACTGGACAGTAAAATCAAAATAATATTACAGTAAAATGACAATACATACAAATCCTTTAATAATAACAACAGCCATTTTTGTTATTATTAATAATAATTTGTATAAACTATTAGTATTTTACTAAATTAATACATTTTATTTGTTACCTTATTAATTATTTACATTTGTAAAATAACACATTTCCTTTTAATAATAATAATAATAATATTCTTATTGGCCATATTAATTCACTTACAAAAGCACTATAATATATATTTTGTATTTTCATTTTATATATATATATATATATATATATATATAGAGAGAGAGAGAGAGAGAGAGAGAGAAATATATAATATATAAATATATAATAATAAATTAATAATTTAAATTAGTAAAATATACATGTCTTCATTTCTTTAATAATAATAATAATTTTTATTAACATATTCATTTATTAATATTACAAATTAATTAATATTAACTCATGTTTACACACACACATAACACTGATAAAAAAAAAAATACAAATAAATATATTTATAATATATTTCTGTGTTGCAATAAATGCTTATATTATGAATGTATTAAAGTGCTGTAAACGTCTGTCCAAAGATATGTTAGAAATGATGTGGACCCAAAAATAAAACATAACAGGTGCATTTTGCATGTTAAACTTACACCACATGCAGAGACGCAAAACCATAACGTTGCATTTTATTATCTGCATCTTTCTTCCTTTTTCTTGATCAGAGGCCTATTTTGTATTACAGCCCACCATTTGAGAACCACCAGCAAACTAAAATGCTGCCCAAAACTTTAATGCACCCTCAAGAACTTGACCTCAGGAGTAACTTTGACCTCTCGTCGTTAATCCAATTTATGTTATAAACTTAGCTCCGCTTTACTGAGGTTCTCTCGTTTCTTTTACAGCCACTAAAACTGACTGACATAAGAAAGCAAATACAAGTGTCAGGAGGCCTGTTCTCCCAGCTGCAGCCCTAGAGGTCAGAGGTCACCCTCCAGCTCACACTTATCTCTGGAGCAACAGAGAAGCCTTCTACTGTCCACACGTGTAAGCTCTCTTCATCACAGCACTATAATTCACTCCTGGATGGAAAAGTGGGCAATGAAGGAACCGGCTTTGATTTAAACCCCTCTAAAATTCCCTCTTTTGGAAAATGGGAAGTCTCGGCACAAGTGGCTGGTGTTTCTCAATGCCACAGCAATATGTTTTGAATGAACAAGTCATTCAAGAGGAATCTTCAAATCTGGGTAATTCCCACACCACTGAGAGACTTTAGATGGAGCTCAGTTGTTGCTTGTTGTGTTTCCCTCGAGACAAAGGATTTAGGACTTAGAAAAACTGAAATATATTTTTGGGAAAGATGCAACAACCACACCTGGATTTGGGGATCCTCTGCCATTCCTCCTTGCAGATCCTCTCCAGTTTTGTCAGGTTGGATGGTAAACG
>JAUMHR010000090.1:6854454-6866601 GCA_032361145.1 Enteromius fasciolatus | reverse complement strand
AGCACACCTGATTCTGATCATTTGAATGGGTGAGCGAAAACTTTTGGTAATATAGTGTATATATATATATATATACATACACATACACACACATACACAAAGAAATATTTACATGTAGGCTATATATTCCTATTAACATATGATATGTATTATACATAACTTTATTCATATATTTCTTTAATATATATGTACGTGCATTATGTGTATGTCTAAAAATATGAACATATTAAGAAATGCATATAATTATACATAGTACACACGCATATTACATGTACACAACTAAAACATTATTTTATTTTAGTATTTTATTTTACATTTTATTTTGGATGCCATTTATTAGGATTAATCAATTTGACAGAACTACTTTTTAGACAATCAAATTATTTATTTAAACTAATTTAGACTGAATGGTAATGAATTTAAAATTGGCTGTTTACTAGTTATTGGCCATAATTTAAAAATAATTATTGGATAGAAATTATTAATATTGGTGCACCTTTGTTCTATACTTTTAATTAGGAAAATGCAACAAAGATACTTTCATCAAGTCATTATTTTTAAAAAAAAGAGAGAAAGAAAAATGTAATGATTTATTTAAATTAAAATAATACAAATAAATAAACCAGGACACAATGTGCTGTATTAATATAAAGGAATATTTTATTTTGTTACAGCCATTTTAGTTTTAATTATTTTTTTATTACGTTATTTTATTTTATGTTATTTGGGGGGGCTTTTATGCCCCTGCAACAGGAAAACATTGGGAAAGAAATTGAGACAGAAATCGAAGTCGGGTCGCCGTGAGTGCACTCGGACTATATGTCACCGCACTAAACAAAAAGCCTTTTGTGCCGACAGCCATTTTACCTTTATTTTGAATTTTACACTGCATTATTTTGTGTTTTAGAGTTAACAGAAATTACTGGATAATGTCCCAGCAGAAAATGACCAAGCTGAAAAAGTCAAGTGTATGAAGTCAATGAATCCAAACTGCAAAAACTCAGATACACGATCAGCAAGTGAAAGTATAGCTGTGTTTGAACTCGTTCTGTCTTGCATACATCCTTGAACACCTGCTTGCAAAAGCATCAAAGGCTCACAATATGCTCAGCAGAATCTTCTGCTGACGAGAGCGAGAGCGTGTGTGTGTGTGTGTGTGTTCTCCTGTCTGTTTACCACCCATAATAAATCTGGCTCTGCAATAAAGCACATCAGGAACAAATCTCTCGAGTTCCTTTGAAAAGAGAGAAATCATTAGATTTAGTGTGCTGAAAAGCATCAAGATCAACAAACAAAATCATCTCCTCGTTGCAGAAATCAAAGGGTAATCCATCTTGCCGCACAGCCGGCTGCAGGCAGAGTCAGAGAGGCTGGTGGTTATTACCTGACAGAGGAACCTGTAAAGAGTTGTTGGGCTTGCAGTGATACAAAGGGCTGCAGCTGGCAAACAGGGTGCGAGCAACATATGCGCTATCCCAAAACCATCATGTCCTCGCTCAGCTGTTCGGCTCCCATGATCACTGATCAATGGAGCGTTACACTGCTAAGAAAAGAAGCACATGCAGAGTGAATGTAAATCAGAAGTAAAAGATTCAAAATCAAAAATATTAAGACGAACCGCTGCTCTCAATTATTAGCTGCTTTCATAACAATCATTCATTAATAATTCCTCTCTAATCATATGCAGTTCACAGGCCAATCAAAGCTTTTATCTTTTAAACACAAGCACAAATCCTGCCGAGTCATTTGCATTCTAAATTTCTATTGATTTCATTCCATCATAGTCCACTTTTATAAGATGTGTGTGTGTGTGTGTGTGTATGTGTGTGTGGTTAAGCCCTGGCACATCTGGCTTTGTAGGCTGAGCAGCGTGTTGGATATGCAGCATGGCGGGAACAGATGCACAGTTGGTGTTGGAGGTAAATGTGAGTGATAGGATCAGAAGTCCCATATGCTGATAATGCTCCAACCAGAAGGCCTTCTACAGCCCGTAAGCTTTCAGCATGAGCACACTTTGGCTTTACACACCTACAATCCTAGTTTGTTTTTGCAGCGTGTGAAGGGTCAGTGGCTATGCCTGACAAAAACGTGATTTATGCAAGCGTAGTGTAGAGGTATGTACTGTAGGAAATAGGGATGAAAATAAAATTCTGGTCCGATAAGTGTTTAGTTATTTAAAACACACACACACACACACACACACACACACACACATCTAAATGTGGACATTCCATAGGTGTAATGGTTTTTATACTGTACTCTTACAGGAAACTTTATGCACTTATTTTTTTATTTAAAAAAAACTCTTTGTTTGCTTAACCAGTATTACAAATGAGAGAAGTCTCTGATTCTCATCAAAGCTGCATTTATTTGATCAAATATTTAGAAAAAAAACTGTAATATTGCTAAATCTTATTGCAATATAAAATAAATGTTTCTATTTTAATATACTTTAAAAAAAACTGTGATACAATGCAGAATTTTCATCAGCCATAACTCCAGTCTTACGTGTTACATGATCCTTTAGAAATGACTTTTATATGCTGATTTATTATTAAAATAATCTACATTGGCAACAGTTGTTTTTGGAACTTGTGATACTTTTTTCAGGATTCTTTGATAAATAAAAGGTTAAAAACAACAGCATAATATTCAAATTATAAATGTTTTCTAACCATATAAGTCTTAATCACTTTTATTTATCACATCCTTGCTAAATAAAATTATATACATTTATTAAAAAAAAGAAAAGAAAGAAATAATAAAAATGTACTGACCCCAAAGTAAATGGTGGTGCATATTGTTAGAAAATATTTATATTTTAAATAAATGCTGTTCTTTTTTTGTTCAAGGAATCCAAAAAAATATTATATATTATATTTAATATATATATATATATAATGTATATGTATAAAAGCATTAAGCAGCCCTTAATAATGATTTATTAAGGATTCAGCTTTGCATCAGTGGAATAAATCACATTTTAATGTATATTAAAATAGAAAACCATTTTTGTACATCATAATATTTCATAATATTATTTTGTTCTTTAAAAAAACATTAAAAACCTTACTGATGTGAAACTTTTAAACAGTAGCATATATATATATATATATATATATATTAAAATATAAACCCTGTGCTGAAACTCCTTTTTGTAATTTGCATAAATCTCTCATTATCGTATAATTTTGAATTCCATTTTTTGGTCAGCTTGTTTTCTTTCAGTTAGCATGTGTTTTGTATTTCCTTGTTTGATCATAGGTCTCATTGATAAGAGCTTATTAACCTTCATTTTTTTAAAAAAAAGAAAAAAACATATTTATGGATCATTTTGGTAATACTTCCTAGATAATTTTAGTAATATCCACACAAAAACACAAAATGCTGACTTCAACATTTTGTAATGATTTAGAATAATTAGGAAATCTATCAGCATTTTTTGTAGGCTGGTCGTTTTGACCAGGAACCAAAAATAAGATTACTAAACTAAATTATCCCCCTTTTTAATAGCCTTTATAAAATCAAATGCAGTATCATATATCAAATCATATTCAGGAAAAAGAACTCTCTGAGTTAGAATGAGTGAATGGATGAGCAGCTGAAGCAAAAAGGCTGTGACTCCTCCAAAAATATTAGTTCAGGTGAGGGCTATTCTACCTGACAGAAATCTTCATCATACTGAGGACAATGCTTCATTGATTACACAAGCTAAGACATTTACCATGAATAATCGCATTTCTGTGTTATTAATAAGTGCTTAGGGAAGATTGGGATCCCCATTGTGCCTAAGGTCACACCACAGAGAGCATTGGACAGAATATCTTTCACAGAAACTCACTGTGCAAGAAAACATCCCCATAATGAATGTATAATGAGTGTCACTGGCCACCATTTCTGTGTAGAAGAGCATATTTTAAATAAATAACCAACACAATCTCACGAGCAATTCGTACATATTCGTACAAGGTGCCAAATGTGTGCCTCACTCGTACGATTTCGTACGATTTGTCTAAAACCACGTGATGGGTAGGTTTAGGGGCGGGGTTATGTTTAGGTCATTCGTACAAATTCATACGAATTGGCATCTCGTAAAATACGTACGATTTAGAATAAATCGTATGAATTCGTACAAATTAGCCACCTCGTAAAATATGTACGAATTGCCGTGAGATCAGGTTGAAATAACATATTTGTTATATGACTCGCAGATACATATCCATATACATATACAGTCATTTATTTTTAACTCACATAGTGACACATTTAGTGACCTAGTGACTGACCGAAACCCTCAATCTTTGAGTACTAGGGAGCCAACAATAACAGTTTGTCCTTTCTTATCCCACACGACGGAGTATGTTCTTTATACTGAGAGGTCTGCGGTATGTGGTAACAGGAGCAGAGAGCTGTATTTTGGGCATAGAGCAGCAGATCTGACTGGATGTGTGCTGTAGGCCTGTAGGGAATGGCAGTGTGGAGGCATATGCTGCCTAGCGGGTGAATCCGCTTTTGTTCCAAGTCCTTCTCTCACTCCCTGCATACGTGCCTGGCACTGAGTTCAATAACATAAGCATGACCTTAGCCCGTCACCTACAGCAAACTTTTCCCGCTCATACATCAAAATAGACTCAGCTCGAGTGGAAAACTGAGTGCTAAGAAAGTGGAGGACCATCTTAAAGTTGTTGCTTCTAGAAAGAGTGTATTTGATGAATGTGAAAAAAAAGCTTTAAATTTCAGCAAACTTCCCCAGTATTCTGCAAAGCATGATGATCCACATCCATCATGTTCTGACAATTTTCTAAGTAGTCGCAGAACATTAGTGCTGGTTCTCTGAGCACCTATGAGCAGAATAAGTAAATTCTGTCATCATTTACTCACCCTCACGTCGTTCCAAACCTGTAAGACTTTAAGAGGAAGATGAAAGAATATCCATAGAATGGAAGTCAATGGGGCCCAATGTTGCAGTTTTGGACCCTGATTGACTTTCATAAGAACAAAAATAAATAAAACGCCTTCAAAATATATTTTCTTGCATTATGCATGAGGATGGGTAAGTGATGCATTGATTCTAGCTTTAATAGAGTTTAATCTTAAACTGAAATACACAGAAACCATTTCCACACAACTATAAAATCTTTCTGTACTGTCCGAAAACCTTTCCGATTTCAGCCACTGATAAGTCTGATAATTACTTAATTTCGGGGGAAAACACATTGCAGGGTGGCAGTTATTAATTCGCAAGAATATTAAATATGTCCAGTGAAAGAACACTTGATTAATTTCTCCTTTTCCCCTGCTGTGTTTTATTAGTGGTTGAAATAAAGATTAACCTTTTAAATATGTCTGACATTTTCCATGTCCTCTCAAATGCAAAATTAATGCACATTTTTTCATCATTAGTTTAATTTTCAGCATGATACTTTTGTTCTTTGGGCTGTTGAGTGGTTGAGTGTTACAACCCTTCAGATTGTTTGCCTTTTGCTGCCACGTTTTTGAATGATAATTTCGCTTTCCGGAATACTTCATTAAGCATCATTAGCCAAGCGTGGAGCACCTCATTTAGTAGAGAAGATCTCTGACTTATGCTAGCTTGACACACAATCAAAGTCTCTTTTTTTTAATCAGTGCAGAAAATCTGTAGTCTACCATAAAACAATCTAAATGTAATACTTTGGGTAGCAGGAACAACTATAATGCCCAAAGTTGTACCTCGAATGACTGATGATAAACTATTGATAAACAGATGTATTTTGGTATGTATATTAGAGATGAAATCAACAACAAGACAAATGTCTTATGTAATAGCATCGCTCCTATTACGTGTAACCATTTTCTAACCAATTACTCTTAAAAGCGCATCAGATCTGGTATCACTTTGAGCTCGGTTCCTCATCAGTATTGAGACAACAACGTATTTCATGCATGTCATCCTACAGAATTAATGCAACGCAATGAATCATGAAACGAATCCAGAAATCAATTGCTCGCTCTTTGTAATTTACCGGGCCTTGAACACTGAAACATGACTTAGACATTGCAATTCTTTCACTCACCATAGACCGGTGCACTGCTCTCATGTCGGAATAGAGAAGAAATTGCATTCTTGTTACACGGCAGCTGATAACTTGTGAAGTGTTTTGACAACAGGGTGGCTCACCTTCAAGTCTGACATGAAAAAAAAAAGAAAAGTGTTAAAGGGCAATTTTAGGTGTGAAGGAGATCAAAAAATAGAAAATGTATATCATAAAAAAATCTTCTAAATCTTGTTAGTGTTGATGTTGTGAAGTTCAAATCCTTATTAATAATGCATGCACACTAATGTGCCCAACAAAATCAACATTTGGAAATCAGAGGGAATTCGTATTTTCTCAAAGTTTTGTCATGATCACACAGACGCGTAAAACCAACACAGTCTTGCACACTGAACAGTGATGACGCAGAGGGAAAAGCGTCCATTAAAAGTAACTCTAACCTTCCGTGACCCTCATTAACACACGGGACTGCCTTGTTAAAAGACAAGCCGGATTTGTGTTTAATGATCTCGAAAGAAATGTAATTGACTGGGCATTACCATCCAAAAGGTCCCGAAGCACACAGTGTTTACCGTGGGCGCGTTCAAAAAATAGGCCAGCAAACTTCGTGGATTAGTTGGGAAACTCAAGTGATGCAAAGAGAGAAAGAAGAAAAAAAAAAGCCTTGGAGAGCAACACACCACAAGTGATACGTGATTTTACAATCTAGCGTTACAGCGAAATTTTCAGTGATTAAGATGGTTTCACAAAACTAAAGCTTCTGAAAATATATAAAAAGTGAGAACGGCCGTCCTGAGAAGCGTACTGTTGCTATGGTTACCTCTCTCAAAGGAACGCGACTTCTGCTCGTGAGCGCCAATTTTAGTGCATTCTGACTAACTTTCGAAGTTATTGAAATGTTGTTTTATATTTATGTGTTAAAAGATTACATTTCATTGCAAACCCGCTTCCCATAATTCACACCCTGGTCGTTTTATTAGGCTATTTGTCGCTGTCCGTTCAGCACCACGAGCGCCCGAACCATTGAAGAAGTAAACAGACTCCCACATACGCACGACACTCATTACTTACTGTAAATTACTCAAGTTATATCATCTTTAAGAATTGGTAATTGACCTACATATGTCAAGAAACTACGAAAAATTACGAAAGCTAGTCTACCCTTTCTAAACCATTATCATATGGAGAGGCTCCGTAGGTTTGAGATCAGTAGGCTCAATTTTTGAATGTTTCAAAAACGGATTCTATTATGTTGGAAGCAGAGGGATACATAAAAGTTGATAAAGCATTGCATAAAACATGAAGTCTGAACATGCATTAGGGTTAAGGCAACCCGTGGTTATTTTTTTTCTTCTTGTTTTTGACTTGTCATGTAATTTGATTTGTGCACGTCTTTTGACTTGAAGGTTTAATCCAATGAGTATGCTATAATCGGATCTGTTCTGTGATTTCTCTCTTTTTCCCCCTCTGACTTTCTGGTGCTGAATAACCGCTAGAGGGCGATCGAGCATTGTTGAAGGTGATAGATAAACCCACACTGGCTGAAACACCGGTACAGTCTAGCCAACAGCATCCACGAGAAACTGATACATGCATGTTCTCAAACTCAGCATTCACCAACTTTATAGAGCATGCACAAAACCACTGGGTGGTGGGGGTTGAGGCCAGTCTAACATAATCAATGGCCTAAAGAAATCTAATGTAAAGTTCTACTAAACAGTGTCACGCAGATTTGTATAAGATACTATAACAAAAGGACAGAAGTGAATTGATATCATCCGAAAACAACTGATTTTTGACTGGAAGGCATGAGAGGAATTTAAATATTTGTTCTGTAGCACTAATATAACGTTTACTAAAGTCACGATTCACTATCATTTAAAAAGTTCTTAAGTACACATTGACATTTGTTTTATTTTTAATTATTTCATTGCAATTATTTGGGTCTGGTTTCGACTCAACACTCTCAAGAATGATAAAAGAAAATAAACTAACAACTTAGTCGTCAAGTGCACTGACAACTGACTGGAAATCAAATTAAGTCTTTTTCTGCCACTAGGCTGCACATTTATTAATAAGAGTGACACAGGTTTCTCATTTCATAACAAACAGAACTCTTAATTTCAAAGATCCTTTGTGTGTAAAACTTATTTCATCATCAGCCATAAGAGCTAAATCATAATATTTAACAGTAGTAATGAGTGATGATGTATACGTCACAATTTAAATGATCCTGTATCAGATTTGTAACTGACTAAAAATTGACTAATTAGACCTTTTATCCTTTTAGGTGGGAGCCAAGACAAGCCATCACATGGTCTCTCAACATGCGCTCTGTAGGGCCCCTAACGTTCGAGTTATGCCATCAGACTAATGCGTTGTGACTGCTCCTCTCTCTTGTGACAAAGTCTTACAGCTGCCTCCAAATCAATGGATGTCAAAGAAATATGAAAACAATCGTGACGGAGAAGAGGAACAAATCCTGCCTGGATAATCAAAGACCGTGTTTCTCAAGACACCAGATGATTTCAGCACAACTTCTGTCAGATTGCTTTTCGTTGTCTTTTATTTTCTCCCTGCAGACGAAGGCCCTTTGTCACATCTGTCGAATTTGTAGTGTAATTTGTAATTATTGCCCATCATGAGGTCTACAGCTTTAACCCGGGCCTAATTAAATGCATATTTAAGGTTCTGTCAGAGGCAGGGACGTAAACAGATGGTTTTCTGTTAACAGCACGAGCTTTGAAGAATTCATCCGACGGATCTCGTTTTGTAACGCGAGACATTCCCTTGTCACTACTAAAAACAACAACAAAACCCCTTCATCCACGTGTTAACGCTAAAACTTGTTATTTTAATTCATTTACAAAAACAATTCGTTTGGGCTAGTGAAACTCGTTCAAATGGCACCGTCGTAGTCAACAACAAAGTTTACATTTGCATTATTTTCAATATTTTGAGACTCACAGGCGCTCAGTGTTGGAAAAATGGAAATGTATTCAGACTTAAATCAGAATGCAACGGATACGAGTGAATCTGCATTAACAGCTCGTGACGTTATTTATAATATCACTTGATTAACTGAATTAATAACGGTTTAAACCGCGCATTGTTGAACGCGTATTCTGTTTTACGACGCTGGATTTCACATTCGGAAATTCAGATGAGCAAGCGAGCAGCAATCAGTTCAATTATCTTCAAAATATTTACTTTAGGACAAAATTTGTCAGCTAGATAAAACCGGAAAAATCTCATTACTCCATGAATCTATTTTCCAGGCGGTTTGTCGTTGTTATTGCCTGATTTAGTGTTAGTATTCCTGTTATTCAAACACAGCGGCGCTGCTGCTGCATCTATTTAAATGTATCAGCCAGATTTGTGTTGAGTTTGTCACTTTAGGTGTTTCTACATTTCGTCTTCGCTTCGCTGGGAGCTACGCAGCTCGATTTAATGACCTTAGTTTTATTCATAATCTCCTCCCTCCTGTTATTCAGGTTTCCTAGAAAATTGCTTTGCGGTTTCACCAAAAATAACAACCCTCGCTCTTTCTCATCAATGCACGTTTAGCGAGATTTCCAGACAGACAATATGGCTAAATGGACAAACGTGTAAATTTAGGTCTGCATTCTATCTTCTGTCCTCCGTAATGTGAAGAGTCTCTGTACAAATCCAATACAAACACACTGCATATTCTTTCTTAAAATTATACAAATAAGTTTAAATAGCTTATGATTTCAAATTACACTCGTCATCCATTTACAGGGATCCCTTTGCCATCTTATTTGCACTTCTACCATTCATAAATCATATTACCTATTTATTACATAATCATTTTATATTGACATTACCTTTACTCCATGCCTTCTTATCTTGCAGAAATACAGTCACTTGAAAGTTGTAAGAAGTAAGATGTGTTTATTTATCTAATAATGATAACTGATAAAAACCCGATTTCTCAGCATGATGAAATTCCACATAAGTCATAATATCACTCCTTGAAGTGCCCAGCATGCAGCTTTTTTCCAATGCATGGGTCGGGAAAGAACACCTGGAGGTGCGCAGGCCAAATTAGCATGGATTAAGATTGGGATGAAATGGAACCCTTTCAGTTATTGGCAGGATGGGGGTTGCTAATTATGAGAAATTGCCAAGGGTCCTGGTCTCAGTGGACACTTGGATGCCCCAACAGTGGTATAAAACACCCAACGGTGTGGCGTTTGAAAGTATAATGTAAATGGAAAGACTCACCAGGGAGAACAGGCAAAAGGGAAACCTAATTTACCGCTTCGTGTCTTGCTTTACATTGCTTGCTCTGCCTCTGCATGGGCCTAATTCATAGAAATGGGCAGAGCAATATCTACAATATCTACCCACTGTTGTACGGTCATTTAATAGGACAGTGTGGGCTTAGATTTTTGTAACCTGAAATAAAACTGATATATGTGAGCCTGCTGCTTACAGAAAAGGAGAATCCAGGATCTTGGTTTAAAGAAAAAGTGGAGCTACAGTAGCTTTCAGCAGTGATATATGAAGTGTAGAAAATTTAAGTTTAACCTTTGCACAACCATGAGAAGAAACCATATTTGAGATATAAATTCCCTTGCAATTGCATCTGGGAGCAGAATTTTATTAAATGCATTTATGACAGCATGCATATTTCTCGATTGTAAACTTGGGTGGATTCCAAGTTCAGAGGCCTTTACACATGTGCTTTCATTGTCTCTATGAACTTTGATTAGATGCATTGCATCAATAGCCACTACATGGAAAGACATTTAGAAATCAATTAGAAATAAAAACACAATGACATAACAGTGTTTTGCAAAGACGAAAAATGTGTCTACATTTTAAATCAAACTCGTCAGAATGCAGTTTTTCCTTGATAAGTTTCTCCAGTTTTGTTGTTTCCTTTTATGTATTCACACATCACAATTTTTAAGAGGGCAACTAGGGTCAAATGAAGAATATTTTACCAAATCTTACAAATAAATGCACAGAACTGGATCTAAGACCAAAAGCGCAGAACCATTAATGATTATGCTTGCTCTCCTCATGATGAGGAGGAGGATCTCAGGAGAAAGCAGAGGCACGCGGCATATGTCTGACCTAACTGATCACAAAGAATACTGGATTTGTCCATTTATGGAGTGGAATTTTTTGTGAGGTTTTACATCACTGTCTCCAACAGACATTCTCCTCCAAGTCATTTGATAATCTAATGTGCAACTAGGAGTTTGATGGACTATGTTCAGAATAGAACGGACTCCAAAAACTCACTTTCATTAGGGGTCTTCAATCTCATCCAAACAGTTGAAATTTTGATTCATATCATTTTACCTTGACAGAACTTGTCGACAATGAATAGTACCACATTAAGGTAACATAGTAAAGAAATAAATAAACATACCTGAAGCATTTTAGACTCAAGAACTTTTAAACACACAAGAAATGTTTGCATGCATTTCTCATTTCACACAACTAAATAGATTTTTCTTTTCATTTGCATGCACTAATATTTAAGAACAAATGTAAAATAATACACATCAGACTTACTAATATTATGTATAATATTTTGACTGGCCAGTCAGAATGCACCTCATATAAAAAAAAATTGTGTGTGCAGGAAAAAAATCAATTACTCCATTACTGGCATTCATGTAGGCACTACTTTTTTCCTTTTTTTATTTTGACAAGAAAATGGCAAACGTGCGCGATCCATTCATATAATTATGATGTACTATGCATCGACTCGGAGGCAGGTGTCAGTCTTCGCTTTATGCTGTTGGACCCTGTCAATATCTAATCTTAGAGTCTAAGCTCTCTTTTGAATGAGGTGCAATTGTTGATTTTCTCCAAACACGGTTACGCACAGGCTACATCTTTGTGCCTCCGAATGCCGCGTTGAGTCTTAATAAAGATAACGAAACGTTTTTTGTTGGTTTTTTTTTGCACACAAACACAGCGGCTTCTGCAAACAAACCGCTTGGCGCGCCTTTAAATACATTGAATATCGAACTCAGCCTTGTCGTGTTGATCAAAAATGAATTTCTAACATACAGGACGTAGCTGTCGACTTGGAGCAAACTTCATCCAATCACCCGGAGGGAATTCA
>JAUMHR010000090.1:6832439-6854354 GCA_032361145.1 Enteromius fasciolatus | reverse complement strand
CAAAAATGAATTTCTAACATACAGGACGTAGCTGTCGACTTGGAGCAAACTTCATCCAATCACCCGGAGGGAATTCAACTAATGTCGCCTGGACAAATAAAACCATATACACACAAGCAAGCTTATTAAATTACTTCATAATCACCAGAAATCCACCTCCAATAAAATCACGATTAGTGCCATAAATATTTTGTCAGGTGTTTTCACAAGTCAGGAAAGCTTTTGCTATGGATAAATTATCCACATGAGTGATTCTGAGCTCATGATGAATTAAACAGGCCGTCACTTTTTTTTTGGTAAAATCGAAGTAGCTTTGATTAGCTAATTAATAGAAAAGCAAAAATCCACCGACTTTAAAATCAACAAAATATTTCGTCAGAGTAGAAAAGCCAATACCTCGCTTATTTAATCATCATAAACATTCATGCAAACGGCCCCAACGTAATATTTTAATTCATGTTTAAGTAGAGCATCTATTACTGTCGCTCTCTCTCTCATATAGGACTACATTATAACAACAAAATGCGGCAAAATGAAATCGTAAAATGGTGAAAGGGAGCGTAAAGTCAGAAACAGCCTATTTTGTAAAGTTTCTTTAAACCGGTAGGCCTATTTATTTTTAAAACGATAATATTTCTTAAAATAACAATAGCGAATAAATATAAATAAATAAAATTTTATTCTGAATGTTTAACTCGCTGGTGTTCTACCATATAAAGCCGGTGGAAATGATGAGATGGGTTTCCATGATAAGTAAAAATGGTTATGTGTGCCGGGGGGCTCCCCTTGCTTTCCTTTCTCTCTCTCTCCCAAACACACACACGCGCGCGCGCTTGGAAGCAGAGGGTCGGCGTAAGGGAAAGCTGGCTGGACAGATTTAAGTTTACGCCTGATCGCGCTCTGGAGTGCAGGGCAGCGGAGAGAGGGAGAGACAGCACCTGGCCCGGCTTTAGCATCCCCATCTCGCTTTATTGACAGCCTGATAAGCGGGGCCAGGCCGTGCGGTTTCCAGTGGAGATCTCAAAAACTCTGCTGGGTTGCATCGGTTTCACGGGGTCTAAACGGCGGCAGCACCTGATTCTAATCTGTGTTCCCCATTTTAAAATGTGCATGCTTTTACGAATCTGCCGTAATCTTTTTTTTTTTACAAAGATATAATCCATAATCTAAGGTTAATATTAAGAAGCGTTGCCCATTGAAACAATAACAGGCCACAATCGAGAAATGTTACTATATATAATTACAGCATCAATAGACAAACATGATGTAATAATATATATATATATATATATATATTAATTTATGTATTATAAATTATATATAGCCTAATATAGCATATAGGCTGCCACGTAATAATAGTACTTTGTGTTGTCATTTGGCATAAATAGGCTAATAAACTTAAACTAGCTAACTAATTTTGAAGCACTTTTTGTTGGCCTAGCCTATATAAATGTAGGTTACATTGTGCATGTGACAGTTTGTAAACAGCATGAATAAACTGCCGTGTTGCTTATTTCCTATGATTTAAAATTTCCTTTTCTTTTAAATAATAATTTACAGACCTTTTCACGAAAAAAAAAGCGTTCCTTTGTTTTCCCCCCCAAAATAACTGCCTACCTCACTAATTCAAAAACTCTTCTTATGTTGGTTTGGATTTGTTAAACTTCAAACCGACAAAAAATATTATAAGTGAGATTAAATTTAAAGAAACTACATAGACTATGCAAGTTTCTGTAGGTTCTCAAATTCGCGCACAACAGACAGCAGTTCCTTCAACTTCCCGGTTTGTGGAATGATAAATGGCGTCAAGTGTGACGTGGGCCGTCACTCTAGCCAATCACTACCAGGTTGAGGTTAATATTAAGAGAAAGTTGACGGTGAGACGAGGACGTCTTTTTTTTTTATTCCGATCCACGTTTAAAGAAAGAGGTATTTTCAACAAGACAACACAGTTAACGTGCGAGGTTTGCGCGTGTCGTAAGAAACTCAAGGGAGTTCATGCTTTCATCTGTTAAATAGGCTAGTATTTTCATCAACCTACAAAGAGGGGTTTACAATCTCTCACAACTTTTCCCGTGGTTCCCTTTTCGGCTTGTTGGACTGGATATTATTTACTTTGGGACTAGTTTTGTGAATCGGATCCGGAGGGGTTCTCTCTAGACACTACACTCGTCTCGAGGCTCACTTGGAAGCGTGCCTCTCAGAACGAAATAACTCATTTGTGATTCGCTAGCGGAACGGGCTAAAGCGTTTATTGAGGTAAGTGGGTTTGTTCTGAATGGTACTGTTCTGAAACATGTTTTCACAAATGTTATGACAAATGCGCTGACAGCATTTAGCTGTCAGTTAATCACTTACCATGAATGCGACTGCCATGCAGAACTTTATTCCCCTAAAACTATGCCGTAAAATGAAATGATTATTCTTCAATACTTGATACGCGTTTTGACACCGTGCCAGCCAACTGCTTTGTGAGAAACATAACTTAATTGTAATGTCTTTTTGGAAAGTCATTGTAAACATGATTTCGAGTAACCTCTCAGATAAGAATAAATATAATTTAAACATTTAACATTTATTGTTTTTAAAATCAAGCACGTCGCACACTAAATCTTTCTATACAAAATAAAGCTGATAACGTGTTTGAGTTCCTATAGAAATATCTTCCCCAGTAATTCACAGAATAAAATCGGTGTCTATATAAAACTATTTTCTACAACTAAAATAATAGAAATAATAAATAAAACAATGTGTGTAGTTAATATTTCATAAAGTCTAGCCTACACAAAGATATTATTTTCCATAAAACAATACCCTAATTCTTCCGAATCGGTGTGTTTTTAACAATATATTTAACAACTGTGTATTTCAACATTTGTAGAATAAATATTTATAGTAGCCTGGTACAATATGGCTACTATGCAAATTACACTATTACACAGTCGCTAGAAATTCATTTCAATATTAACATTCCCACTTGACCTGCGATGCATAAACTTTGCACTGAATGAAGATTACACGGTCCATAAATTATGTCACAACTGTCATTTTATCGAAATATTTTAATGCTTACTTTCAAATTTCCAGAAACACACTTTCAGGCTAACTAATAATTGTTTGTATAGCAGAATGTAGAGCGGGAATAATTACAATTAACAGCCCACAACAACTTGTGTGTTATACCTAATAAAAATGTCTAACTTGCTTTTTTGGATCATGGCGCCTAGAGTTAGGTTAAACAGGCTAACACTCCCTTTGCCAGTGCGGTGGTCGATGTCGCTGTGGGCAACCACACCAAAAAAACGTAGGTCCCCTCCCCCAGAACATGACTGGATGTGGGGATTGCACTGGCCATAACGATCAACTTTTCCCACATTGCTTTAATAAGAGCCAGTTCTCCCTCTCTATAGACGTCTCTCTCTCTCTCTCGCTCTGACGTCAGGAGCATTCAGTCCTGTCCCCGCCCCTTATTATTAGTTTTTTTTAACTCCCCGTTGAAAACTTTTAGGGAGAGGCGAGACACCGTCTATTTTGCCTGAGGGAAAATAGCGACAAGATTAGGGTCTTTTTCATGACCAAAAACCACTGACTGCTAATCCGAACTGTGCTAATTGATGGGAGGTCTACAAGAGTCCATCCGTGTGAAAAGTCTGGAACTAGTCAAATATTTGAAGCCTTTTAAAAAGATTGGTTAAACTACAAAGCAAATATATAGCACGGCGTTGTTTTTCTATAAGTATGTTTCAGTGGCTTCTCATTTGTTTTTCTTTCTTTCTTTTTAAAATAAATATACTGTTAAAATTGACAGTTCCAAATAGAACCAAACAGTGTGATGTCATGGAATCTTCCATACGTAACTATTTTTTTTTTTGGCTACTTTAAAAAGAAACAGATTGTTCTGAAGAACAGAAATGTAAAATACAGGGTTGCTAATAAAATGCCTGTTTCTTAATACGAATGCTACATGTTTTTTTTTTTTTTTTAAGTGTAAGGTTAAAACTGCTCTATTTTAAGGACAGCCATCAGTTAGGCTGCTACAATATATTAAACAGCATGGAGTCGACACACGCTAAAAACAAGCGTTTGAACCTCAGTGCAGTAGCACAACGTGTTGCATTTCAAGCTGAACTTTCACCTCCGGAGGAACCAGCAAAACTTTAAATGGGAAGGAGAGAGAAATTATTCGAAAATATCAAACGGCGTGGCGGGGTCGCACCGCGGGACCCGAGATGACAGTGCATGACGGTCGCGCCAGCTCATTATCCGACTCCCATTCAAGCGGCCTTTCATTGCGATGCAGACTCTTTGGCAGTGTCGTTTGTTTCCTCATTGTGCTATAGTGGGGAATGCAATGGTTGTCAGAGCTCGCATTCACTTTCGCGATAGTTTATTGATGAGCTCCGACTTTTAGCACTTTTCACATGTCAAAACGAAGTCAAGTGTATGCAACCACAGCTTAATTTTATGCTCCGTGCGTCCCAACACATTTTGTCTCTCTTTAAAGCTGTCCCACCATGCTATACGTCCCCCCTCCCCTCTCCATTTCTTGTATCCCAACCCGGAATCTATTCCACTCCAGTGAACGGGTGGAACACCCCAAGCTGCGAGTGGCGAGCTGAGAGTGCAGCGCATGTAACCTCGAACACAGGCACGGAGGGGTTGCTTTGGAGTTTACCGAGGTGTGTGCTAATGTCCAAGCAATCAACAAATGTAGTTTAAGTGTCCGGCCATGGACGTAATGATATTTTCATTTCCCCCCTTGGCAACCCACGACACAGAGTTTCTTTTTCTCCCGCTGAAAACGACAACAAATCACGCTATTAATGTAAATAGTATGGGGTCTCCCAACTGATCGTCGAGCGCGCGCCGTAAAGGCGGATGACATTCTCAGACACCAAGTCAACAATGACACGTGGAGAAAGTTTGGGCTCGTTTCACTCGATAAGAGCAGCGTGCACTGACGGACTTAAGTAAAAAAATAAGTAATAAAGCGGGTCAACGTTTAAGAAATGCTTTATTGTATACAAATTCGCTTGTTTAGTATTTGACAACACATTAGTACTGCCAGGGAATATTCTCGCATTGCAGATAATTACAAGAACACGCTTGTAATTATAAAAAAACAAACAACAACAACAAAAAAACTTACCGTGGTACTTCCTGGTACTTTTGTTTTTTTTGTCAAATGTCTAGTCATAGAGTTTAATAACGTGAACGCCCAAAGGCATTTCAATGGAAAAATTCTGGAGAGCATCATATGCTTATGAGGAGTGATTAAGTAGGGTTGAAAACTAGCTTTTTGCTCGGCCCTGTTTCCCGCTCTGTCACCGGGGCAGGAGGAAGTGTTTTGCTGGGAGATGATGACAGAGGTCAGGCTCAGCTAATGGGCCACTGAAGAGGAGAGGAGGCGAGGCACAGACCAGGAACACATACATTAATACACGAGTGCTATCACCAATCAGCATAGGTGCGCGCCCTCTCTCTCTCGCTCCCTCTCCCTCTCTTCCCCCCTCTCTCTCTCTCTCACTCTCTCCCACGAGCGCACATTTTTCAGTCTCGCGCAGTCTTGACATCCCATTTTATTGTCAATCTCTGTTTCCTTCGCAGGGAATTTAAATTTTCCACCCGAGATCAGTTGGAAACTATAAAAGACAAACTGTTTGAGGACGATTTTCTAGAACTTCAGAGTCTTCTCCTTATTGTAAGCCAAGAATATCAGCGAGGATACGAAGGCTGTTGGAACTATGCCTCAAAAAGGTAAGTTAAGGCATTTTTTGTGTCTTTTGAGCAACTTGCACGCATATGCACCACTTACAAGTGAAATTGTTAAATGCACGCTAGCTTCAAATCTATTTAAATAATTATTGGGGGGTGGGGGGTAGTTATGGCCTTGAAGAAACTGTTTATCAAAACAAAAACTTCCAACGAAAAGCACGATACTAAAAAAAGAAAACTTAAAAAGCTGCACAACCTCGTGGTGTCAAACTATATCGTGGGTTTTCACGGACGCTCTTTGCCTTTTTATGCTTTAGCTATGTCTAGTTTAGTGCCAAGCAAAGTTCTTATTTATGACAGGGGAAAGCAAAAAGTCACAGTAGGCCAAGACCGCGATCAGTCCTGAAAATGGGAACGCAATGACCCGATGAGGTGGAGTGTCAGGTTGAATCACACCAACACATTCAGCCGGGCGCCACGACCAAATCGCACCGTGAACTTGGTGCTTTCCTTTCCAGCCAGGGAAACGCTGCCTTCTTTGTCCCAGACTAACAATTAAAAAGCATAATTACGTTAATGTTTAAACTTAACTTAAACCAACAGTTAATTTACTCTATTTTTGTTGTGAAGTTTGTATTAAACGAACAAAAATATAATCGATATTATTGTTGTATCTAATCTAAATACGTGTATGGGTTGTCTTATAAAAGCATTGAATTAAACATCTAAAATATATATAATTAAATGCTTTAAAATTAAATGCATCTAATTCTATATCTGTATTTTGATTTTACGGTGCCAGTAATTTGCATGCTATAACTCTTTGGTTTTTATCAATTTGTATAAATCAGGATCGTTTTAAGCTTTCTAAATTTTCACAAGAATCTACTTTCCGCAGAATATCACAGGCTTAAATAAGTGTGCTTAATTAAGAGCCTTCATGTTACACATTAGAACGAACAAAATGCAGATTAGGCCCTGTCAATTACAGATAGCACTATTAAAACAGATCATTAACTAAAAAGACGAGTGCAGGCAGAAGACCTTAAATAGCCCACGTGGGAAAGAAATAATGGTTTACTTCTTATAAAACTTAATCGTGGTATTATAAATATTTATTTGCGATCCAAAAAATTATTTTGAATTGATGTAATTTCTAGAGAAATTAAAGTGAAACATATACAGCCTATATTTCTAAATGTTATTTCATGAAACACGTGTAACGCTGGCTGGCGACTGGTGTATGTATTTATTTGTTGCTGTGCACTGTAAACCGCGCACACAACCCATCTACTTAAAAAGAAAAAGAAAAAAAAAAAACCAAAGCAGTGAGTATTTCTTCAGCGGCCTCCTTTTCGGTAAATGTATTGAATGGGTTCTTTATTGCAATTGTCTTTTACCAATTGAGCGCCCCACTGCGCTGTTGTACATTTTTTACAGCCCTTAACGACACATACCAGTAACACAATTACCTCCAGATACTTATAACAAGAAATTACTTTTCTATTTCGCGCAACGAGACAAACAAAAAGGCATTGAGGTAACGGGCACCGGGTCATAGTGAGCTGCACTGGCTGTTGCGGGTGAAGGGGGGTATGCTGGACCGGGTGTAGGAGGAGGAGGAGGAGGAAGAGGGGGGCTCGCTCCCTTCAGCTCTTTGTATTTTCTGAGAGTTGTTGGTACGTTTAGTTGGAAGCGGTGTAGCTAGTTAGGGAGCCCGGGTTTTACTCTCTGGGTTTTGGTGTAGAGGGAAAAAGAAAGCTATTGTTAAAATTCAGCGGGGCTTTGTCGGGGACCCCTCACCCCCTCCTGGCTTTACTTTTCCAGCGCAGCCAGGCGAGGTAGACAGCGTGTGTCACCAGAACAGAGTATCTGAAGAAGAGGAAAAAAGTAGGCCTTGCCCACAACATTTGAAGTTTTCTAATCATGAAGGACAGGGAAAAGCAGATGTACAGGTCAAAAATAATTTTAAAAATAATAATAATAAATGTAACAAACAATGAAAACAAATTTATTTATAATAGTCACTGTGGATTTTTTAATTAAGCCGAAAAACTAATTACTGTCCAATAATTAATCATAATAAAACGATCTAAAAAAGCCAATATTAGATGTAGCTGTAATGCTAAAGAAATAATTACGGATAGGTGTACTAATAAATTGTTTTGCTTTGTCCTAGGGATATTTTAATAGAGTGAAGCAGATGAGAGTCTATAAATTGTTTTAAGCGGACAGACAACTCTGTTTCCAGGCAAGTTTTAAACCCTGGCCATAAGTGTATTTGTGGAGACAGTATTTTTTGTTCTCACTTTTTGCAGCATGAATGCAAAAATTGTGAGGCTTCAGCCCACACAGTTATTGTCCGTAACTTTCTTGCACACAAGTCTTACACACATTGCACTGCAATACACTCGATTGAAAAATGTGAAACTGACCATTCTTATTGGTTCTTTATGACTGATAGAATACTATAACCGGGCCACGTGGGAGTCTGGCGTCGCGTCCATGATGCAAAACAGTAAGTGGAGTTCTTTCTTTTTCTGAAATGCGTTTTTATTATGGTGTGCCAGAGGTCTAGCCAGGAAAGCATTTGTTTTGGTATATTAGTGAAGGCAGTTTACACTGTACGTCAGGGGTGTTGGGCGTGTGCATGCTGCCAAAATGTTTGCCTGTCATTCATAAAGCTCCTTCAAAGTAGCTGAACACTGCATAGTAAGCTAAACTCATTGCTTAAGTCTTTATCAATTTTAGAGTTGTATGGAACATCGTATGCCATTATTTCAAATTCTACAGGCTACATTTGAGAGAAAGCAAAAATTCATTCCATACAAAAATTCCTTGAATTTAAAAAGAAAACTCACATGGAAGCCTGCATAGCTACACAACCTAGTTAGAGTGTCTAACCCATATGCTCTTTGCATAATTGTGTGTGTGTGTGTTAGAGAGAGAGAGGATGTTTCTGCTTGACTTGCTTTTAAATAATTGCTGAATTAATGTTAGCATCGGCGGCCAATCCACCTAGTCCATTAGCAGAGACGAAATTGACATTGCATGATTCTGATGGAACGTCTATCATGTTTATGAAACACCGCGAGAGTGAAATAACAGACTGAGCTTTGATGCAACATTGAGTGTTGTAGAGCATGAATAAATTACATGCGCGGATGTGTCTGTGTCTTTGAGATGTGTGAAGGCCAACTAGCAAAACATATACTTAGTCATTTGTGGAAAGTACTGAGTAAGTTCTGATTACAATAAATGAGACATATTTTCTCTCTTAATGCTGGACAAGAGGTGTATGACATCTGTAACGAAGGTGTGTTGAATGTCATCCTCTCATTTCTATTGCTTTTATTGTTGTAAGTGCCAGTTTTTTTTGCTCTGTCCTCATACTAACGATTGGTGTGTAACTGTGTTAGTCACTAATTTTGACGTCCGTAGATTATTTTTGTGGGTGCAACACTTTGGAGTTTTAACGGAGCGTTTAAATCTAGGTCAGCTACAGTGGAGCACATTACACTGTGTGAACGATAAAAAAAATAATACTAATAATATTCCCACATTTTTGTTGCATTTCATTTTAGCATTGAAAAATAAAATTAAATATTACGCGCTGAATTTTTTTTCGTTTATTTTATTTATTTCCTTTTTAAGGATAAACGGTGTTATTGTACACAAACGTTGTCGTGTGATGTCTCGCGTGTATTACTAAAAAGATATCATTCGGGTTGGGCCTTTGGTTTGTTTAAAGGTCACAGGCGGCAATCCAAGCTTTGTGCTAATAACTCTTGGGTGTATATAGAGAAGAGCGTCCAAATTGACACCATATGTCTTCTTATTAATTGATTAGAAACAGAGTACCGCGCGCGTAATGATTGCCACTGGGCGAGACCGACACCATTCACCGTGGGGAATTATAGAACGATTAAGACTTAACCTTTCAAGCGAAAGTTTGATTTTATATCCTAATCTGCGTGTTGGCCAGCTCAAATCAAGTGGCTGTATTTTTAAAGCCACACGGGCCTTTGATTTCAAAGCCAATAAATCTAAATGCGTCTATTTAAATGTACCTTCGCATTAAACTTCGCTCCGAAAAGGGAGATGGCTTTTCTTCCCGCCTTTCTTCGTGTTAAGTGTGCCAGAGACATTATCAGAAATAATTCTCAGGTAGTGTGCGTAATAAAAAATAAAACATTCGTGCATAATTTAGATTTTTTAGTTCGCTCTGCAGATTTATTATGCATAAACCTATACAGAACAAAACAGCATCCTGCAGACTCGCTCCCAGCGCGTAAATATAGGCAATGGAGGTTTGTCACTTGGGAAAAAAAGAAATGTCACTTTTAATATATTAAGGGCGAGGCGCGCCCCCGTGGACGTGCACGCGCACAGCCCCTGGCTACCTTAAAATTAAGCTTCCCTTAAAGGGGAAATGAGTAGAGTCCAATTTAGTCTGAGTGATATCCAAATGCAGACAGAAAGGGTCGTTTTATCATGCTACTATTTGTCGTGACGATGCGATTTTCAAAAGCAGAGCGATGTCATAAAGTGACATGCCTGCCACAAGTGCTCCAACTGATCTTTTCAATTAGCCTTCCATGCATGATCCAGGGCGACTTCCGCCTATTTCCAGAAATTAAGCTCAAACTTGACGTGCAGCTAGCTTTATTTTAAAGACAAATGTCAGGCAGGCTCATCATATTTTCCCCCTCTTCTATATTTGGAGCTTATTTATTGCAAAGGAGCTTGTGCTCTTGGACTCAATTTAACGCGAGGCTTCGGAGGGAAGGGAGCTGAGAAGTAAAGCAAACCGAGAAGGCTGCTTTTCCGTTTTGGCTTCAGGTTTGGTGCCTTTGGTCTGCTTTATAGGGGCTTTTCCACTGACAAAGTAACATAATGCTGTGCATTGGTTGATGTTTTTGATTTTTTTAAGTTGTTATACTTAATGTGTGAGGCTATGGTTTAAACCGTGGCAGCGTTTAAGAAGTTTTAATATAATGCCACAAATAGCATTACGCCATCTGATCCGTTTAAGGCTTTGCAAAGATGCGCAAATCTCGGCTCAGTGGGTTGGAGATGTTTTGCTCCAGATCCTACCAGAGCGCTGACGCTTAATCAATGTTCTGCATGTGTAATTATATTACAATTGTGCATTAGGAGATTATGATATTACGAGCACATCTGGAGAACAGTCGAAAACATATGACAGCTGAACAACAGCAATAATGACCGGCTATGCTGATTTAAAAGCGGTTTACTCTGAAGATTGAGATTTGTTGACAATGCTCTTGTAATGCTTGACTCATTTTAGACAATCGCGACCTGAAGGCTTCTATTAAAAACAGCTGCTGTGTTTAAATAGAGTCTGTATTTTGAGGCTGGTGCGCTAAATGCTGGGTGATTTACAACAGGATCTTACCTTCTTCTTTTTAAGGTCACAGTGGAGTGAACCAGCTCGGCGGTGTGTTCGTCAACGGCAGACCGCTGCCAGACTCCACGAGACAGAAAATAGTTGAACTCGCTCACAGTGGCGCGCGGCCGTGTGACATATCCCGGATTCTGCAGGTGATGAGAACGCATGTTTTCCATTCATATGAACTGTTTACCAAAAATGTTAAATATTTATACAGTAGTTTTGTTTCACATATGTGCTTTCATACTTACTTTTTTTCCAGCTATATAGTAGGCTAGTTATTTTATTTTTTGAAACAAAGTCCTTGCATTATTAATGCCAGCGAAACAACCAGGATTCATTTCAAATTTCATTTTGGAATGCATAAACAGTGGTCTCGTGGAATGGATCGAAGCACTTCTCTTTTTTCCCCATTTGGCAATTTTTAAAATTGGCGACCGACATGCATTTTAAAAAGTGCATAATTTCTCGTACCACTGAAGACATATTTTTCGTGTTAAAGGTATTTCTTGTGTTATAGACCCATGCTGATGCAAAAGTCCAAGTGCTGGACAATGAAAACGTAAGCTTATCATTGCTTGCAGCATACACTTAACATTTCACACTAGTCTTAAATAATGTATGTGAATTGTTTCTTTTGTTTTCCATCTAGGTGTCGAACGGCTGCGTGAGTAAAATCTTGGGTAGATACTATGAAACGGGCTCCATCAGACCCAGGGCGATCGGAGGAAGTAAACCACGAGTAGCGACTCCGGAGGTGGTCGGAAAAATTGCCCAGTACAAGAGGGAGTGTCCGTCAATCTTCGCGTGGGAAATCCGAGACAGGCTGCTATCAGACGGGGTCTGCACAAACGATAATATACCCAGTGTAAGTTCATTCAGAGAGCTTAATGCGTAATAGTTTGACGCACTGTTTAAAAGCATGCACTAATGACCTTGAACTTGAATATTCTCCAATGTCTTAGCCGGCCGGTGCTATAATCTCCTCTACACCAGAGGACAGTACAATGCGATGTAATGCTCTGGCATGTAGGCCTGTGCAGAAATGGGGCCAATCGTTCCAAAAGCCAACATGCCACATCGCGGATGCGCTCTTTAATTAATGTGCCGCATCTTTGGGTTCGTCTTTCAGGTGTCATCGATAAACAGAGTACTGCGCAACCTGGCTAGCGAAAAGCAACAGATGGGCGCAGATGGCATGTATGAAAAGCTGAGGATGCTGAACGGTCAGACCGGCACGTGGGGGACCCGGCCGGGATGGTACCCCGGAACCTCAGTGCCAGGACAGCCCAATCAAGGTATGGCTATTTTACTTTCCATAGAGGAGGGCGGTGTCAAAAGGGGCATTGGATTCGCTAAATTTGATTGTAATTTTGCAGCCTGGAGTGAATTAGAATATTGATTATCATATATATATAAAAAAAAGCTAAAACAATTTCCATATTAATAAAAGTACATTTCGTTTTTATTCCACATGCTTTTAAGTAGCTTTTTATTAGATAGGCCATATATACAATTTTTCTAATTTATCAAGTTAGGCTATGCACGTTACACGGAGTTTCATGCACTGTGATAATATCAACAATTTAATGATGCCTGAATTAATAAATGCATTATATGCCGTGACTATAGGCTATAATAATGATATTACAAATAATAATGCTAATTGAATGCTTCACAGTTCTTAAAGAACGCGACATCGAATAAACAAGGATTCCCTGACTAAATTATGTTTCTGTCACAGAAAAATGTGTTATGGGAACAGTTCTGTCGCTATGTAATAGCTCATTAGAGAACGTTTTGTTTCCCATTAAGGCGACATAAATACGCGTTTAGTTTGAGGAGACAGCTGTGGAAATGTTCCACCGGAGACACCCTGGACATGATATGGCAACGTCTGCCAATTAGACATGTCACTGTTAAACAATTAAGTTACACAATTAAGATAGACATATAAAAAGATATGATAAATAGGGAATTAATGTCTGTGTAATATCGGCCTGTCAAATCATTGACTGGTTTCCAGCAAAATCAAAACAAACGTGTTTTATACAAAGGTGAATCACCTAAAACTGGCTCAAATTGCGTTATGTAATATTCAACACGTTTTTATGTATAAAATTAGACATATTTACTACACACAGTGCAAGATGAGCCTATGGATTCATTTGATTTCGCATGACATGCTACATAGCCTACATATTTGATAGCTTACTCTATTAATTGGGTATACGCACCGTGTTTGAGACGAAAAGTGATTTACTATTTTATTCTGTGGATTATTAATTGCCAGATCTCAAAAGCATAGTTTTATTTGTTACCACAAATAGTGACCTATAAAACATGACAATGTAACAACAATCAATCTGTGACTGGCCCTTTTTTTGCGGGTCTACAAACATACTGCTTTTTAAAAATCGCTAACTTGTATTATTTTCACCACTTTCATTTCGAAGTCCACTCCCAAAGTAGGCTATTAGTCAGGGTGAGGTTCGTGAGCGAGACAAATATGGTCGCAATCTGATGAATGTCACGCAACACTGAATAAAACAGCGGATTCATCTGGGCTGACAGGACGCTAAAAGAGACAACTCTATCGCATTCAGAGGACTCCCAGCAGCCCCTCCCTCCGCCATAGGCTCGGAGTGCTAAAGCCGTCTAAAGGATTTGGACACTTTTCCTTTTCCAGGGGTCCTCGCATGTTTTGATCAAGGCCTCCACAGCTGAAAGATGCCGCGGTTGTTTTGCCACCTTTTTGCTCGCCTTCCGCCTCACCGGTTACGACAACGCCCCAATAAGGAATGATTTTATTTCCCAGCGCCTTTCTCAGAGAAAAGAAATCCGAAATCTGGCGACAGTTGGTCAGGCTTTTGAGAAAAGGCCACACATTCGGATTAGCTCTTGAAAAGTGTGGATACTAAACACAAAGACCTTTTAAAACTTTCTAAGAACATAGAAATGCACGTCTTTGAAAAATAAATAACTCGCAGAAGAAAAGGACAGCTAGACTTGTATTATGTAGCCTAATATTTCTTGCCACACCAGCAGAGGAGAAACCATGTCTAATTTACATCATATCAATAAAAAGTACTGAAAAGTATATTTTTGACAGCATATTTTCCAGTGGTTATATATACATCCAGTGAGCTTCATTTTAATCTCTTATTCGATTCAATTATTTTTCCTCAGTTCATTAAGCAAATATATTTTAAGAATATAATAATAAAATAATCAAATTATATCTCAATGAAACATAAATGAAACATAAATAAATGAAAATGAATGGATCAACTGTAAGCTATGGGAAACTACAGAGTCCAAAATGCTAATTAGATCAATCAAACAGTGACCTAACACACACACATGTTGGTTTTTGTGATTTATGGGGACTCTCCATAGGTGTAATGGTGTTTCTACTGTACAGACTGTATGTGGTATTGTCCTACACCTAAACCTACCCCTTACAGGAAACTGTGCATTTTTAGATTTTCAAAAAAACACCATTTAGTATGTTTTTTAAGCCTTTTGAATTACAGGGACACTGAAAATGTCCTCATAAATCACTTTCATATTGTAATACCTATGTCATACTCATGTCATTATACAAATGTGTGTCCTCATAAACCACATAAACCCACACACACATACATATGTTTTAATATTTTATTCTAAGGCATTTGTAGGGAGCGATGAAAAGATAACTGATAAAATGATTTCATTTATAATTATTACGATTATTAAGATAACGGTCTATCTACTGGTCAAAGTTACTTATTAAAAATGAACAGCATTATTTGATAAATTCACAGCAGACCCAAATTATGAGTTTATACTGTACATGACATCATCAATGGGCAACTCACACCACCACCCATGTAAAATTCCCAAAAGTTTGGGGTTTCATAATTACCTCACGACTCTCCTCCAAAACAGTTTGTTTTGTTTTGTTTGAAATGTATCTGGTGAGATGGGTTAATTATGCACTGGTGTCCAACAACTCAGCAGGTTAAAGCGTATCGACTCACAGTAGGCACTTCTATCCTTCAGTCTGTGACAAACAAGAGCCTTCGCATTTAGATGTCTCATTCACGGTGGCCTGGCTGTTTTTCTTCCTGCGCCTATAAGAAGGTATAAATCCTAACCGAGGTTGAACGGGCCGGCCCTAGGGACAGTGATTAATGACAGTAGAGCATAAAGGTTAACACGCCGAGCTGACTGGAATCCTCGTGCTACAATGACTGCTGGAGAGAATCCTTTTGTCGCCCGCTCCAATTGTGTTCTCAAAATTCAACCCACGAAAAGTTTGCCATCCGTCCTCCCAGCGAGTATTTAAGAGTTACCCTTACTCTCCCGCATTGTGTGGCTGTGAAAGCATCCCTCTCCTATTCAAGTATTGGTGGTCACCTCAATAGCTCTGCAAATGCCCATATGGTGGCCGTAGCCTAATTGAAGAACTCGGGAATGAAAAGGGGGGAGAGGGTGTTTGGTTTTTAAAAAACATTTCAGAGGATCTGAAAAGCTTTCTTGGACATTTTATCGCATTTCTGTAAAGCCCTCAAGCTCGTCAGCCTTTGTGACTCGATGCTGAAAGATCTAAGTGAGCGTGCTCGAAATGTTTTCCCACAACATCGCAGAGGGCGATGCAGTAGCCTACAAAACGCTCCACTTATCGAAATATGACCACGATAAACCTCAATTAAAACCTAGAGCCCAAACACAGAATGAGAAGTGTGAACAAACAGAACAAACTTACATTTGATATTTTTTCTCCTTTCCAGATGGCTGCCAACAATCAGACGGAGGCGGCGAGAACACAAACTCGATAAGCTCCAATGGAGAGGATTCGGATGAGACCCAAATGAGGCTTCAGCTAAAAAGAAAATTGCAAAGAAACCGCACATCTTTCACACAAGAACAAATAGAAGCACTTGAAAAAGGTAAACGGGAAGATCACAGCTAATACGAGAGCATCTCTAGACTAGCTATAACTAATCAAGCTTCATTTCAGGAATAAACTTTCTAATAAGACTACTCTGCATGACGTTTAGGCAACAGTTGTGTAATTGAACAGAAAATCAGTCTTTTAACTCGTCACTTATTTTGTAATGTTTCCACCAGAGTTTGAGAGAACACACTATCCTGACGTTTTTGCACGAGAGAGACTAGCTGCGAAAATAGATTTACCGGAAGCAAGAATACAGGTGAGCCAAAACATTTGAAATGAAGATGAATAGAGTTAATTTTGGTACACTACATAATAATCTTTCATTGTCCTGTGGTCTAATATCTTAAGATACCTCTCTTTAAAGTTTTCTGTTGTGTGTATATATATATATATATATATATATATATATATATATATATATATACTAGTGATGGGCAACGATTAACGTGATTAATCACAACCAAAATAAAAGTTTTTGTGAACATAATTAATTTGTGTGTACTGTGTATATTTATTATTTATATATAAACTATATATATAATATATTATTAAATTATATATATTTTTTACATATAATAAATTTAAAATAAATTAATTAATTTATATATGTATATATATATATATCCATCCATACAAGTGTAAATATTTTCTAAATATATATTGTTTGGGTCTTTATACATAATAAATATATACAGTACATACACATATGTTCACAAAAAACTTTTATCTTGAATTAATCAAAATTTTTGTCCAGCACTAATATATATATATATATATATATACATACATATAAATTCCCCCCCCTGCATTTTTCCTGGCTGCTTGACTTAAATATTTCTGTAAACAAACAAACAAAAAAGTTAAATATTAGATTACATATTTTAATATTTTAATTTTTTTTTTTTTTTTCCCCCCGCAAAAATTCATTTGAAGTGGATATGCATTAAAATAATATATATTTAAGATAAAATATGCACTACACAGATTTAATCTAATGCGGTCTATGAGAATGTCCTGCACACTACAACCACCTGCTATTAATAAGTAATATTAGTAACAATATTAATAACATAAAATGAGCTAGGAAATACATCAACACGGAAAAGAAGATCTAAAGGGAAAAATATTAAGTACAAAAGTGTCCCAATTTATCTTTCTTCATCCTAGATACTGATTGTTGTTTTAAAATGTCTATGATAACTAACTGAAGATAGTCTCTCCAGGTGTGGTTCTCAAACAGAAGAGCAAAATGGAGGAGAGAGGAGAAGTTAAGAAATCAAAGAAGACAAGCCACAAACTCTTCGAGTCACATACCCATCAGTAGCAGCTTCAGCACTAGCGTTTATCAGCCAATCCCTCAGCCTACAACGCCAGGTAAAACCTCTCAACACGCATTTTGTTTGCTCAAAACGCTGAAAATGTACCAAGATGGTATGTTTAGATTATTTCTTCCTTTTTTTTTAAACAGTATCCTTCACATCAGGCTCCATGTTGGGAAGATCAGACACAGCCCTTACGAACACATACAGCGCCCTGCCACCAATGCCAAGCTTCACCATGGCCAACAACCTTCCTATGCAAGTATGTCAACGTTTGTCAGCTTAGTGCCTTACACTGTACCATATTGTTCTATGTTGGGCTTGCCTTAGTATTTCAAAGGATTAGTAATTTGATATTTCCGAGCACTGTCAAATTTTTTACAGCAATTTACAGCATACAGGTCTGTAAGGATGTTTCTTTCAGATGTGAGTGTTGCTGACGACAGGTCTGCTCTCTTTACCCCCTTCACAGCCTGGCCAGACCCCATCCTACTCCTGCATGTTGCCCACTAGTCCTTCGGTGAATGGGCGGAGCTATGACACATACACACCCCCGCACATGCAGGCACATATGAACAGCCAATCAATGGCCACCTCAGGCACAACCTCAACGGGTAAGCATTTATTCCTCTACTAAAGCAATTTTTTAATAAACATTTAAAAAATAGATTAAAATTGTAATACAATATATTATTATTTTTTAAAGA
The DNA here is from genome assembly GCA_032361145.1 of Enteromius fasciolatus. Classification (NCBI taxonomy): domain Eukaryota; kingdom Metazoa; phylum Chordata; class Actinopteri; order Cypriniformes; family Cyprinidae; genus Enteromius; species Enteromius fasciolatus. Next base: position 6,836,255 of record JAUMHR010000090.1, on the reverse strand, counting down.
TGTATTTATGTTCTCTTAATAAACACAAATTTAAATATAAATTAATTTTTTTTAAAAGCATAAAATGCTGTGAACTCACATGACACATAAAAATGTATTTTTATTTAAAATTTCTAATGTATATTTTATGATTAGATATTTAATAATTTACAAAATAATAATGTAAAAATATTATTATATTAGATCATTTTAATATTTTATTTTTAATTAATTAAAATATGAAACAATTTCATATTTTTATTAAAATTTGTATGACATTTTATGAAGCTCTAAAGTCAGACGTGACACATGACATGTCTTAACTTTTTCAGAAATGTATTTATAAACCAATGAAATATTTTAACATTTTATTCAAAATCTTTATTTCATATTTTGATGTTATATATTAAATATGCATACTCTATATATGTTTTTTTGTTTTTGGTGCTTAAGTTACATAATATAACAAGCCTAAATATTTCCGCATTTTTTTCCCCACATGCAACAGGTCTAATCTCGCCTGGAGTGTCTGTACCAGTCCAAGTGCCAGGCAGTGAACCAGACATGTCCCAGTACTGGCCCAGACTACAGTGAGAGCAAGACACACGAGAACAAAAAAAAGAGAAAGAAAACAGGAAAAGAGAGAGGAGTTTCTTCACCTCCTGACGTCTTTTGGCTTCAAGGCAGGGCTGTTCAGCAGTATTTAACTATGGAAGGAAAAGAGGAGACTATAAAGGACCTTTTTGTACTGGGATAGTGCCACTTCTCTATCCTTCTTTGGACACAAAGACTTAAAAAAGATTAAAAGAGAACAGACTTCTGTAAAGTGCCCGGTATTATATCGTAAAATGGAAAAAAAAAATCTGTTTTTCAGTTTCCAACCTAAGTCATTTTGATGTATTTGTACATGTAATGGCCAATTGTATGTTATGACAAAAAAAGGAAAAAAAAAAAGAACAACCGTGGATGGACTGTCAAACCAAGTCGGTCTTGCATCAGAGAGGAAGATCATTTGTGCAGGCTTATTCATCATTCTTTTTTCATCATCAACTGATATCAAGAACTGCCCATTTCTGTTTCAAATGTGGACCTGTAGAAACAAACAATCTCTGTATCATTTCAAGACAAAAATAGCAACAGAGTTCAAAGGAAACCAATCCAGAAATTGTTTTCCAAAGCTTGCAGACAAAAGTAAGCTATTTGTTGAACTTGGTGACTGCTGAACCGGAGGAGGAAAATGTTTGGTAGTTTAAAACGGTAGATTGTGTCTTCGGTATAATTCAGTTTTGTTTATGTCAAAATGTAAGTATTTGTCTTCCCTAGAAGTCTCGCAGAACAATTTCTATAATAAAATTAATTTCATTTTATAATTTTCTGAATATTCAATACATGCTTTTCACTGAAGGCCACTTTTTTATTTATTTTTTTAATGTAGCTGACAATAAGAATGGTGTATTATTTATACAATCAGTGGCCTGTTCCATAAAACAAGTTTACCAAATAAGCCAGGCTTATTTCAGTTAGTCTGACTTATTTCGTAACAAATCTACTGACAATAAGCCTAAATAAGCCGGGCTTGTTCTATAATCTTGTTTTATGGAACAGCTCCCTGCTCATCCAATCCCATGCATCTTTTTTAATAATTAATTAATTTGCTAATTTTAAGTGTTCGATCTCAAGAAGATGATTCTGAAGCAGAACATTTAATAATAATTAATAGTAAAAGAATATAAATTAATGAAAAGCAAATGTTTTAAAGACTATTTCAGACTTTTTTTTATTTCCAAAGATGTGATAAAAAAAAAAAAACATTATTGTAGCTTACCGTAAAGTCTGCATTCTTGATTAAATTGCATTTCTATTAAGAAATAACTTGAAACTCTCATACATGTGATTATTTTATATTTTCAATAAGCCTGTTCTGCATGTAAATATGTGTGTACCATTTAAGGTAAATTGTTTCATAAAGAAATGAAAAACCAAAAAGTGTGCATGGCTAGCATTGGTATGAACGCTATCAGCAAGGTTGCCAGGTCTGCTTAACAAAAACAGTAGTTTCTTCTCAAAAGTAGTCCAATCACGGCCACGTTCCGAGGGGAAGTGGCTATAAATGGCTATCATTGGCTATGATAATCCCATTTTGCTTCCAGGAATTCCCACATTGGTCGCAAACGTGTTTCGGGTTTCGCGCCAACCCGCAGCAGCAGTGTATAAAAATAGACCAATTCCACTGGAAAACCACAGAACTGGCAACACAGGCTATCGGCATGCATTCAAGAAACGTTTCGGAAAGAAGGCCTATAATGGTTACGACACCACAACGGATATACTAATGTGAAAAGTAGCAAACAAAAAGACCTCACGCAGCTGTTTACTCTAAAGAAGAAATCAAAAGCATAAAAAAACAATAGATTTATCTTACCAGTAAGTGTAAGGAATGATTGCAGGGTAAAATATGTGATTTTGCCCCCCTCGGGAGACCCAGCAGGGAGGAAAATGTAGAGAAGAATCCTTACAGGAGAACGGTCAGATATGTCTGACTGTGATTGGCCTGTTCGTCACGTACAGGGAATACAATCAACATTGAGCATGTCTACAAAGACAAAATGATACAGTAGACTGGAAAATGTATATAATTTGCGTATAACTGCCCTATATAACTGAAATAACAATCATCTAAGTTTTCCTGCGTTGATGTAATTAAGAATTGAGTAGAAGTTAGCACCGCAAAATCTGTGTTGATATTAAAGACAACAAAAAGAAGCGAAGAGCTAAACTTCGACTTGACGGTTTAAACGACTGTACGAATTCGTGAGACGGCACTGTTAATGTTGCAATGTACCATCAAATTTAACTGTAGGTAATTCATGTAATAATATACGCTGTGGGAATGAAGCATCTATGAACTATTTTCATATGTAAACAGCCGCTAACAATAAATATCAAGCAAAATTCAACCATTGAACAAATCAAATGTAAATAGGTTACAGTATGCAGGAGATCATTTGAGGTTCTGTTTTTAACAACTGAAATATTTTTAAATGTCTAGTGAATGGTTTAGTGCCATCTTTAACAACCTAGAACATACATAAACACGTTTCTTACACAAAAGCATGACAATTTCTTTTTTAAAACATTTTTTAAGTCAACTAAAAGTAGACCAAAGCCATCCATGTATGAAAGCTAGTCAGAAACAGCCTTGTCGGGTTATGTTTTCACACCAGCGAGCACAACGCTAAGCAGACTTGCGATGGGACCCGTGTTCAGCCTGCAGCGATCACATTTAACCCACTTGGAAATGGAGACCCCAGATATGTCTGCTCCACGTACACGGCTGTGAAAATCTGACTTGATTTGGTTGTATGTTTAGTCACAAGAGGACTTCAGAGGTGGAGAATACCTCTGATTAAAAGTGAGGCAAGACTGTATTCTCTCCAGCCAAGGAACAAACAACAACAGACCTTTCATTTAGGTTCATCTGCAAAGGATTTTCGTGTTTGACAAAAGGTCATGAGATGTGGCCTAGTGGTTTGCGCACAAGGCCATGAGCTGTGTTGCTCATTGGGGAGAAACAAGATTAAATTACAGATTCCACTGGCAAATGTTATATATTTACAACTAACATTTAAAACTATCTGTAAAATAATAATAAATTATATCGCTCTAATAAGATGCTTCAAGAAACCTACCTGGAAAGGCACTTTTAGGCACTTCAAATGCAGTAAAATGAGGATGCTGTCAAAAAAATTATGTTATACGTAGATTTTCATTGGGTCATTTTCCATTAAATTAATTAAATCAACATTTGGTGTTGATTATATATAAATAAATAAACAA
>JAUMHR010000090.1:6812097-6832339 GCA_032361145.1 Enteromius fasciolatus | reverse complement strand
AGATTTTCATTGGGTCATTTTCCATTAAATTAATTAAATCAACATTTGGTGTTGATTATATATAAATAAATAAACAAATAAAAAGAATGTCTTGTAGGTTGTTTATGTGCTAATTGAGTGAATCTCAAACCTTGTTTGCATGAAGCAGTTAAACAGGAGCAGAGGAAACCCTAGCCCATGTCTGTGCTGCTCTCCACCTCAGCCCTGCCCCAGCACCTACTGGACTCTGCCAAAGCCTGTTCGCTCAAACGCCAGGCTGTTTCTGACAAGGCTAGAGGCTAAAGCTGCGTCTCTGCTGAACGAGAGAGAGAGTGAAAGAGAGACACAGAGGATGAGGAGGAGGCAAAAAAAGACCAATGAAAAGCTAGAGAGGGAGATATTTTGTCCCTTTTCTGCAGTCGAGGAGCATTTAAATATGACAGGACACAATTATGTTTTGCTCTGTTGTTGGCTGCAGATGCGTGCGCTCTGTTGTAATTCTGCTCTGAGCATCAGTCTGAAGGGTCTCTGCGCTGCAGACCCCTACAATAGAGTTAATGCAGCTGTGTTTGAAATGATAAACACAAAGGGAACGAGGCGAAAAGACAAAGACGCAAAAAACAAACCGAATCAGGCAGTAAATCTAACCAGTGAACAAATTTGGTTGTAAATCTACTGTAGTCTGTAAGACCAGTGCTGAGAATGCTTCTATTTTAATAGAGAAACTTAAATGTAAAAAATAAATAAATAAATACTGTAAACACACAATAGAAAGACAGACAGACAGATACGTTTTTTAAAAAAAATATATATTTTATTTATATTAAATAAATGCATTATTATGCATCCTTTTAATTGTTATATATTCTATATATGCCTTAAAAATATATTTAATGCATTTTTAAAATGTATATTTATATTTATTGCAGTTAAACATTAGATATTATCATTTTATTTGTTATTAAAATATTTATTGCATGCATTTGCAAATATTATTTATATATATATATATGTGTGTGTGTGTGTGTGTGTGTGTATACATTTTTTTTTCCCATCAAAGCTTAAAAAAATTATAATAAGAATGTTCTAGATTGGATGTGTTTATATATAATATGAAATATGTAAAAATTCTATCTGGTTTTCTTGAAATCGAAACATAAAAAAAGAAAAGAAAAAAAACTAATAAAATAGAACATTCTTGGTTTTTAACGTCTGGCTCTGAACGATCCATTGTGCATGCTTGACAAAAAGATAGATAATAAGAGAAAGAAGGCAATAAAAGAATAAAGGATTGGAAAACAGTCTCGTTACACTGAATGAGGTTTATAATGATGGTATGTTCCATCAAAATGCTATTAGTCTAGTGGGAGGCTATCCAATGAACGCCCTGTGTGTAAAACCACAGAATGTTTTCCAGAGAGTGTAAAGAAGGGTTATCAGTCTGTCTGAGAGGGGAAAAGACAAGTGGCTGTTGGTACTTGAGCAATAATGCTTTAGCATTGCATTGTATGAGTGTGTGTATCCTTCGCCTGCCAGTGCTTTATACTGAAGCTTGTAATTTAGAGTAATAGCCACTTCACACGTCCTCAGAAAGCCCAAACCCCTCCTCTCGATGGCCACTTCCAGAGACAAGCCCTGCTGACCAAATACTGCTACTTATCGCTCTCTTAATGAACTAGCACACTTAAGCTTTATTGAGAGGCCTCGCGGTCGACCACTTGTGTGAAGTGACACTTCAGCTCACCTAAAGTGGAGGAACGAGCTAAACCCAGTCAAACAGCCTCTCATAAAACTACTTGGACAATATGTTGAGAAAAAAAAAATAAATAAAAAAATTATATTATATATATATATATATATATATAAAATTTTAAAAACAGACTTTTGTCAGGATCAGCTGGTTGTGCAAGCACAGCCCTGGATGGCACTCCAGCTCTCAATGAGCTGTGTTTGTGTTTTGTGTCTGTTTTCATACCTGGACTCCATTCCCCAGAATGCACCTCTCCCCACAGCTGTTGCTAGTTAGGTTCAATCATTTAATCAGTACCACCTATATATATACCAGTCTGTTTGTTTTTCTGTCACGGTTCATTTACATTGTCACCCCGTCTTTGTATTACTTCATTCGTGTTCCTGTGTTCAGTGTGTTTGTCATTTGGATTTACTTTTTTGCTGATCTCTGCCTGTTCTCGGATCTACGCATTGCATCTTTCCTCGGACTCTGTTTGCTGGTAATTGACCTTTGCTTTGGATATCGTTTATGCTATTGTCAATGCCTCTATTGATCCTGTTTGCCGGTGCTCGATCTTGTCTGTCTCGACCCTGAGCCTAATAAACCCTTTTTGCACGTGAACTCGCACGCTTCCTTGCCTCTATTCATAACAATTTTATTAATTGTAATTTTTACTTTTTACATAATTTTAATAATAAACGTAATATATATAATTTATATCTATAATATTATTTTTAGTGTATATAAAATACTTTGTGTATTTCAGTTGCTTAAGTTTTCTAAAGCATTGTACTAAAATGATATGGTAACGCGAGTGACCTTGAGTCCTGACATCCTCTCTGTGCTTGTTTTATTATGTTGAAATTTCAGAGAAAGGATTTTGGTAATATTTGGTACCTATAAATGTGTTTAATCATATTACCCCTCCATTCACAAATCCTGCAGTTGATTACAGTAGTGAAAGCTGGCTGGTCCCGGCCAGGTTTTAACAGATAGTAGGATGAGCATCAATGCTGTAACAGGCAGGACAGATGAGTGACAGCAGCTGGCAAAAAGAGCTGGAGAAACAACAGGCCAGACACGCTGAGCATGAATGACACACACTCACGCATGCACAGTTATTAAATAACACACACAGACAGTGGCAGCTGCTGCTTTTCAGCAATGGAAAAACACATATATCATTATGAATGATAAAAGAAATGTTGCAGATTAAAATATTGCTAAAACTGAACATTAAAATGACTTAAAATATCTGTTAAAAAATTTATTAATTTCACAATTTCTAAATAACAAAAATAATTGCCCAAGCTTTTAAGTTTTTTTACAACATAAAAAAAAGAAATAATTCTAACCTAAATTTGGACAATAATTCCTAAAAAAATTTAAATGTTATCCACTAGAATATAATTAGCGCTGTCAAATTATTTAATATACACAGTAAAATAATTATAATAAGTGTAAATAATTAATATACACAGTACAAACACATTATGTAAACAAAACCTTTTTCATTTGAATGTGATTAATCGCACTACAGCACTAAATAACATAATATAAAATAATATAGCAAAATGTAATTTAATATAATCACAACGTACACAAATACACCCAAACTGCACAGAAGTGTATTTTTACAATATTCAAAAATTAAGTATATATATCGTACACCAATACGCCACTACTGACTGATGTAGATGTATCCGCACACAGGCTGAACTGAAATGCAGATACACACTGCTGATACACTCAGCAGATGGAAAGGTGTCTAGTCTATACACCTCACCCTTGACTCCTCTTTTTGGAGCGTTTCAGGACACCCCAGTCAGTGAGACAGACAGAAAGCGGCGTCTTTCTGGACCAGGACACAGTCCTCTGAGCCAGAGCCCGTCATGGCGATGGCAGCATGGCAGTGCTTCTCTATTGTAACCAACCCCCCCACCTGCGACTGTGGGACAGGGCAAAGACCCAAATAAACCTCGCCACCCTACAACACTCCCTCAGACCAGACTAAAAGAAGAAGCATGAAAAGCACAGCTATGCTAACAACAACAGCAATAAATGACCTGCGCTGAGAGCCACAACTTCAGGCCCAAGCCTCACTAGAATGTAACTTTATCTTTACACTATTGATGGCTCAGCAGTGCGTTGCCCCAAACACGTGTTTTCGGTCGTGACATAAACAAATCTCTCAACAAAAACACTGCAGGAGTGTGAGGACTGTGTGTTAGCGGGAGCTCCAAGCTAACAACTTTGTGCAGTTTAGCGGTGTTTATATCGCTAATGTGAGTGAATCATTTGTGACCCAAATACCACGATTTCCTCAAACAGAGATTAGCAAAACAGCCCTCAGCATAAGAACGAAAGGCATCAAAGGAATTCCAAAGCTTTGCTAACGACAGAAGTATTAGGTGCTAATTCCTGTCACTTTTTTCCATTTTCCATACAACATTTAAGCAACACTGTAAAAAAATAACTGTAATTTTACAAGTGAAATCTTGTAAAAATGCTACGGAAAAAAACTGTCCAATCAGACATATCATGCAATTTTACAATAAAATGCTGTTAATTGTAGAGTTGATAAATAGAAAATAGAACACATCAATGTATAATTTACTGTCCAAAACTGTATACCCTGCGTGACACTCTTGAACACATTTGAAAGTATTTTGCTGAAATAATCAAGTTTTTGTTATCAGTTATGTACATTTAGTCGTTATGTTACATCTTCTTTTGTTTAATGAATATTTATTGTATTATTTAAGTGTCATGTGTGTTACCATGATGGTGTTTTGTGTTTGATGAATGACTTAGTGCTCAGTGGATACTCTCCAAAATGGCGCTACGGTGAAGACACAAAAGGGATGAATTGTTGAAAAAAGTTGTTATTTTTGTTATTTTGGCCAAAAACAGGTATGAAACTGATATATTGTATCCCTACTTTCAATTAAAGACCAAAAGTTCAAGAAATAAAGATAGATTAAAAGTTAAATACAGATTCATTTGAATTGTGAAACTTGTTCTACTTTTACAATTTAATACATTTGTTTACTTACACCATAGTTGGGCATTTTTAAAGCTGTTTAGAGCAAACTCCTAGGACATCTGTGCGCGCTCTTGGATTTCCTTTGAAGGGGATGATTAAGCTTGTTTTTCAGCAATCCTATCTCTGTGACTGGCCCACCACCTCTGTCTGGCAGTAATCTTGAACCGAAATTCAACCCTACTGTTAAAAACACAAAAATTTCTCGGCCAGCCCATAAGCCCTGAGTCATCTAGAGTTACAAACCATTGTTCGCCGGGACTTTTGAATGACTCTGCACTCCCGACACAGGAACAAGCAGATGCTTTACTAGGGTGGAATAGTCTTTAAGACTACATTAAAACATCCTGACTGGTAAATTAAAGTCTTTGGGTGCTATGGATCCTAAAGGTGAGAGGTCAATTAAATCTTTAATTAAATATAAAAATATACTATAATAGAAAAGGCAAGGAATGTCGTCTGTAATACCCATATGCAAAACAAACAAACAAGCCAAAAAGAGAAGCACACAACTCTATAAATATTTCCTGTATGCCAATCAGACCCTGTAAAGGGCACACTGCTTGCTTGATCCGCTCTCTTCTTATTGCTCAGATTTGAAAAACAGATTCTCTGAGGATTGCCTGCATGAAAAGGTCATTTGTAATATATCAGCAACATATTCACCTGGAAGTAAAAGGACCTTTGGAATATGCTGAACTAAGCATGGTTATGACCACATACATAGAGAAAGTTGGATAAAAGAACATGCTATTTCCTGTCAAGCCAGGTTATTTAAACCGAGAATGGATGTACGTCCTATAGTATTTGAAATTTAATGTGTAAAATATTAAAATGTATAGGTTTAATACATTTGGAAACAACACTGCCTAGATGATGAGAATATTTTTCTTATAAAGAACAGTTAAGAGTCTCGTCTTTGAAATATAAAAATACAATTGTAACTAATTGTGGTGTATGAAAAATAACTAGATACACTGACATTAAAATCCTATCTGATACAGATTATTATTATTATGTTATTTAATAACAGATAAATGACTAATATTCAAATTATATTATTTTTGTCCAAAAATGTAATGAACCGCTAAAAAATATATAAATAAAACTAGTGTTAGAAGGGATTTTAGGCATCATAAAATTATAATGCACGTTATAAAATAAGATGAATAAACATACATAATTAAATATCAAATTTATACCAGTACTTACACATAAAAAAATTATACTATTAGGTGATAATCAATATAATAAGCAATTAAATGTTAAAATCACTGTATACACAAATACAAAACTAAAAATATATATTGTGGAAAAGCAGCTGCGATTCAGAAAATAGAGCAAGACACTGTAAATGTGGATATTTGTGTATACTTATGAGTGTGTTTATGTGTGCCACTCGGAGCTGAATCAAGGGCAGCACAGATACAGCACAGACAGGCCAGACAGTGTGTGTGTGTGTGTGTGTGTGTGTTAAATATTTGAAGAGTGTGAGGCTTGGCCCTGGGGGTGAGAGCAAGACACACTGCATGAGCAAAATACATGTAAGTGCTGCCTTCAGAATAAATACACAGGCATTTCGAATGTTACAATGGGATGAACTTTGACAACATATCTGAAGGCTATTTACATTTTAAACTGTGCACACACACATATCCACAAACACCCCTCAATACAGTGAACAAAAAAACACATTCAATATTACTATTATTATTACTACATTTAAATTACCTAAATAACTATATAAATAAAGTATTTCTTTCAAACGATTAATCGCATACAACTTAAAAGTTACGTATATGTACGTGTACTGTTTATTTATTATGAATATATAAATACACACACATACACACACACACACAGTGTGTGTAGATATATATATATATATATATATATATATATATAAATAAAAACTGATTTCTTATGCATGTGTTTGTATTTATATATAAATAATAAATATACACAGCATAGCATACACAGACACATATTATGTAAACAAAGACTTTTATTTTGGACGCTATTAATCACGATTATTCGTTTGACAGCACTAAAATAAAACAGTAATGTGAGTTAATAATATATAGAAATTCATTTCACTCACTTTACTGCTGTAAAAATGAGAAAGCCATCTAAACATCTAAACAGGTGTTGAGACGGACCTGTATGTGAAAGAAAGCATGAATATTAATGAGCAGGCGTTTATGAAAATGAATATTCATAAGACAAATCCAATCTAATCCTCTTCAGTCACACTTTCTGTGCATGTTGACATAAAATGCATATAGATGCTAATCTCTGCTAAAAACGTGTGATATAGCATGCAGTAACGGCAACAGGAACAAGCTTTTTAATGACAACGTTGTTAACGTTGACGCGAAACAATGCACCTCATTTCACCAGCAACAGAATCAGTGTGCAGATCCAACCTAAAGACGTAGGCTTGGGGTTAATTAGCCGTAAAATACAATGCTAATCTAGTCTTTATGAGGTCACTGTCGTGGTCCGATGACCTAAAGTTAGACAGGATCATGACAAGACAGGATTTGTTCCACAAGGCGAGCTAGGCTTGTTTGTTTTAGTGACTCTACGACTGGCCTGTAAAAACCAAAAGAAAGCTTTGCAATGTGAAAAATGTGTTTGAGAGCATATGTAAAAAAAAAAAAAAAAAAATGTTAAAGATGAATTCATGCATGACTTTTCTTCTCATCATGCATGGGTTTGAAGTCACATTTCCACTTTGACGAAATTCATAAGGCATACAAGTGAATTCTGAATAAAAGTGTCACTAGTAGTTCAGAACTGGTTTTGAGGGTATCAGAAAGAGGCTATTTGAAGACAGAAACAACCAACACAAGTGGCATGCGACAATCCCATTCTCGGTTATTGCAGAGAGATGCATTTCTGAGAGAAAACAACACTTCTATTTGTATGACCCTCTTTCATTTTGTACCAAGTAAGATGCGTATTATCTTATGTTGAGGACAGCGAGATGCATTAGATGGATTTTTTGTTTATTCCTGGCTTTTCAGAGTACAAGCTGGTTCTAGAAGTGACGCTTTTTACAAGGAGGTGACGGCGAGTCCTGTCAGAAGCTATAGACACCACAAAGGCACCAAACACAGTTTGTAAGCAGGTCTGTTGCTGTTTTACAGTCGGGAGGTCATGTTTAGGTTATCATGCCATCCTCAAAAAGAAAAAGTCTGTTTGGAGACAACATTATAATACGTTTCGGATTGAAATGAGAAGAAATTGCTATCAATATCCTACATGATCTGTACTTCCAACCTGATCTCACAGCAATTCGTACAGATTTTACGTGGTGGCTAATTCGTACAAATTTGTACGACCTCACTCATACGATTTCTTCTAAATTGTACGTATTTTACGAGTTGCCAATTCGTATGAATTTGTACGAATGACCGAAACCTACTTGTCTCAGGGTTTTAGACAAATCGTACGAGTGAGGTCATACAAATTAGCACAAATTTGGCACCTCGTACGAATACTTACGAATTGATCGTGAGACTGTGTTGGTACTTCAGTATTTAAACTACTCTGAGCCTAACATCTATAGATTGTGCAGGACAGTGTTGTCAACAGTAACCTCCCCTACCCTTTCTGGTATTCTTGACACTAAAGCCTATTGTTCAATAACTTTAACCAGTCGAGACTAAACAATGGCTATCAGGGCCCTCTGGGTAATATATTCACAATCACTATCCTCACCCGACAAAAACACCATTTAGTATTTCTCTCACATAAAACGGCCTGATTTTTACTGCAAAACTGAATGGAGCTGATGAAGCTGGTTTTGTTCTAAAAGTAGAGAGAAAATAAATAATATTTTTTTCATAACCATGGACTGCAAATTTAAACCAGTAAATTCCTGCAGAGGCTGGTGACTAGATGTGAAAATGATTGTGACATGTTTCGTACGAGCAAACCCTCCAGCACACGCAGAGAACACATTTACAGTGTAACCTTTGACTGCCATTTGTTGGGTACATTTACTGTAAAATGACTTCAAGCGAGACTTCATTCACAAGATCAATGGTGTTTAATGCTTCAGTGCAGAATTCCCCTGATTTTTTATTCTAAAAATGTTTTTTTTACTTGATTTTGATAAAAAATACAGTAATGTGAAGAATTGTGAAAATGTATTTAATATTTTTTACTATACATGCTGATTTGGTGCTCAAGAAATATGTCTTATTATGAATTATGAAAATAGCTGTGCTGCTAAATATTTTTGTGGAAACTGATATTTTTTTTAGAATTATTTAATGAATATAATGTTCAAAAGAACAACCTAAATTTGAAATATACATCTTTTGTAAATATTACAATTAATTTAGTTACAATTGTAATTAAATTAATTTAGTAATTATAATTGTCTTTACTGTAACTTTTGATCAATTTAAAATGTCCTTGATGAATAAAATTATTTCTTAATATGATGTTGTATTTGGTGTAATGCAATGTGTTTATGCAGTTTAAGGTGCATAAAACACATTATTTTCCACATACTGTACGTTTTAGTTTTTTTTTCTAAGCTCCGCCTCCTCAAACAGATTGATTTGTACAAAGCTCATCATTCTAAAAAAGCGAGATGTGCTCTGATTGGCCAGCTATTCAGTGCACTGTGTTTGCCTGAATACCGCAAGCATGTGGTGGAAATGCTACACCCCTTACCGTAGTGTGATGCCACATCTCGGTGTTATGACACCAAAACAATAAAACAAATTCCAAGCAAGGCATTTGTTGCATCCAGTGGGGACATAATTATTGATTATCATGACTTGGTACTGTCTTTTTACGCGTTGCATTGCATTGCACCTCGTAAACATAACACTATGCATTCGTGATTGGAGAAATAACAAACAGTACTACCCTTCACTGTTGTGAGTCACAAGCGCCAGACTGTCCTTGCAAAGGTAGAATTGCTCCATCGTATAGTCTCTGTGCACAGCCAGCATAGACTACTCTCCAGGTTTTAGTCTTTCCTCTGTAAATGCGCTAAACAGACTCTAATATTTGTATGGAACTGTTCTGGAAGTGCTGTGAATACAACTTAGCCACTGATATCTAGTTATACCAAGAGCTAGTAACATTATAAAGAGAAAGGACAATTTAAAGTTGCATCATATGACCCCTTTAAGAAACCTGACCCTGAACTTTTGTACTGTAGTGTAAACACTGTAGCGCTATCAAAACATTGCTCTGATTTGTTTAAAAATATGACCAGCTCCAGCATAGCAACAGTGGCTCAAACAATAGTGTGAGTTTGGGGCGGGGCTACCTGCGTGGCCATCCAATGACAGAATATGGAGGTGGTGCTGCAGGACACCTGCTTGGAAACAGTCATAAGATGGTACAGAAATGTCACTTTTTTCATGAAAAGTGCAATTTGCCATTGCAAATAAATAGTGTATATGTCACAGCTTCTCATTAACATTTTAACATAAATACAGTAAAGCGATTATTTATGTGGGATGAGTTGTAAAGTATTTTGAGAAATGGACGTGTGAGCATCAAACACTTGATGGAATGCTGTTATTCCACTTAAGCAATCTTTGATTTGTAATCCAACCCCAGGCAGTGCTCCTTTCGCCCCCTTTCTCTCTTTCCCTTTCTGTATCTCTCAACACCCTTTCACAAAGGCCTCGGCCATTAGCGTTCCAGCTTGCTGTTTTCAGTAAACCTCTCCTCACAGCGACATCATACACCAAAGCCCAAAACCACTCTTTACAACCAATGTCATAAGCACATTTCCCAGTCGTGAATAACAGTTTTCTTTGCTGGGAAACTGTTTCTGAATCTAATAATTATCCTCTTCATCCTCCTAATTCAGACTTTAGTGTTTGGCTGAGAAACGGGCCGGCTGCCAGCTCGAAGCAGAGTCTGAGTTGTCAGGTGGATTACAGTCATATGAATCGCTCCGCAGGAGGCCGAGCAGCCTGCAATTACAGCGCGGCGGCGCCTTTGATTTAAAGGAAACTTTCAGAAACTGACTAAAATGTTGAATAATAAGCCATTAGAGATTCTGAAGGCCAGAGCCCCAAAAGAGACCCTCCCTCCCTTGAAGTTTCCTTCGCACACACAAAGTTGTTTGACGTCACTTAGCATCGAACAACGTCTGCGCTAGTTAGTCAAACACCTGTGACTAGCTGCTTTCACTCGTAGTCAAAAGTTTCGAAAAATCTTTACGGCGCGATTAAGAGCGGTAATCGCTTTCTGCGCAAAAATATCAGTTTATTCCATTGTAAAGCCCTGAATGGGATTCTTTGAAAAGAACAGGAATCTTTTATATGATGGCCTCTGGATTTTTAAATGAAAATGAGGGGTCAACTTCTCTCATTTTCCTCACAAAGGACTGAAAGGAAGGGACCAAGCAGACTTGAAGGCTACAGCAGAAGGTGATGAGATAAAAAGAGACACAGCCAGCGCCGCCCCGGCTCACATCAATGCCGCATTGTGAGCCCCGCCAGAGACAAACGAGCACCGGCCACAATCGGAGCGGGCCGTAATTAAATTTCACACAATATGAGGCAGCAAATGACATGTAAATTATAAATGGCTGATTCCTTGCTTTCCATGACAGTGTTAAATAAGGGAGGTGTAAGTGAAATCATTAGATTATGCCATTCAGCGACAGGAGGGAGGGGGTTTTCAAAAGGTTGCTGTCTTGGAGGGCCCGCAGCCAGCCCTGGCACAAACGATGCACTCGGAGACTATTTCAAACAGCGGCGAGCACAATGCCGAACCAGCCCTTGATTGTGTTTGTCCACCTAGGTATAAAACAGACATTATGGGCATTTTGTCCCACTCACCAAGATGCTCGGGCGGGCTAAAAAAGAGAAGTGAGATAAGTGGATGTACTTCACTGGCTCCTTGTATCTCCCACCAATTACCCTCTAAATATATAGACACAGCCCACTAGCGTCAACAATGAAATATAGCTCCCAAAGAGAAAAGAGGGCCATTTCAAAAGCGGCGTCGCATGGAGGAGTACCGTGGGGTAATTGTGGAGAGACAGATGAAGGGCCGCTTCTTTTCAATGAGCGAAAGAGAGACACACAAATACAAACAAGAAGGGGTAATCTCACTTCAAGAGACTTGAAAAACTTTGAAACAAAAACCCTTTGAAAGCCAAAATTTAGAGAGAATTTTTTTTTCGGCTTGCATGTATGTTCAGCATGTGACAAAATGTAAAGGGAAAAGAGTAATGTTGTCAGGGTGCAATTAACATTAAAAGTTAATCAAAAATAAAAAAATTATAAAAAATAGGGTCATCGTCAGTTTTTGCAAACTAAAGGTGATTAAAAAGTAATGTGTGGGCACTGTGTGCTATCACATACATGTTCGGCCTTCTTAATTAGGACAAATCCCCTTTTAGCCAGTACTAGAGAAAGAATAGGCGACCCTAGAGTGTTTGTGAAGAAACTCATTAAAAATGTGGAATGCTGTGGAGAGAGAGGGAAAGAGAGAGCAAGAGAAAGAGAGAGAAAGAGAGAGAAAGAGAGAGCGTTACATCTTTCTGCTTGAGTAGCCACAAGTGGCCTCTAGGATAAATGTTCCCCTCTCGTCTCAAGTAGTTGTCTTGAACCAAGTGCCGAGAGGAGAAAAGAGCCACAACTTGTTAGTCAACAAGTTAGCTTAGAGGGGCCAAAGAGAGATTTGGAAGAGCAAGAGCAAGGTTGTGCCACACACACACACAGAAAAAAGTAACGAGAAACTGTAACGCCCTCCTGCTAACCGAATGGGAAAGTAGCATCAGGACAAACATGGTCGCCAAAAGTTCGATTTTAAAATCTCATGATACCATATTACACTATCAACTATCTAACCATCCTTCTTTCCATCCATCCATCCATCCACTTATGTTACTTTTATTTCTATCTGAAAATATTCTGTCTTTCTAGATAGAAATGGTTTCATTCATCCATTCATCCTTCTAGAAAGACAGACAGACAGATAGATAGATAGATACACAGTTACACAGACAGATAAATATCAGAAAAATAGAGACATAAAAATAAAACAAGGCCAAATACACTCAGTGAAGGAAAGAGAGGTTGCCTCTGGCTCTCACCCAGTCAGCTCCAGAAGGCTTAGAGGCAGACCCCATCCCAGATTAACCCTGATCGGGCCGTCCTCCCTGGGGCTCTTCTTCTCCAGCTCGGGCCCTGGGTTCAGCCAGGGAGTCATCACCACTTCCTCACTCTCTATCCTAAACACGTGCACCGTAGCTCAACTAAACAAAGCCTGAGATAGCCAACATCCATTAACTTAGCCAAATAATCCTGATTCAGATCTGGCTAAAGATGACATCGCATCGTTCCCCAGAGCACATACGATGCCAAATTCACTCCCTGTGTTTAACATTTATTGTACGATATACATCCACAATTAAAAATGGAAATTAAATTGACAGATAACAGAAATATTGACCCAGTTGTCAATGAATAAGTTTGTGTGTGCGAGTGCGCACATGTATAAAGACACAATAAAACATTAGATGCTCTGGCGTGAGCTTCCCAAAGAGGAGAAAATTAATTATTTCAAATACATGTGGACCTTTTATGAGCACAGGCTTGATTTGCATTGAGGAATATTCAGCAGAAGTAATTGGTGCACACTGAATGAACTCAATTTTCATTCCAAATTTCCTTGGAGTCCCAAGGCACTACTGCACGGGATGCGAGTGGCAATACAAACAAAAGTAGTGTCAAAAGGGAAAGCAGGAATTGAGGAACAAAAGGGAGAGCAAAATTGTTTTAGCATCCTAAATGAACGATGAAAGCTTCATTCAGGCAGTGGGCTGAAAAAAACAGATATCACATGGAACGTTGACAGTTGATGTCTTCATATAAATGTAAGAATTTACATTCTAATTAAAAAGAATTTACATCTTAATCAACACAGGCTTGATTGTTCAGCTAGTGTTTTCCAGTAATGAAAAACAACATTGTTCTGCCAGAAACTGAAGGAATATATATTACCATTGGTGCTTTATATTCTAGACGAGTTCACGGACTGCTACAGTAATGGTGCATTCGTCCAAATTGAATTTTTATCTTTTTATCTTCTATAAATAATATACAGAATTACACTGGCACAGATATTTAAACTAAAGTTAAGAGACCACATACTCACTAGAGTTTTATGGAGCTTCATGCCCACAGCTGAAGCCTTCAGCATCTTTATTTGGAGGCAGCTGGGGTTCTCTCAAACCTCAACGCAAGCCTCTAGCCCTCAAAGACCTTTAGCGAGTTAGCTAACGTCATGCAACATCCCACACGTCTTTCATTTTGGAACAGTTTTACTGAACTTTACTTAAAACATGTGGTAAGGTCCAGCTTAAACCAGCTCATGCCCAGCTGAAATGCTTTAAAAACATACCCAACCATAATACGCTGGGTTTTTTTTTTTCTCAACAGGGCTGCTACAGCCCAGTTTGTCTGTGCTAACCTTTAGCAAGTTAATACTTCACAATTCATCCATTTCCTCTACTTTCACAATAATGAATCAATACTGCATTTAAAGACTGTCATTGCTTGAAAACAAAGAGCCAAGTACAATTTCTCTCCTTTGCCTAATCTCCGAAGAGCCTAATAAAATAAACAGCATGAGACAGCAGGGTCCTTATCAGCTCTATGAGAAAGCTGTGATAAAGACAGCTAGCAGCTTCCTCTAAACTAAAGTAATGTTCGACTGGTCACAAGACACTAAATCAGTTTAATCAGCTTTTACACTTTCCAACCATTTACACGTCCAACTTAAAAACGTCGCTCCGCGCTCATTAGCCAACACAAAAGACTAGCGACTAAATGAGGCATGATTCATGAAACGGATACCTTTAATCATCACTCCTAGCCCCTGAAAGGTCGTTTAGTATATTATATCTAAGTGTGCAGCTTATTCCTGCTTCATTACTGATAATTAAGACCTGTCATATTTTCTTGCACAATGTGTCGGCTAAGAGCTTTGGCATCTGCCAAATGGGCATCAATTTTCAAAGCCGCGGAATGAAAGGTAGGTGAGATGTTATAAAAAGAAGTTCATTTGGTAGCATTTCTGTTTGTTTTATATTACCAAGAATGGGATTTTTGACTATGTAGAAAAAGCTGAGATCGGATAAGACAGTATCTTGATATCGGTTAGCTCTCTCAGCAAAAGTTATTGGGCTTCGTGAACTGGGAATGGCTTGCTCACGAGAAGCCTTTTGCAGTGCTATCTCCTTAGATAGTTATCACATGAATAGCCTAACAGACTGAATTAAGGGCAGAGACTTGGGAGCTGTGGAAATGTGGCAGAGAGATGCTGAAAGGGACACAGTGGCTTTTGCATTAGCATCTGTTGTGGCTCGACTGGCATAAACTAGTGAAAAGTGTCAGAGGTGCCACAGGGGGCGAGTAAAGAACTTTGCAAGAGGTAAAACGGAAATTGAAAAGGCTAAAAATACGTCTCATTTCCAGAATAGTCATCCACAGGAGTATCTAGCATGGAGCATAAAACAAGACATTTATACATTTATAATGTAAAGACTAATGAGTATTATTCCAAATAAATGGTGCTTTTTGTAATGTTTATTCACATATGTTTTCAACACTGATAACAGCTGTTTTTGAGCAGCAAATCTGCATATTAGAATGATTTCTGAATGATTATGTGACACTGAAGACTGGAGTAGTAATGCAGAATGTTTTACAACAGAAAACTAATAATACGTTAAGTTTTACTGTATATGTGATCAAACAAATACATCCTCGTGAGCATAATGGATTTAAAACCATTTAAAATCTCTTTCCAATGATTATGTTGTACTGCAAAACTGTCACTATCAGTCACTGGCATTTGAAATCCATAAAAAGACTAAAACGATGCAAACAAAAACTTAGGTATATGTATTAATGTTAGTGACAGATTTCAAAAGAGGCCAAATTGTTACTGAAAACTAATTTCTCTTCACAAAGTAAAAATAGATGAGACTCTTCCAGAATTTCTTTGCTTTTTCTTTATGTTTTGAAAATGGTTCAAGGCTACGGCTTTCATGAGAATAAAAAAATCCACCCCCCCAAAGGCCTTAAGTTTGCTCAGTTGAAATGATCTGCTTTGACAAATTTAACGGCTCTTTTTTCTCCCTCTCCAAATGCACTTGTCACTCAGTATTAGCCGTCCTCATTAATGACAATGGGAAAGTTTATCTTAGCCACACATTTAAAATCATCCTCAGCTTACAATGGGGCTCAAAAATCTTCGACAAAATAGAAGGCGGATCTACTTACACAGACCCTTTTTTTGAAGTAGTGTTACTCTTTATGCCTGGCCGTGAACAATCTTTTCATGACAATAAGGTACATTCTTCGGTGATCAATACTTATTATCTGTGCTCTGGTACATCTCTATACAACCTCTCTGAAAGGCTACCTGTGGGGTTTGGACCTGATGGTCACTGCATGATCCTACACTAAAGACACACACACAAGCTCATTTTAAAGTCATCAATGTAGGCTCTACAGGAGGGAAATTTTAATAATATTTCAGATGTAACATATATTAGTTAAAATTAAACACCAACACACATTATATACAGTAAATATATATATATATATATATATATATATATACTGTATATATAACAAACAGGATGAGGGAGGTTTATCTTCAATATTTATATATATATTTTTACATTTATGCATTTTTGGATGGATGGATATATCTATAGATATATCTGGATATATCTATTTTTTTGTTGTTTTTTGTTTCTGTTATTTTAAGAACACATAAGCTATATATATATATACACACACACACACACACACTTTAAATATACTATGCCTTTCTATTTTTTGGGATACGAATAATCATTTGACAGCCCTAAAACACACACACACACACACAAACACACACACCACCCTATAAGCAAATAATGTATTAAAATTGTTTTAAAATTCGATCTATTTTGGACAGTAACATACGCAACAGTCCTCTTATCTTCTGCTGTGAAATGTGATATGGTGTTAACTCTGATGTACACAAACGTCGTTAGTTCCACACAATTCTCCATGTGTTTAAAATGCGTCTGGTCACGCTGTATGTTTGGTACAGCTGTAACAGACTCTACTGAAGCATAAGACAGCTTTGAACTGCAGTCATTTCAAATATGAAACCATTTAAATATATATTTAGACAATATAAACCGTATCACTCCTCTCCAAAATAAATACGTAATGCAATACATAATACATTATGTAATTATTTTGGCGAGGAGTAATACTTGCATTGCTGCCAGTTAATCGTGTATTTTAGAACTGACACATATATCGCATCATTACCTCATACGTCACAATTAGCATTGAAGTTCAACCATCAAGAACCAGTTCAAGAACCATCAGATTATTGTCTATTGTGAATTTAGTTTTGAGTCAATTGTTAATTTAGTTTTTGAGACACCAAAGTTGCTCCCCACACCCCCCAAGCGAAAGCCCATAACTCTCATCCGACAAAACAGCCTATCCTGCAGCAGCCCGTATCTGGACGAGACACAAACTGTGGGAAAGTTATTTTTAAGTCGAATGCCAACGGACACAAAGCAGGAATTGCTTCTGGCTATGGCATTCTATGGCCTGGATCAAAATTCCACCTTTAGACTTCCCCCTCTGAATACGGACAAGAGGGTGACGGATAATGTCTGGGATGCTGATAACAATAAATTCCGCCAAAACCACAGCCACGACTCCAGCACTACGAGTGTTTGCACAATTGAAAACCAAAGGACTTAAAAACTTATAGTTGTCTGTGATGCTAATATAATTGCTAGATAAACAACAATAAGTGTTTGCTCATCCTTTCACAGTCTTATTGTCCACTCGAGTGACTACTTGAGAAACGTCACTTTACGCTTACTCTCTGGCAAAAACTATGACCTGTGACCTTTCGCAAAGCTAATTTGTCGTTAAAATATACTGCAGAAAATGATAAGGCCTGCCTACCAGACTAGCTCATTTATATTCGGTTATCACATAATACTGTGAACATTTGCATTCGGATTAATTTAAAGTTAGCTACTGATTTAAAAAAAACAACAACAACATTTTAGTGCAAAGTCACATAAGCATATGTTTTTTCAATGTATGCCTAGTGCCTTTGCCTTTGCACTCACTCTGGACACTGAATTTTACTCTCTACTCCACCCAATTCAGACCATTGCACACTTTCACTCTGCACAATCTGTACTTATCTGTTATTTGCAGTTGGGGAGAAGGCTACAGGGGGATAAATTAGTGGAATTTACATACTATTTGCCCCCAGTATGCCTTTTTAATCAATTCACTATTACACTCTTAATTTTATTGTGTGTACATATACTTATATTTATATATTCATATTAAATTCTACCTTTATTTTATTTTATTTTATTGCTAGTTATTTTTTTATATTATATTTATTTACTGTAGTTATTTTATATTCTACCTAACCATTTTACTTAAATTGTTTTCTAAATGTGTCAATTTGTTGGGACAGTCGTGCAATACATTTCACTTCATGTCATACCGTGTATGTATGTAAATGTGACAAATAAAATTGTAATTTTTTTGAATTTGTGTAGAGTTTGCACTTCTCCTAAAAATACAAGCATAATCATTTCAAAAGCAGTGTTATGCAATGTTTGTAGATAGTTAAAGTCCCACACTTTGAGTAGACAGGGGAAGTAGCAACTATTTACATGCAGTTTGTATTTGGTTATCAATAACATGGCACAAATGCTTTTTAACATGCCCCCCATAATATTTTACACTCATAAATCATTTGCTCCTAACAATGCCAGAATTGCTTTCTTACTAAGAACTTAATTGGTAAGGACAAAGTAGGCAAAGAACATAACACAACAAGTCTTTTTCACTCATTCGTGCATTTTCCTTAATTAGAACTGACTGATAATCACTTCTGCGGCCATCTTGCCCTCAACAGTCAAATCAGCACCTTACATCTTACATAAACCCTGCCGTCATGTATTTGCAGCACAAGAACAAAATACAAGCTCTGTTATTTAATTCTAAAGTCCCCAAGCTGACCCCCTTTTTGTCCTTATTTGTTGTCTCGTCTTTACCATTGCCCTTTCTCCTCCAATCTTCCTCTCTACTCTCTTCCTTCATCTATCTCTCTCCCCATTGTTGTACCTCTGGCAGGCTGATGCCAACATGTTTCAGGTTAGATTGCAGCCAATAGGAGCACAGATGTCATGACAGGATCTGACAAAACAGCTCAGATAAGAGCGCTACTCCAGGTGACAAGGACCTGAACTGGTGACCTAGACTCCAGCAGCTCGGCTTGTAGCTGGAGCTTCCAACAACAGAAACCACTTACAATTTGTTTGCTATTTGACTACACAAAATAGCTCATGAATATCCATTTAATCCCCTCGCTAACATATGTTTTGAGCTTGATGGTCTAAAAAGGGTCTAAAAGCATTGTTGATGTATTTTACACATCACATTACGGAGTTATCAACTATACATAAATGTATTTTTTATATGGGTGATTTAAATACTCGCATAACCAGGACCGATTCTGTAATGCGCATCAGAAAGATGAATCTCAGAAGCTCCATGAAAGTAAAACCTGTCATAATATAGACACCATATTTTGTACATATTATTTTGAAGTCTATTATTAATTTATCATTCAGCTATGAATAACTATGAATATGCTCACATCACACAAAAACGTAGACAGTCACACTTTTGTACAGTGAAAAAAAAAAATTTCTGGATGAATAACTTTGAGACTCACATTGCAAGTACAAATTCATAAAACATTTGTAAAACATGCACAAATGGCCACTGGGTTGGACAGTCACAGCTGTGAGATATTGTCACGATTACGAAAAAAGCAGCAAAAAAATGAAAACCAAAAATAATTATTAAGATTCTCCAAATGACAGAGAGCATCACAACAATGACACATCTGAGAAATGCAATGGCTGCATGCGCTACATTCCAAAGCAGATCAAGCTGAGCTAACTTGAAACCAATCATGTAGTCCACATTCTCACCCTGTCAGCGATGAAGTTTTCATTAGCTTCTATCTCAGACCGCTTAAGACGTTTAATTACATGCCTGTTTCACATTCTTAGCCAAGTTCCAGTGTGAAGAAACTAATCCAACATCAGCTCACCTGTCCCGAAGATAATGGTAGCCTCAGGCTAATGTACCTGAATGTTACTGCATGTCTACCAGAATTTAGCTTAGCATTAGTAGTGCTAGTAACCATTTTTTTTAAATATAATTTTAAGCAGAAAATATCACTTTCAAATTGCCCAATTGGAAAACTAATTTATTATTTCTTGCGGTTTGTTAGGGTATACTAACTATTTGTGTTTTTAATGAGAAATGCATCAGTCTACATTTAGCCAAACCTCACCCCAAACAATAAAAGACAAAGATAGACAGATAAAGTTAACAGTCACATTTAAGCATTATTAA
>JAUMHR010000090.1:6775751-6792693 GCA_032361145.1 Enteromius fasciolatus | reverse complement strand
TATATATAAATTATATTACTAAATTATATATATATAACCTATTTATTGTGCAACCTAAATAAGACAAGTGTTTTGATAAATAGATGCAATAATATTAATAAATTATTTACTTCATTCATTAATTCCACAACTTACATGGGATATGCACTTTGGAAAAATAAATAAATATACACACATTTTAAAAACAAAACCAATAAACTAATAACAGTAACTAGTGTTATATGATTATTATTACTATTTTCATTCTATTGTGCCATTACTGTGATGTTACAACTTTTAAAGGGTTTTTAAAATTTAACATGTTAAAATGTAACATGTTGCCTGTACTGGTCCGTTGGCCCCTTAACAGGGTACATTTGTGTGAGAAGATGTGTCAGAGCCCCTGGGACAAATCACCTTTCTAATGCAATAACAAAACAGGCCATTGTCTCGCAGATAACACCTTAAATTAGCAAAGCCACTCTTCTTAACACCAACACTTCCTGATTAGATCTGTGAGGAGCTGGGGGCCAATCAGAGGGTAGGACCATGGGGCATTCCTTTGTGACATCATTAAGGTAATGTGTGGGTAAAGGCTGATTTGGATCCCTGGGCTGGTCACTGTTGCAGATTGCCAGTGTTTTTCTGTTTGGGGAGGAGAGGAAGGTGTGAGTGTATGTGAGGGGCTGAATTCACCTGTTGCTTTGGACCCATTGCTTGTTGATGCCTCTTGGGAAAGAAAGAAAAAATAAAAAAAATAAAATATTCACATCGGTCAGGTCTAATTTGATGAAAAAGGCAATCCCTTGGGTCAGATCAATCTGTTAAAGGGGGGGGGACAATAATTACCCATATGGTCACTTTGCAAACTCAAATAAGAACATCTCTTTTTCAAAGACATTTCTGCTATAGCATATTCTTCTCAGACCAGCAGGAACTTTAAAATAAAACAAGATCAGATACACAAAATATGTTTGCAGAATTCTTAACCGCCTTTAGATCCATGGAAACCTTCCCTAACCTTCAGTGTCTCCGCACTCTGCCATGCAAAGGAATGGGAGGCCTATCAAAAACAAGCCAACATCCTGCATTGGATTCCCTCCCTAGCCATTTATATGGAAAACAAAGGTTTAAACATTGACCCCACCCTCCATCAATCAAAATATTTACAATGGCCTCCCATCTGTCCACTGAACTGAAGCGGCCCGGGTGCCTCTGTTCCTCTTCCCATTAATGGAGGGCTTTTCCTAGAGAGTTGCGGGTTTGTATGACCCCCTGGCTGTGGTGAATGCTCGGGGAGGTCATTAAAACCAGCAACATCACCGAGCTGTAATGACAAGCAGAAGATGCACTTCCTCTTTAGTGGGATTCACTGACTTGGCTGGTGGCTTTTCGTTGTAACGACTCTGGTTGTTTCGCTCCAAAGGCCAGATCTGGATTGAAAGGTTCAGGAAAAGGTGAAGGGGTGAATTGTAAAGAGAAACAATTTTGATACAAAAATATGACAAGATAATAATTTTGCAAGAAACTTGAGTGGAGCTGAACAGTAAATGAACACCCATAAACCGAAAGCTCTTTGTTTATGGGTTAATTAACTCACCCCGATACAAGTACTCAAATATATATACAAAATCATGTTATATTGATGCTTAAATCTCCCCAAAACGATGCAAACACAAAAGTCAACATGAATTTACTTGCAATTTTATGTTGTGTGAATATGTTCTAACACACTAAATAAAGAATTCATTCAAATATTTTTAGAGTATATTACATATCTTAGAACAGCATACTCATTACAATGTTATCTTAAGAGAGTTCACACGTTTTTAGTCAATTTGAATAACCACTGATTAAAATTAATGAATAGAACATCAAACACTGATGAAATTTTAAAAATATATATTCATTAAGGGACAAAAACTATGACTAAAACAACATACCGTTAAACAAATGGAAAGCGTCTTGGTGTAACGAAAGTTGCCTAGGAATGAAACTGTTGCATGTTAATGTCTAGCCTAACAGACTGGAAATACAGCTATCGCACACATACTTCAGCATGAAATACGATCAGTTCCAGGAGAACTCATGTTTTTTCCCCCTCCAGACCAAGCCTTTCAAAATAACAGAATCGATTACAGTAAAATTATATTTTGATATGCTATGAATGTCTCTTTTCATTTGCAGCCCCAAACCCATTTCGATTCAGCCTAAAAACAAAAGGCACTGTCTGCCTCAACATCACTTTGCCCCCAGACTTGCTGATTGTTCAACTATCTGCCACTCAATGATAAAAGTGCCACCCAAAAGCATGGCTTCCCTGTTTCTCCCTCCATCCCGCCTTTGTCTCCAAAACGGTGTAATTTCAGAGATTGAAGTCCTCGTCGGTGCCTTCATTCCCCTGCTCTGACAACAATAGGACCCAAGTGCTTTCAGGAATGATGGATAAATTACTAGGTAGTAAAATATTATATCTAAGGTAGGTGATGGGTCCTTTTCTGCAGGGCTTGTCTCCATCAGTCTCATGGCACTGAAGGTAATTATAGTCTGTTGGATTGTCTCTCTCTCGGCATGGGAGAGCGCTCTGCTGTTTGTCATGAACTCATCTCGCCGAGCGATAGGACAGTAATGGTTCGAATTAACATCTGTTGCCTGGCTGGCATTGTGAAAGGCAGTGACAGCTCCACCGCTGACCTTTTCTGATTATTGACCAAAAAAGTGAACAATTAGCTCCCCTCCCACGGGCCAATAGCTTAAATTACAATGTATATTATACGTTTGACTGAAAGACTGTCAATGGGCTCAGATGTGTGGTTTATTGTGTCGTTTCATCATATTCATTTGGTCATTTACAGGAGGTGGTTAAAACCTGTTATTTGGCGCTGAACTGGCGGTAGGACATAACTGGGTGTTTTTCTTAGGTCAATAATGTGGTCCAGCATATCAAAGCTTGATTAGATCATCGAAGCGGCTAACAAATATCAACAGTAGCATGCCACAAAACATAAAAGCACATAAAACTTGGTGGTAAATATAGTAGATTAATACAGGTATGAATGTGGTAAAGGAATATCCTTGGTTCAATATGATCTAAACCTGTGTTAAACCTAGAACATTCCTTTAAAGCCAGATTTGGTTTGGAAAAACTGCATAGAAACTTTTAAAGAGATAGTTCACCCAAAAATAAAAACTCTGACATTAACCTCGTGTCGTTTCAAACTCATTAGACCTTCATCTTTTTTTGGAACACAAATTAAGGCATTCTGACCCTGCATAGACAGAAATGCAACTGACATCTTCCAGGGCATCCAATGATAATTTTATAAAGCTACAAAAATACTTGTGTTCTTTATTCAACAGTTTCTTCTCTTCCGTGTTAGTCTTTAACATGAGTTCACAAGTGTAATACTACAGTAAGACTGTATCACAAGTATCTTAATTTGCTTTCTGAAAATAAGCAATAGTCTTATGAGTTAGGAACCACATTTTACATTTTTGGGTGAACTATCCCTTTAAATTATTACATTTCACTTCAGCATTCTTAAGGTGACAGCCTGCTCCAAATGTCCTGCCAAGGAGCCACCGTACGCTTCACCTCAGAAACAACTTATCCCCCTGACGGCCAAAGAATTACAGTAGAGTAATAAACAGTACAGTGGCCAAATATCAGCAGCCTCACCCATAAACGCCAAGCTGAGTAAGGCTAAGACAAGAGATTCCACCACTCTTCAATTTGTCCTCCCAAGGATTGTCTTTTATTGATGGCTTTCTAGGTCAGCGACCCTCCGTGCTGTTCAAAGGTTCTAAGAGGCACCCAGATGGGCCCTCTCAAGATGGAGCCTATTGTACCAGAGTTTCTATAGTGTCTTACAAATGAAATGCGTAGGAGCCATTAGCCCAGAGTGGATTGTTTTAGGGGGTGGGATTCCCTCTCATGGGGGGTAATGATGACAGTCTGGGCCACAGATCAGTCATCAAAACAATTGTGTTTCGGGCCTTTTCTTTTCTTTCACTCTACTCTCTCTCATTGCTCTTAACTGGGAATAAACTTCCGACTGCTTTGACAAAAAAAAAAAAAAAGGAGCTGAAAAGCTGCGAGTCATGAATGCTGCAATCTGTTGGTTGTTGCAAGGAACTTTTGACTGATTCATTTTTATTATAGCTATACATAGAATTGTTGCTGTAATAAAATCAGGTTATTTATTTAGGATGATCAAATTTGTCAGGTCACGACTACAGCAGGTGAGGTACTTACTGTTGTCTTAAGGGATTGGAAAGGCAGGTGTCAGCTTCCCACCTTGCTCAGACCACCGCTGTTCAAACTCCCAGACACCTTGTACGAATTCAGTAGATAAGCATTTACTGACACTGACATCACCTTATTGAATTAAGCTGTTTGTGCAGGCAGCCACCAAAGCATTCAGCTTCAGCTCTGGTTCTCACCTGTTGACAGATGGGACAGACGTGAGTGTTACCTTAGAGGAAATTAGACCGGGAATCCAATTTGAATGCCAGCTGTTTTCTTGCAATTGGAAAGCCCTAGTAGTTGTTGAATGGGGTCAACTTACAGGCCCGAGGAGTGAGAAATAAAAACTGAGGGAAGGAAATGGGTCAAATTAGAGAGACAAAATATTACTTTTGTTTCCACTAACATCTCATCTCATTTCCAGAGATTAACAAATGTCTTCAGAATTAGGGCTGAGTAAAAATAACATTTCCCAATTAATCAATTAATCTTAATGCTCTCCATATCAATTCATAAAATCCCAAGACCAATCTTTCACAATTAATAATTCATAATTGGACCTTTTAATGAATAATTCAAAAAGCCACACAAACCCAAGAAAGATAAATTAGTCTGAAGGAACCAAACTGACAACAGTAACCGAAAAATATAATCTTTTAATATATACTGTTTCACTGCAACAGTCATGAAAATCAACAATGTTTGGTTAAGAAAATGCTGAGGTGCATAAAAATACTGAGAATTGACAGTTACAAATATGGATACAGTAATTCAAAAGCATTGCCGCTTCTAAAGTCAAGCAGCCAGAAGACATT
Organism: Enteromius fasciolatus; assembly: GCA_032361145.1. Classification (NCBI taxonomy): domain Eukaryota; kingdom Metazoa; phylum Chordata; class Actinopteri; order Cypriniformes; family Cyprinidae; genus Enteromius; species Enteromius fasciolatus. The sequence continues at coordinate 6,787,653 of JAUMHR010000090.1, read as the reverse complement.
GTAAGCGCTTTCAACTTACATTTAGTAATACAAGAAGACAGACAAACAAAGAAGCCGTAATCACCACCATTGACACAAAAAAAGAAATTCCGAATTAGAGCGTGCAACCATGGGTAACGAGTTAAATTTCTCTAAACCCTTGTCATCAAATCCAATTGTGATCGTGTTGTTTGATTATCATTTCTAATTTGTAAGTTGGGCCGGTGGGACTGCGGATCTCTCTAATCCTCTTTCTCTCTCCCGCGCTTTGCTAATTTGAGTCTGTAATGTCGTATGCTTGTGTGGCAGTGATTGCTATCAGTCACATAAACCTCCTGGGAAGTGTGACTGGTGGGGCCTCATAGATTGATCTACAGAACTATCTTGCTGTATTTGCATAAGTGGTAGGCAGCTTTGATACTAGACGGGCAGGTGTCACATATTCTGTGATTATATGCTACAATTATGACTGGGGGTGCCGTCATTAACATTGATAACGGATGTGTTTTTTATTAAGCAGCCTAAGGAATAGGTCTCTCTATGGAAGCTCTGTTTTGAGAGATGAATATCAAATGCAAAATGACTGCATTGCAGTAATATACTGGACCAGATTGGAACGAAATTACTAAATTCAGCAGTGTGAGATCAGTTCAGTGGAAAGGCGTTATGAACATTATGAAAATGTACTTTTGATATTTAATCTAGTTTAAACCTCTGTTGGCAATTAGTTAACTTCATTTAATAGTTTACTTTTTGACCAGCATTTAGACATAACCTGACATCGCACTTGGCCTCATTCATAGTGTGGTCTGTATTTGATACACTGTGCGGAAAGTATTGTTTAATACTAGCAGGTACGTTTTTTGGTTTGGAACCCCCTGGCTTGAAGTATTTCCAGTAAGTTCCCCACAGTGTCTGACTGCCTAGCACAGCGGACAAGAACTCATGGAGTCATTTAGGAGAGAAGCGGGTCGATGTTGCGGCCTTGTGCTTATTGATCGTATCCAGCCGACAGACACATCCATTTGCCACAACACACCGTGGGACAGGAACTGCTGCTTGACACCCTGGATCATCAGCTCATGAGGAGAGGTATCTTTTTATGTGAGGGATTTTCTCGGAATGCTGCTTTGAAGATGCGGGAATGGGGAGCCATGAATGGTGAGATTCTTGAGAGAAAAGCAGCTCCTGGGATAGAGGGGTTTCTCAGCAGGGGCTGTCACTGTTGAACTATGGCATCCAAGGTATTCTGTGGACAAAAGAAACTTCTGCCAGCTTTCGTGACCACTTTGGTCAATCTACGATAAGGAATAAGTTGTCAAAAATTAAGAAGTGCATTTGACAGAAAGTCACAGAATCAGAGCATCTCACTTGCTTTGACTGCTCACTGAGAAAGGGAAGTCTTGCCCAGCAAGTGGTCTTTGTCAGACATCTGCGATCAGAAGATACAAATCAGTGTAGAAACTCCCAGTAGACTTGGGCATCATTGCAGGTCATGGTGGTAATCACACAAAGGACAGCTGATCTAACCTCTCACATTTAAATGCTGAACTAGGAAAGATCCGGTCGCTGATAGCTATGACTGCAAATGGCCAACTCATTTACAATCTGAATCCCACTTGATTCCCAGCGGCTCTCCCAGGCACCTCTCTCCACAAGCTGTACCACCCGCCAATGAGCCGGCGACAGTGAGCCAGCTTGCCACATATGGATCGTCCCTTGATATCATTCAGTCAGCGTGTAATCTTATTATGCAAAGTCTTAATCCGCACCTATGTCCCAATGCCCAAGGGTGGCAATATTGTGATATCAAGGTTCTGGTAGGTCACGTTGCGTGATCCCTTCTCTATTCTTTGGAGAAGATGGGGGACTTAAAAGTCATCCCTAGAGGCCAAAGAAATGGAGAGAGAGAGAGATCTGGGGCGGGACCAGATGTATTGGTTTGTCTTGTTTTTTTCCCTTTTGGAGAACAAGATTGACATGAGGTCTCCAGCTAGGATTAGACTTGATTTGGAGCAGTGGGATTTTTTCCAGCAGACACATTATTGGACAAGGGAATAAGGGGCCACCAGCATGGTGAAATTGGATCAGGATTGGCAATCGCTGTGAGTCAGCAACGCTAACGAAAGACTGCTACAACAGCAGCTGCCTGCAGATCTCTCCCTCCATTGAGGTGAAGCCACCTTTCCAATCAGTCAAAAAGAGAGCGGACGGAAAGCAAACTGAGGGTGGGAGAAGCAAAGAGATATGAAGGTTGGTGGCGTTGGGGGTAATTTTGATGTTGGTGAGATTTAGCACTAGCGTAATGGGATTAAGCGAAACACCTTTGTGCCCAGAAAAAAAGCCACCTGGTGCTGTAGAAGCAGTGAGAGAGAGAGACAGACACACAGACTGAGGGAGAGAGGGAGAAGACTAATCCGTTCCCACCTCTGGGATGTCATTCATAAAGCTGAGAGTGATTTCCGCTCTGCTTGCTTCAAGCTAATTCCATCACCAGGAGCGACGGGCGATGGGAATAAAGGGCCGAACTCATTATCCCAACCACAGCCTAAAATATGCAGGCATTCCCATTTCACTTGGAATCTATCTCACATGATGGTTTTTCAGGACCAGGAAGTTGTAGAGCGATGCTTACTTCCTAAAAGAGAAGAGCGGGAGAACAAAACAGGCAGCTCAGGTGTGGTGGACACATCTATAGCTACAATATCAAAATTATCACCCGCTGCCTTTCATTCCAAATTAGTGGGTTTCCCCTCAATGGAGCTATAAGGCCAATAACCAATTAAGAGATTGGCAAACAATGAAGTTGCACCTCCAAGCAAGGCCAAGCAGTTCCTTGTTGCGTTTCAAATTCAACTTGCAGTCATTTATTAGCAAGCCCGTCTCCTTTGAGACATTACTGCTGTGCCTTTTCAAAGTCTTTCTGGCTAAACACAGAAATCATCTGTCTGCCAACCTGTGTAACATGCTAACATAAAAAAAAAACAGGTAAATGAAGGTGTGTGACGAGCAGGTTGACATAATTACCGGCAAGGGAGGACGGTGCGTGTTTTTGGCGTAGTGGGTGGGGGCGGGTTTGCTTGATTAACAAGCAGGAGTTATTTTTAAAACCAGGTCCTGACATGTCCAGGCTTGTGATGGCGGGGTGGGGGCACCTGAGGGCCCGGTGGCTTCATGGGTGCACCAGTGCTGTCACTTGTTCAGTCTATGAGCACATCGGGGACGCTGTGGCATTGTGACTCCCCTAGGCAACTGCTTTCACAACAAATGTGTAAATAGCCTTTAAAAGAAAACAGTCATAATTCAAACACCAATTCATATTTCAAGCACATAGCTTGGTCTACACATTACATCAAAAAAAGGAACCTGGAATTAAACGTACCTATAATGTTTCATAGGTATGTTAAGAGGTTACATTTTGTTTGACAGAACCGTATCCCACATGATCGTTTTTTTCTTCCTCTCTCTCTCTCTCTCTCTCTCTCTCACACACACACAACCAGAGGTCTAGCATTGCATGAGGGCTGTTAGCATTATTGCCAATTGAATGGATAGGATGATGGGATAGGCAGTAAACCTCTGGCTCTCTGAAAGACTCAGTCATAAACAAACCAGACAACCACAACACAAGCATAGAGCCGTCAGCTTGTTGCATCACCCACAAACATCTTTAGTAGAGATCATCCACCAAAAATAGAGGCAAAATGATACAACCTTTAAGGTGAAGAGTGTAATCTTAAACAAAAATCTAGGGTCTAGAAACAGCTGTAATTTCAAAACATTGCTGTGGTTTGTTTAAGTGGGCAAATCAATAACATGTGTTTGGGGCCGATTTGATTAGCGCTCATTGCATCAATAAGAACATAAAAGCCTGTAAAAGTGTAAATTCAGATTCAAAATAATACAAATGTACTATTATTGAATACAGTTAGGTGGCCTTACCTACAAAGTACTTTCTCGGTTAATTTTTAGGAACAGGTTTGGTAGTATGTCAATAGCGTAATTTTAAATGTAATTACATGCAGGTATATTTTAATACAAGTTAAAATGTACATATACAATCAGTGCATTGTAGCAAATTGTATGCAATTTTATATGCAAGTACATGGTAGTTAAGGCCACTTTAAGGGCCCGAATTCTGAATAGTTAAACGACGAATGGACCTTTTCATACATTTTATATTCTTATATATATATATATATATATATCTTATATTCTCTAAAAGATAACCCTTGCTGATCCCTCTGAAAATTTGGCTGGAAACTTTTGATCTTTATAGGCAGCCTTGTGCAAAACAGGGAAGCAATTAGGTTTGAACTAAAATAGGAATTACAAAGTTGGAGGAAAGTTTCCTCTTCTGTGTGACTGAGATTATGTCTGCATTAAATGTGAAACCATGAGGGGAAAAAGGTGATTAAGGTTCGTTCAAAAAAAGTGAAGGCTCTGCATCAAAGTAAACTTTTCAAAACTACCGGTGAACGAGAACCAGGATCATTGAAAGTCTTGGCTAATTTGACAATGGTTTCATGTGACACAGACGTCAATCGGGACAACAACATGAGAACAGTCACCAAAAAAAAATGCCAAGGTTCAACTTAAACAGTTTACAATGTCATTTCCCCCACAAAAATCACAATAATGCACTACTATTGTAATCATGGTCCTGATTAGGTATTGGCAATAATTTTAATTAATATTTTAAATATTCTTAAAAAAAATTGGTAGCAAACGTCGCAAAACTATATATAAAAATATATAGATTATAAAATAATGTTTACTGAAGTGATAAAAAAAAATATTTATGAAAATTATTATGAATTATAAGAATTTGTTTTGCATAATCCACAGTCATGTATAAAACAAAATTCAAAGGAACACAGCAACCTTACTGCGTGGCCAGACCTACAAGTGCATGCTAGGTTAAAAGTAAGATCCCCTCAAAAATAGAATGAGGATGTCTATCATTGCACTATAATGTGTTGTTGATCCTGTCTGCACATATAGGGGGAACCGAGGACTTAATTAGAGCTTTGACAAGCCCACTCTCCAAAAGTGATGAGATTATCCGTAATTGATGTCATAGTCGATTACAGTTCGGTCCATTGCCGGTCCACTGGCAGGTCTAGCCTCGGTTCAGGCCTCAGGACATTGATGAAAAGCGTGGTTTTGCCTCGATCAAGCTGTTTCTACTGTGGGATGACAGATTTTAGCAAACAGTCTAATGACTGTTTGAAGTTTAATAAAGCCATGACCCTATTCCGATGCCGCAACCTTGTGGATACCCCCAAAATTGAGTGGACCAGAGAACAATAAGGCAAAGAAAAGCTCATCATTAACTGGAGGGCCTTTTTCGACCAGTGATGTGAGGAAGCAGTTTGTGACATTGTCAGAGGAGGAAAAAAAGTGCATTTATTTACATGCAAACAAAGTTGACAAGAGCTAAGAGGTTACTTAGCCGCCTGGTCCTCTCAAACACAGGGGAATGAAAGGAGGGTGCTGGGGACAAACAGAAAGTTTTTGTTTTTTTTTCCTTTTGGTAAGCGTCTGGTTCGTAAAAGAGCACAGAGGAAACAACCAAATGGTTTTCTGAGAAAGTCCATTGTTACCCAATTCTGGTTATTTGGTGATGCACTTGGCTGTAAGGTACATGTGAATGAACATTTTGTCCCCTTACACAAGAAAAGAAATGGATGATGGGAAGGTTTTTACAGTGTGGTTGATTTGAACATCCATGCGGATCTCATTAAAAGAGCATTAAGAAAGAAATGTCAATTTAATTCATGAATAAATATTTAACAAACAATTTTCTCATTGCTGTCAAATTCCTGTTAAATATCAACCGTTTGTCCATAGAATGTCCCATTATAATAATAATAGTCCAATAAGAATCTTGCTGAACATATCCAAAAGTGTCATGTAACCTTTTTAACTTCAATGCTGAGCGAACAGGAATCACAGCACACAACCGTTTCCATTTCTTTTAAGTACTCCTTCTCTAAAACAAATTCTCCTCCACAGCGACAGCTGTACGTATAACACTCAGTGTCTGAAACAGAAGAGATGCTTTGTAATTATATAACCCAAATGAACTAGTTAACTGCTTAAGAACAGAGCACTAACCACAATCCCAGTACATGTCGTCGAGAGTTATATGAGCGTCCACTGGCCAGCTCTGTTTCAGTTCATTTGCTGCAGAGAGAAACAGAATATGAGGATGCAGTTAAATTGCTTTCGAGTCCAGTATGAAGCAAGCAATGAAAAAATATGCTATTTGTCTATCATGAACAAACCAGTATCTCCTAAAGGATAACTTAAGAAGTCATTTTAGCACCACTTTTCGAACTATTCCTTTAACAACAATTTTTTTTTTAATACAATATATTAAAATCAATATGGCATCTAATCTGACAAGGAGCTATATTTCAATGTACTCTGAAAGCTACGTTTCATCAACTATGAACTATATATATATAAAAAGAAAGAACGTATGTAAGATTCAAAGCACCTGTAAAAGGTTCCAGTGCAATCCTTGCTCGTTTAAATATTTAAACAATAATCACAGAGGATTGGTGGGCTGCTGTTCCACTTATAAGAGATTTAGAAAAAGGGAAGCTGCAAAGTCATCTGAGGTCATTTGGAGTGTCTTTGCAAAACCTTCATGTCTCCTACTGCTGCTATGAATACACACAAATGAGTCGTCTTAAAATATTCATTGAATATTCAAGCAGGGAATGCTGGGCATCTCAAAAGGCACCACTTTAAAGGCAGCTAATAAGTGAATTTAAAACTAAAACTGTGTGTGAAAAAGTGCAATATGACAATTAATTGTCAAGAGGCCGAGAATGAAATTAGATCACGATGCTTCATAATGAATTGAGGAATCTGAGACGCGGCACATCCACGTAACGGTTCTTGTCCCTTTCTGGCAGCCTGTCTGAGATACTGGCAATTAACAGGTTTGAGTGCAGCGTTTTATCATGCTGTCTTTTAATTACTTTAAAGGAATGTCCTAAGTAGGTGCCATTTCAGTTCTTGCGACTAATTTACATCATTCATTCCCTACAGGTACAAAAAAGAACTTGATGAGACAAAGAAATGAGCTCTGCTTTCAAATGATTAGTCTGAAGCGTCTCCATTTACTTAAAAATATCTCATATCGGTTTAAAATATAGCAAACATTCAGCAGGAACTGAAGGGAAGACTTTAGTTATGAAACCCAACTCGACTTAATTACCTCACACTATTCAGAGAGTACCCCAGAATAAACTCCATTGACGAATGCACAACTATCCCTTGATGCATTTCTGCTGAATCATTAAATCAGAGCTGCATAAACTGATTAGAAGCATAAAGACTTCTCCTATGATATATAAAAAATATATATATAAATATGATATGATATATGATATATATAAAATGCTATCTTTTCATATCTCAGGAATAAAACTCATGAATATTAATGACTAAACATTTCTTATAAGCTGGGTGCATGAATATTTATAAATACTCATTGTAACTGCAAAAGTTTAAGCCAATCAGACGTGGCCTTTTAAATAGAGGCCACAGTGTTTGACTGCAAACCATGTCTGGTCAATATTGACACACATTTCGATGTCTAGTGAATGACTGCAGGGCAAGCTACTTAAGTTAGATGGGGATTAGTGTATCCTTTGAGCTGGCCAGAATCAATCCCAAACTTCGTTACAGCAGGCCATATAGACTTGAGTAGAGAGCCAAGATTACTTTTTATATCCCTTCACTCTAAAATATCAACAATAGATTTTGTTAAATGATCTGCGCCGATTTTTTTCTTCTAACGCATCTTCTAATGCATCACGTTATAAGTGAAGACCACGGTCACTGTTAAAATTCTATAATGCCTAATAAAATAAAAATAAAAAATAAAATTAAAGAGAGAGAGTGGAATTAGTAAACGTTCCGAGTCGGAATTCAAAATCGGGACATCCATAAAGTATTATAAGTGATTTTATGCCTGCTAGTCCACCAACGTAAACAATTTAGAAAACAATAATAAGTAAAAAGAGAAACTGATACTTAAATTGCTCTTTTGCATATACTATAAAAAATAGCAAATAAATGAAAGCTATGGCATTAGAGAATGTATATGAGCATGCACATAGTGTATGTATGTATACACACACACAGACATTTGATATATAATATAGTTCTACAATACAAGGCAAACCTTTTTTTAACACTTGCATATGAAGTCAAAACAAAGCATGTCTAATTGAAGAGGTCAACTCCATCACCCCTGCATGTGTAGGCCTGGCTTTTCTGTGTACGCTCTCTAAATGTCAATTCTGTGGCTGTGACGATCTATGTTAGCAAGTAGCTGCGCAGTGTTCCCACCCCAAAGGCGATGCCACAGCTCCCCAGTTAATGGCACACAGGACCCTGGATGTACACTTATTGAAGGTCCTAATGGAGGGCTAGGGGGAGCTTTTTCCTTAGGCGAGAGAGGAGAGAAGCAGACTATCACTTCATGTAAGAATTGGCCATGTGTGACAGACCTGACCTACATTCTGTCTCGCTATCTCTCTTGATTTCCCTCCTCCTCTACTACCCAAAATTCTCCCTATCTTCTTCTGTAAGGAAGCATCTGTCCAGACCAAAGACAACAGCTCTGTTTTCATTCCCTCCTTTGGTGTTTTAAATATTTCAGACAATTTTAGTTATCTGCCCCAAAGGGCTAGTGACAAATCTTGTGTATGCTCTTAATATAATCTTTTTTTTTATGATAGATTTTGACATTATTACCTAAAGTAAATGCCTTGCTGTGCATTCACAAAACTCAGTAAAGTCTGTTACATCTAAACATGATTCTTTCAAAAGTTGTTTAGTACTCTTTTCAAAAGTGAATGAAATCAGAATTGCTATAGCAATCCCATTTGCGCATTTTATAATTCCATAAAACGCAAGCATGGTCGATTAGTAAAAGCATTTCCTTAGCCTTTATGAAATTCAATAAAACATAGCCCATCTAAACAGCTGATTCCTCCAAATCTCTTCAATGGGAACGCACCTCGTAGCTGAAGGTTGTACTCCTTCCTGCTCTCCTCATTACTCAAGATCTTCCAAGCTTGGTCAACGTCAATGAATCTCTGCAGGTGCTGCTCCGCTTCACCTTCTGATACGTCTGGCCTCTGCTTGTCCGGGTGAAACTACCAATCAAAATTGAGCAATGAGACAAAATTGAGCAATTGATGTCAATCATGCTTTACTGAAACTATTACACATGGACTTTTACCTTTAATTAAATCCCAACTGAAACTGACAATATGACTAGAAGAACGTAAACAAAACGACAGTTGATGGAAGTTCATGGGCAATTTGCTGATGGACTGGCCTTGCTTTTGGACAATTTAGCAGTGAAGGCAGAGCATGGATACTAATATGGATAATGGTGCAAAAAAGGCTAAATATATCAGTTAGGACAGATGTGTCTTTTCAATGACGAGGCTGGACAGAGTGGACGGTTAGAAGGGCAATGGGTGCTTCCTTCCTCCAGCCATAAACACTAACGCGATCTCTACTTTGCATGCATCCTAAAATATGACAGTTCATATCGTAACATCAGAGCTTCACAAAAATAATAATAAAAAAAAAAAAATGTATCCAGAGGTCTAATGCAGCCCCCAAAAGTGAGCTTTAGGGGTTATTTTGACAGCCCCTTCCAGCCTGGATGGATTTTTACAGTATTCTTCTCCTTGAGGAATCTAGAGAGCGCAGACTGTGGCTATCGATTAGTGGGGGTCGAGGGTCAAGAGAGCCATGGGGCTCTTCATTCGCCCACTGGAGAAGAGCAAGGTTGAGAGGGGCAAACGGAAAACAACTTAGATCCTTTCAAGCAGGCACTCAACCAAACTCTGATTATGCTCTGGCACAGGCGAGCAGAGCATTGCATGTGTGTGTGTTTGTGTTTTTTGTATGGTCGCTATAGTTCAGAAGCTGCACCGCCGCCAAAGTCGGGTAATGATGCATGGGGTGACACTGGGCTACAATAACCGACAATCCGGGGCAAGCCAATTACTGTCCACAGCGATTATATTTTTAATTTTAAGTAACAGGAAGACTGAATTCAACTAATCATTTCAAGCAATTACGTTTAAAACTAATTAAAATCTAAGGGCGCCTGTTCTCCGTTGTTTCCCGTTCATCCCGCCCTTCTCTGTTTGTGTTTTTGTTGTTGTTTTCACTTTGTTAATGGGCGGTCAGAATTGGATGAGAAAAGCAAATGCAGCAACAAGCCAAAAATTAACTTCCTGATTGAGAGAATCATTAACCATTTCTTGGCGTCATCACGGTGTGGGTGAAAGAGGGCAAGCGCTCAGCCACCTCGAATATGAAAAAGAGAGGCTGATGAGCTTTAACTGAAAGAACCCTAAATATATTGATGTAAATCATTCATTGGGGCCATCCAAAAGATGGAAGGCTTTTGGGAGCGAGTTCACGCCAGTACTAGCGCTTTCACACGCCGCTCTTACGGAGGATTTCAAGTTGGTAAAATGCAAGAAAGCATCCTTTTTCGCTCAAATCTTAGTTTAATTAAAAGTACCAGAGTAAAAAAGATATTAAGATTAGGAACTGCACAGGATACCAGCTAAGAGGATTAAATCGATTTGTGTTTAGGACGCTTCAGATCAGAGGATCAGAGAATGACCAAAGCTAAATAGCTAAAGTGAAAACCTGAGCTGTAAGTGAAACTTTACAAAAAATTTGCAAAAATTCCACCAATGAAACCAAACCCCTACGTTTAGATATCAGAAATGTTTCTGTGGTAAATCTAAAATATCACCCATCCTAAAGTCTACTTCTATTCTCAGTCAGAGCAGACACGGAAAAACAGCTCGGTTCCTGAACCCTGAGAATGGTCGCGCAAGCTTGGCAGCACAATTTCTCAGTTACCTCCAGCAGGACGCCAGATTCTGCCAGAGAATTAGACTCTCTCCCCAGTGGCGGAATCGGAGATAGGGCTTTGCTTCCCTCTACTCTTTGTAGGTGAGCTAGAGGAGTCAGGACCACAGGTGTGAAGTGCAGCTTAGCCCTGGCAAATACATACTGCTGCTTCACAAACATCCCTGGGTAGTCTTTTGTCAAATAGACAATATCTGTGAACTGGGTTTCAGGTCTGTCGTAACTGAGCGTTTGATTCAGCGTCTGATGGAAAGATGAAGAATGCTGGGCTCAATGTAAAAATGCCACATTTTTTTAATAAAAAATGTATGCATACTTTGAAATTGTCTTAAGACAAAATGTAGACATTGTGTAAAATTTTATTTTTATTTAGTAAAAATGCTCCTGGTTGTATTAGGCATGGTTTATTAGCGTTACCTTTTATAAGAATATTATGTAATACCGTTTGAGGACAGTAAGATATTTTAATGGTTTTAAAATAACTCTTATGCTTACAAAGACTGCATTTATTTGATCAAAGGAGTAATACTGTAATATTACTACAACTTAAAAGAACTGTTTTCAATTTTAAATCATTTTAAATTACATTTAGTCCTTTGATGAGTATGAATACATTTTCAGCATCATTGCTCCAGACTTGAGAAATTATTCCAATATGCTGATTTGCAGCCGAAGAAATATTTCTTATTACTATAAATGTTGAAACAATTGTGTTGATTAATATTATTTTTCAAAAAGGTCAAAGTGCAGCATTTATTTGGAAAAAAAATAAGAGACCACTGCAATTCACTCCTAAATCAGTATCTATTTGAGTATTCTAAGCTCTCCAAGCATTTCATGCCAGTTTTTGTTAAATCTCTACACAAACATACTTCATTCTGTTTATTGAGGTACTTATATGGTGAGCGCCTGAATCCAATTGTATTTAATGGGAAATGTATAAAAAGCACTGCTGTAATCAACACTTTCCTCTTGCAGTGTGACC
>JAUMHR010000090.1:6759349-6770189 GCA_032361145.1 Enteromius fasciolatus | reverse complement strand
CGACAGTAATGTCGCAACACAAGTATGAGTAACTGTTTTCTTTATTGCCTTGTCTCTTTTTACAGATTGTTTGATATGTACTGAATGTGATTATTATGTAATGATTATTTATGCGTTTTTGACCTAAATCACAGCAGAGCCCAGGAATGTACGCTATCACACACACACACAACTATTAGCCAATCATAGCAGTGGGCGTTTACTTTCGTGGCTATAATCTGCCATGCCTATTCAAACAGAGCATTCTGATAATGGGGGGATAAAATAACACAGAAAATAGCTTATTATTTCTAAATGATATAAGTGGGCCTCAGGGAACAGTACAAAATACAAACAAAGTTTATGGAACCATCGATGCAAATACGAAACCTTTGGACAAGTTAGACATCTAGAAGTTTGTGGTTGAAACTGTTGGCGCAAGCTCAGTTGTGAATGGTTCATATTTTGTCAAGAAAAATGAATTTTCATGACAGACAAATCATTTTATTCAGTTGATGTAACGGTTGTGGAATGCCAGAGATTATGAGTGATCGGTTTGTTCATTGACCCAGAGTTGAATTTCACCCTGAAATTTGGCTGTAGGAAACTGGCTGTACCTGCTGTGTCCATAACTCCAGAGATTCATTTTTAAAAGGGGGCGCCAAAGAAGCTGTAGGTTACCTCTAAAAGTTGTTAAATGTTCAAAATAATGAAAAAATTGGAAAAAAGTGACAAACCATTGGCCACCTTCTTAAGAACCATTGTTTTCTTAGTGTAAAGAACATTAAAGAACACTTTCCCACTAAATAATCTTTTGTGCAGTTAAAATGAGGGTTTTTTTGGTTTTGTCTCTCTATTGCATTCCTTTTGTCGATTCTGTCCATGCATGATCGGGACTAAACAGGAAGAAGTCATCAGGTGCGGTTCAATGTGACCCTCACCCCCACCCTGCACACTCAAACATATTCATCTTCACCAGAGAGTGCGTGGGTAGCTGGAGTCTTGCAATGCCAAGGCCCTAATTAAATGAGATGAAGGCCAATCTTTTGTTTGTAATAACAGGTTGAAAATGAAGCTAACACTATTGATCCTGTTGAAGTCAAGCAGTCTTAGTTAAAGGTAAAGATTCACTGCAGTGTGTTATCACTCTCATAGTGTCATTTTTAACAAAATGTTGACAAGTTCGGTGTTGAACCCCCATGAGATTTTGTTTTAAAATAACTGAAACTAAATTAACGGTTAAACTAAGAATGATACAAAACACAAGGTTTAACCAAAATCAATATGAAAACTGAACATAAAAATACAATTTAATTCACAATATTTACAATAATCCGGTATGGTATATCAGTGATACTAAAAACACTGGTTCAAATCAAATTAGGACTGCTGGTATAAGAAATATTTCATGGATTTATATTTATATAACATACCTACAGACTACATATTTCTTAAAACTCATGATTATCATAAGTATTTTTTTTCTTTTACAATTATTTACAATTCATAACATAACCATGTGTCAGTGTTGTATACAGTATGTCAGTGTGTGTTCTGTTTTGGTTTTTCTATCCACGTGTTTGCCCATATTTGGTAGTTCCTGTCCCCGATTAGTTTGTAATGTTGATTTGTGTCCAGCAGCGTTCCCCATGTGTTTTGAGTTGTCTCATTATGTCTCAGTATTTAAACACCCTGTGTTCCTAGCCTCTTTTGTTGGTCATTATTATTGTCTCTATGTTTTTCATGTAATGTACTGTGTTATCTCTATGTTCAGTAATTAAAGACTCCTCTGATATAATCCCGACTTCTGCTTTCTTCCATCAGCCAGAACATGACAGCATGGCTATTTTTCAACTACTTAATTTTTTTGTGATTTTTATTAAAGCCTACCTTTTTTTTCTTTGCGTTATATTAGACACATTAAACCTTGGGAACTTTTTAAAAAAAACTGTTAATTTTTAAAAAATGACTTTCAAATGAATATTTATACATTATATTATTATAATATTAGGCTATATATATTTCTCTGGTACCAGGTTCATTTAATTGTAAAATAAGATATTTATATTATTTTACTGTATATTTTTATTTTACTTTGAACTGTGCTAATATACTGTAATTAAAGGTATATGTATCCGAATGGAATGGAAACATTGTAAGTTTACAAATAAACTTAAATTAATAAACTAAAGTGTTTTCAGGAAGTTTCTGCATCTCAAATGATTCTCTGATTCCTTGCAGACCTCTTTGATACAATACATCCACTAACAACTCTATAATGGTACCATTTTTCCGCCACAAACGGTTTACAGGTCGTAAAAAAACACTTATTTACTTCAACCGTGACACACAAACCACATCAAATCAGCAGTTTAAGACTGAGGTTCCACGTCTGGCCATTAGTATGAAAATTATCCCCGTGTTTGTTTGCAAAGCACTCCAGTGGCGATGAGGGAAGTGTTTGAGTTCCTTGTGTGAGTATGTGTTCTTGTACTCATCATTTCCATAGGTGAGGCTCTTCGCTGCCCCCTGAAGGGTGCATTGAAACACCCTTTCTTCTCCATGAGTACCAAGCACTTGTAATTCAAGTAGAGCGGGCAGCTTTGTCCCTCGGTTCACCGATTGTTCCCGGTCGACACGGATGCCCCCAAATCAGTCTGAACGGAGCGCCTCCACCATACAGACGTGAGAAAAAAAGGGGAAAGAAGATCCAGGAGAAGAAAGGAAAATACAGTCTCTATGTCTTAGCTGTGACATCCTGGTTGGAGAGAGGAATTCAAGGCCTTGAATGGATGCCAAGCTTTAGGGTTGCTGTCTCCGTCTACATGGGGGGCCCTTCGGTTCATTCTGGCTGTTAAATCAAACACGGTTTACTTTCAGGGAGGGAAGTGGTCCCGGATAATGAATGTTGTTGTGGATGCGTGTCACACCTGAGATGACACAGAGGTACCGTGGCGGAACGCAGCGCTGAAAGGAGTTCAAGTGAATGATGACGGATTAAAGAGTTATATCTCAGCACGACACGCACTGTACTCACAAGGCCTCACCAGTTAATGCAAATCTACCACAATGGCTTCCCCCGCGAAAGGGGCTTTGACCGACAGTAGTTTGGCAGGGAGCCACAAGCGAGGCAGCACCCCTGCCAACCGTCATTATCCATGAGGTGAATTCCCCACCAGTGGGCCGCCCAACCGACCCAATGCTCTGAGCTCTCCTGGAGGAGGTAAGCTCAGCCCAGAAGCACTCAGCGCTCGTATTTGTTTTTCAATGGGAACGCCGACCACATGGGGAATGCAGTCAAAGAGCTTTAGAAAGCACAGACACTTGGGAGTATTCGTACAGTTTAGAAACTCTACCAAAGAAAGGGTGTTTTCTATTCAATTAAGAGCAAGAGGAAACCACATAATCCTTTTTCTCGTTTTCACTTAATTGAGTTTGAATCGTGCAAGTGGACATTTTTTTTTATATTTTGAAGAATACAACAGATTAAATGTCTGGGACATTACCATTATTATTAAACATTAAAAACAAAGAATACATGTATCTCTGGTGTTATACTGAACTTGCCGCATTTAAATCTACATCATAAGAAAACATAACATCCACATATATGGTGATGCCGTCTTATATACAAATAATAATATACTATAAATATTAAATAATTATTATAAGCACTATTGTTATATAATATTTAATTTAAAACAACAAAAATGTTAAATATAGACAATGAAAATTATATATACTTTTTATATACATATATATAATATCATAAAATATAAGTAATTAACTTACACATGTAAATTATATTTTAAATCTTGTCTGATCTTTAGTGTGTGTGCAAATAAATTTGGTAACACTATAGAATAGGGAACACTTTTTCACTATTATACAATTTTTCCCTAATTAAATTCTTAACTTGCTGCTTATTAGTTAGTTGTTAAGTTTAGGTATTGGGTAGAATTAGGGATGTAAAATAAGGCATTTATATATTCTTAATAACTACTAATAAATAGCTAATATTCCAGTAATATGCATGCTAATAAGCAACTAATTAAGAGACCCTAAAATTAAGTGTCACCATAAGAGGGTGATAACACTTACCTAAAGCCTTTATGAATAATACATTTTAAAGGGTTATTAGAGTTATGCATTATAATATGTTCTTTAATACATTTCATACATAAATGGTCATAACCAATACATTCTGTAACAATGAAGTGTTATAATGTAGTATCAATTATTCATAAGATTGTGCAAGACATAATTAATGCATTAAAACTACCTGCAAACTACCGTACCTGTAAAGTGCTACCATAAGTTCTATCACCATACAGACTAAAAAGTGCTCCAATTTAATTTTTAATTTTTCCTTTTTGTTTTTTAAATTATAATATTAATGTATTAATCAGGCTTTCAATGAGATGACATGAATTCTTTCACACTCTCATCCATGCAAGTGCTGTTATATTGAGTTGTTCCACTCCAAATGCATTGTGCATGAGATCATGTGCTATTTATCCTGGCCCAGGAGACGCCCAAAAACGGTGCCATCTTACAGCCATGTTTATTTATGAGTCCTTTGCTGGGTGCCAAGTTTTCCGGGCCGGAACTTCTGTGCTGCAGCTGTGTTTCCTTGGCTGGCTTTCATGGCGACACGCACGGCTGTTCTCTGAGCGCCCCGACACAGAGCGTGGTTGGCACGGCCCAGCGTAACTTTGCGCTCTGGCTCTTTGCTGGATCAGCAAGCTTTACCTAGCGAAATCTGCTGCTAGTGCTATGGGCTTTGACTGATAATCAATCTTGCGTGCCTGCTCGACAGTTGTCACTGGGATAGAGAGGCGGAGCAGGTGGCAGATGGGGCCTGTCTGCTGAGAGAAGAGACGCTAGGTGAGCCCAGGCCTGGCCCAGTGCAGAGAGGTGAACCCACCACACAGATTTAGCTCGTTGCTCCACAGAGATTCAGAGAGGAGAACTGGGAACGTGTAGGTGTTGATAACCAGGGCTTAGAACTACACTAACACAAAAACCAACAAAGGTCTCGTGTGAATGATCAATTTCGATTTTGGCCTTGATTTTAATTGTTTCAGAACTTATATGTAGGGAGATCACTGCTACATGTCATATGGGGCTGTTCTCAGTAAGGTTTTGAGATAAAAGTGATTATTATGTTGGTTTTTAAACACCTAATTCAAAGCTTTTCTTTAAATCACAATGTTTTTACCATTATAGCTTACATGTGTATTTGGACGTGAGCACTAATATTATATTCCACGAATTTTGGCCAAAAAATTTATTTATTTATTTTTTTTACCTTTCACATATTGCTGTTTTTGAAGTGTTTGGTGCTTAATAATTGTTTTATTGTTGAAATTTGACTATGAAATCTGTGTTTGTGATAAATTTGTTGTTATGTTGGATTTTTACTTTTGTTTCCAGCTAAAATATGAATCTTCTATCAATAATATTGCTTTCTCCAATAAAAAAAGTCATCTTATCCAAATCAGAAGAGAAATGCACAGATCAAGCACCATTTTAAAGCAAAAATAGTCCAACCCATTTCTAAACAGACATGCTGGGTTTTTTTATATTTCTCAATATCTGCTTTTTATGTTTTTTTATATTTCTCAATATCTGCTCTGTTTAAAATGTTCCTTCTTAAGTTTATTTACTAATTTAAATACCACCGTGAAAACCTACCCCACAACAAACCACAATATGTTATACAATTTCCCAGAACATTTTACTATACTTTTTATTATCCCACTAAACGTATGCATTAATTAAGGATTTATTTTGTGAAAAAAAAAAAAAAATCTACCATTGGACTGTCAAATAAATTACTTCTGCCCCAATCATTTTTCGTTTCAAAATGGAATAAAATAAACTCTTAAAAATATTAAAAAAAAATCTTGTTTTGTAAAACAAAAGCTGGTTCGCCTGCATTCTGTTCAGCGCACTAGTAAAAACACACTACCAAACTTTCTCATGAACCGTGGAATCAAGGTGTGGGAAGAAAGCACACGCGAGCCAGCCACAGGTGCGAGGTGTGAGAAAAGGCCGAGCTGTCAGTCCGCGTTTTCCACTGTTTGCTCACGGAGCTGATGTGTTGTGACGGGCTGTGATTGACACTGGGAGGTGTGACTGGCGCGAGTCTGTTTGCTGGGCGGAAGAGGACGGGTTTACATCCGTCTAATTGCTGAGTCCTCTCGACGGAGCGCGGGAAACTGAGGCGGAGACAGGTAGCGCGCTAACACTCCTCCTCGCGTCAAGCACGGGCTCGCGTGTAATTGCGCTGTCATTTTCTGTACTTCAGGACGAGTCGGGGATGCTGTTAAATGAAGCACGGGGAAACGGGAATGTTCCCACCCGCACAGTTCGACATCCATGTTTGGTTAGAGAAGGGCGAAGCAGTCCAGTGAGGCGTGATTAAAAACACACAGCCACGCACACGACCTTTTTTCTTAAAAACAGGAGGTGCTGATGAAATAGACGGTTTTAGAAGTAATTAGGCTAAACAAAGATGTAAGAAAAACAAAAGAGACATACCACAACATTTTGAATATACAAGCAAATATCTAAAATGCCTCTTCATCTCATTTTTATTAAAAGTGTAAGTGTTTGTTTTCTCATTATTAATTTGATCCAGGATCGAGATGGTCATTGAACCCATAAACCAGTGGCTTCTTAGTCAGAAATTGGACATGAACGGCATTAGAGCTGTCTAATTTCTGATTAGGAGTTGTATTTACTACAATTGGGGTAGCATATGAAGGCACCGTTATACCCACATGTACTTAGCATAGCCTGTGGAACGGGTCTCATAGGGGGCACCATGTTGACATCACGTGACCAGCCAAATACTAGCCTATCTCTGTAACCCTGCATCTTCCCCACCCCGCCGGTAGTGGATTATTTAATCGACAGAAAAACTTCATGATGATGGCGGACACATTGGTGAGTACTTGCAAATTTACTAAAAGTAGTTGACATAAAACGTGTCTATGATGACACTGAAATAAATTAATGCAGAAAAAAAACATTACTCAAAACTTGCTTGTAAATTACACAAATAATTTCAGTGCAGCGGAAGGAAATTTTTAAGTACAAAAACTAGAACAGTATATATGCTGAGTATAAGGCCTGTTTTGCATGGGACAGGTAGGGCAAAAGCTGTTTAGGAATTTGCAGGAGTGTGTTTGTGTGCATGTGGGTGGGTTTCTCGTCTCAGTGGAGCCTTGTCTCTGAGCTCTGACAGGCTGACTGGCACAGCTAATGGACTGATCATAATGCCTGTCTGAGGGCACTGTCTGTCACATGACACCAATGCCAAGTCATTAGATACAGCCTTGAGGCCATAAATAACACATAATGCATTTTAATTTCTTGTTAAAGCATATGCACTGTATTTGCAGACAAATAAAAAATACACGGGGCTTGTTTTTTAATTCCCAAGGTGTGTTTAATTCTATTTTAAACTCTGGTGTTCACAGTTGATAAACTTGATTGCAAAATGGTATGCTTTGGCAAGTGATAAACTTATGTTCAAACACGCATAAGCAAAACAAACAATATACTGAATTCTAAAGTCACATTTCATAATGTCTATTCAGTGCTCATTACAGCTTATAATGTAGAATCTTGCAAATGTAAAAGTGTAGCATGTGATTACGTTTTCTGTAATTCATTTTATTAAAATAAACTAGCAAAAATACTAGCAACCCTTTTTAAAAATGGGATTTACGGTTATATTTGATATTTGTTGTTGAAGTAGATTAGCCTGCTTTTGTTACCAGGTATAAATTTAAAAAAGTGTCAGATCAGTATCCACCAAAATTATAATAACGTGCATCCCTAAATTTTTTCGTGCCACTAAAAGAGCTCTTCTGAAATGCGTCAAGGCTTTAAAAAAAAAAAAAAAACTTGTGCCATTGCTGCTTTAGAATCTTATTGCTTGAAGCTTCCAAAAGACACTGCCCTTACAGAGAATGGATATTTAGAAAAAAAAAAATTACACTGGTCATTCAGAAACACAAAGTGTTATTACAAGGCAGTCCATAGAGAGATGCATCAGGAGTCATTACACATACACGGCTTAACTCCCTACTGCGTTGTTGATCATCTGTCATGTGATGTTTAAATGTGGTAAGATGTGTTCATGCGAAATGTCTTGAACAAACTAGCACAGAAAAGGTCAGTAGGGCAGATGCCAGGAGCCCCGTAAGAAGACCAATATTGAATCAGAAGGAAATAATCAGTTGATAAGTGGCAGAGCCGTGCTAAGGTGAATTTTAATTATGGCTAAATTGTGAAATTATTCCCACATGCTCTCAGCATCTGTTCCCTTCAGGAGCGCTGATTTATGGTTTCTATCAGCCCAAGCAACCTGCTCTCCACTGCCTACACTACACATATGCATGCTAGGAGTGAGATGACCATTCAGTGCAGGCAGTGGGCCAATCTCCTTAAAGCTTGTGTGTTAAGCATTGCTTATATTACCCAAATATAAGTGCTGCAGAGAGGTTGCATGTTAACTGGAAAAGCAATATACAGTAGTGTTTATGTAGCTGAACCTCACGCAAACACTGTAAATCTAGCTATTATTTCCAAAGACATCCTCAGTAGTGTTATATGTTTATTACTGTATATTGCTGGCGGAGATATAATAAAAATGTGCAGAATAATTTTTGCTCATTTTGCGAGCCTTGGCGTTTGACTTTTCACACCATTTTCCCAACATTCGCTTGTCAATTTTCAGGTCCTTTCTGCCGTAATCCCTCAGAGAGATTCTCCAAACACCTTTTGTAAAGAATCCCCAGCAGCACGCTTTAAAATTGAGCAGAAAATCCCCCTCCAACACTGTTTCGTTGAACCCAGCTATGTGGCATGCTACATTCCTTCTGCAAGACTAGACTGTTTTTATCCTTGCGTGATGGTTTGATGGAATGTGATGCACACGGTTAGCTATTTCGCCGCTCTCGTGATATAATTCCCTCTTCCAAACTTATATGAATTTCAAAAGATCATTAAAGGGTTTTCTATACCCTAATGCACAGGCAGAATTTGCTGCTACGAGGAGTGAAGGGCTTGTCAGAAAACAGGGATATTACAGCTGATGCTAGCCTGTCCCTTGCATCTCCATTGGGCTTTGAGAGTTAAAACACATAGCAGAGCTGTTGCTGCTTAATTAAAATAGAGACTCAACATTTTAGCCCTTCTCGGTTTATTAATTCCTACACTTTAATTCCCAGTCACTACTGTGTGAGTGAAGCAGATTCTGCTGTATTACACAAAATCAAGTGTTGATAATCCTGTAGAGCTGGACAGTATGGCCTAAATTTATATTTCAGTTGATACAATATAATTTTGATATTGATATGATCAAAATAAAGCCTCAAATAAACTGTCAAGAAGGCCCAAAACAGATGTCTATACCTAAACTTATGAAAAATAAATTTGCCAAGTCTATAAAAAAGCAAATAAATGTTCACCTTTTATGTATTTTTCATATGAAATCACTGTCAATTCAATTTACTATTAATATCTTTAACTTCAAGTTTAGGTTAATATACACTACTAGTCTACATAAGATTTTTCATGTTTTTTAAAGTAGGGATGCACCGATCCAGATCGGCCGATATGTTAACGAGCTGCGCAAAACCATGTTCATTATCATAGCTCGTCAGTGAACAACGGCTGTGTGTAGTATATTACATGACGGCTTTACTGACAAAACACGCTAACATATCGGCCAATCCGGATCGGTGCATACCTATTTTAAAGGTTTCTCTTCTGCTCAACAAGCCTAAATGTATTTGATTCAAAATACAGCAAAACAGTAACATTTTAAAAGTATTTTTACTATTTAAAATAACTATTCCTGTGATTTCAAAGCTGAATTTTAGCATTGTTACTTCACTCACATGATCCTTCAGAAATCATTCTAATATTCTGATTTCCAGCTCTAAAAAAAAACATTTATTATTATATTAAATGTATGGGAAACACTGGTAATACATATCGAAATATCAGAAATGTTTAAAAATCATTTTAAACTGTTATTGAAAAAAAAAATATTGCAATACATATTGATATTAAATTATTGTCTAGCCGTATAATCAAGTGATTATAGTGTGCTTTAATTTTTTCGGTTTAGAACCGCAATATAAAAACAAGTATCAGAGGTTCCAAGGGAATCATTTCAATGATATCACTGACTTCTGTTTTACACCTTCTGGCAAACTGCATGGAATGCCAATGCACAACTTTCCCACAAATGTTGTGAAAGTTTCAAATAACCGTGACACCATCCACATTGTATCTATCTGGATGATCTCAGCAGGGTCCAATCAGATCTGCTCTCATCTTGATAGGTATGTTTGTGTGATATGGCGTACTGTAGTGACAGTCAATGCAGAAGAGAAGACAGGATAGACAGTTTCCACATGCTAACATGCTCGCCTCCCTCGCTATTTCTTCCCTGCAGGGTGGCAAGCTGTGTGGGCAGCCTGCTTCCTCTCGGTCCTGGCACCTGGAGTGTAAGTAGATGCCGCTGAGGGGAATGACGGGCTTCACCCGCTGGTGCCAGGTCTGCAGAGCCACTGTAATGTGACTTGGCATGCTATAACGTGAAGTGACGGACAACCGTCATTCCTCTTTGTGTCAAAAATGTCAGTTTAATCACACAGAGATTAATCCAAGATCTATGAATCATGGTGCCGCTTTCTAGAGGTCGTGTATAACAAAAAAATGTACATACGAAGTGTAACATTCATGTTTCTTAAAGATATAATTTTGTGTTGTGAGAAAATGAATTGAACTGTAATATACTGTAAAGACTGTCTACCTTTACAGTTTCATTGTT
>JAUMHR010000090.1:6742787-6759249 GCA_032361145.1 Enteromius fasciolatus | reverse complement strand
TATAATTTTGTGTTGTGAGAAAATGAATTGAACTGTAATATACTGTAAAGACTGTCTACCTTTACAGTTTCATTGTTTCTTACAACAGTACATTAGGTAAGATAACAAACATGTTTACTTCTAAAAATGCTTTAATTTGAGGAAAGTAATGTTTAACTCAGATGACCCGTAACGTTCATGTAACAATTCTCCCTGTTTTTTTTAGAGAGACTTTATTAATAATACATACGTTTCATTTTTAAACAGTGTTAACTGCTAATTTTGCCACATCTTCCTGGTGGAGGGCAGGCCCCAGTTGTGGTATGCAGAAGATCTCCTCTCTGACACCTCTGCAAGTGATTGCTTTGAGCACTGGGGACCAGTCTGTCACTAACCTTTACTGTGGAGAACAACGCTGTAGCCAAGTGTGATTGTGGCTACCAGACCCACACTTGCGAGCACACGCACACCTCTGAACCTCCTTTGACTGTCACCTGCTTTGGTCTAAGTCTAATTCAATATGTTTTTTCACTTTCTTTCTAGGCGTACTTGGTTCCCAAGAATGCAAGTCAAAGGACTCTAGTTTTATTGGCACTTGAAAGTACAAAGAAAAGCCAAATTCTGTATTCTCATACCGATGCAGTAGCTTCACAGGACTCCACTGAATAATCCCATCTTGGCGGAATCAAACACAAAGCAACAAGTTACCACGCAGCTCTCTGTTCGTACAGTAGTATGCATTATTTATGAGGCAGCCTGTGCTGTGTGCATCCAAAATCAAATAAGCCTTCTTGTATTACAGCACTGTTCCGTTAACCCTCCACCCACCTTGTCACCCACCCCATTGCCAGTCAGCGGCATGCGCGTTTGAGTGGATTTGTAAAGAGTAAAGGATATAAATATGTTAGGAAAAGACCCACACATCCCATGCAATTTGGGTCCCATTGGAGTTCAGGGAGCGTGTGATCGGCGGAGTGCCTCTGAATGTCCTCCTTTAGGGCCCATGCTGCTTGGAGGCTGGGCCCCAACATGTCTTTCCCCCCTTCTCTCTATCTACACAGCAAACCTCCTCTCTCAATTTAACCCGAAATCTGATGAACCCTCTGTGCCTTGTCTCCCCCACGCACGCACACACACACAGACACTAACACCGGATTTCATGGAAGAAAGAGTAGATACAGTTGCGAGTTGATCAATCAGCAGGCGTGAACTGAGGCAGAAAGGCATTAACAATTCACATCGTTCTCAGTCCACTCGCCCAAGCAGAAGATTCCGGCAGCATATCTAATGCACAGCTACCTCACTATATATCAGGGCAGACATGACTCACAAGCTATTCTGCAAAAGTGTGCTTTGATTTAGGGGGTGGGAAAAGATGAGGAACTCTCAATTGCCTTGCCACTATCCATATTAACGTTGCACCTTATTCAGGCAATTAAAACATCACTTCAGATCTCGAAAGTACTCGTCTTCTTGGCTGTGGCAGCCTCTTTTGAACAGTTTTTTTCCTAGGCCATGGTGAAGATGTCCCATTAAGGTTCCAAGGTGCAAAATCACCACGCCATGTAGAACCTTTGTCGGCAACCCCCTCAGGTGAGCTCTGTCAATTTAATGGGATCACTGGAGTGCAAAGCAGCTGTGAGAGGTTTTGCTTAAAGTTCGTCAATGGTGCACTTGTCACTCTCCTCTGTACTGTGCTGAGCCAAATTAAGATAGGCATCGATATTTAGGAGAAGAAGGGTTTTTAAATCAGTCCCTGAGGGACAGCGCTAGCCTCGCCAGCCAGGCCAAGTGTCTACTCTTGGATGGACAGCTGTCATATACTGTGGGACCACCTAAAGGTGCGTTTGGGGTCAAAAACATTGGATTATGGGTCCTCCAAAGACAACTTGTCTACAACCGATCGTATCTGCATCTAGTAATGATTTGCATCTCATTTACAGCAACGTTTATGGCATTAGACATACAGCCACTGCTTGTCAAAACTTGCAAATTGAACCTAAATATGAGTGATGAGGGCTGCAAGTCTTCCATATAAAGAAACACACACCTCAGTTTTTTGTTTGTTTGTTGTTTTCATTTTAACACCGACCAAAGCTGTTGTAGATGAGCTTGGCAGGGCGCTAACTTGGCGGAAACATGCTCACTTCGCCCTATGGTTGGTTAGTGTGAAGCACCGTTGTTAAGCATCATGGTTCACTGTTACCTTTCGGGGAATCTACTCAATAACTTGTGAGGCTGACATAATCTTGCTTTTCACTCACATTTATTCATTACCTCTCTCTCCCTTCTCTCTTTCTCCACCTCTCTCTTTTCTTCCTCTCCACTCACCTTTCTTCCTCACCCACTCGGGGTTGACAGAAGGCCCCTTGTTCAGATGCACACTGGGCTTCACACAGTTTTTCATTCCCCAACAATGAAAGGAGCTTTCAGCAAGGCTGGTTCCAATTCATCTGTGATAAATGAGAAGATAAGGCAATCAGAGCACACCATGACACGGTGTGCAGCTAGTTAGGCACACTTCGAGCCTATTCAGGTGTGCCTGTGAGTCCTGACGTTGGGGGGGCCCTCTATATATACGTACACAGCCCTGATGGTGGCCAACACTCGAGCAGAAGCTGGATGTTGGTTCCTTGGTGTAGCTTCTTTCTGTTGACAGGTCAGGTATTGCAACGTTATTTGGATCAGAATGCATGTATGCAGTACGGGAGTGAGAGGAATCTTTTGCTATTGGATGGACAATCGAAGAGGTCTGTGATTTCACTAGAGGCATCTGTGGAGGCCTCTGAAAAAAAGGAGTTCACAAAGGCCTTTGGAATGGGTCTCTTGGGGTATGACAACCAGGAACACCTGAGACAGGTAAGTGGATGATTTGGGCTGAGTGATGTTGCCATGGTTTTACTTTAGACAACCTTATTGAGGCATGTCAGTTTGAATGTGGTTCACTGGTATGACAGGTGTCATTTTCTTCTTTTTTGCCTCCCTGCAATCTCACTCACTGCTTATTAACATTTTCCACCCTGCACGCAAATAAAAGAAGCTAAATGAATTTCACATTTGCAACCTAAAGGAACTGTCTTCTGGAATCCCTGCCCTTGACAGACATGTCTAAATTTTATCATCTTTCTCACGTGCTGGGAAGGGCCAGGTTCACTTGGAGTTCAGAAGAACTTAAGATGGACTTCATGTCCAAAGTGATTTTGATTTCTATATGATTTTTATAATTTCATGTGTGGGTGTTTGAGAGTGTGGGTCAGCCATGTCGGAAAATATATTCAGAAAGCAAAACTTTGTTCTTTCTCAGTGTTTGTATTTTCTTTTTGTGAAGTTTTGGCATTCTCTATGTACTTGCTACTTCTGACTTTTCTGTTTCAGATTTGTTTTTGTTTATTTACTGGTATAATGCCTCACATTTGTCTCTCACCCATCTTTCCATGCTGCCTTCCAGAACTACCCAATTCTGTCCGCTTTAACCATTTACTTTTTCCGTGTGTGTACATGTGACATGTTCATGAGTTTAGAAGGAAAGTTACATTGTTAACATGAAGTTAGTATGTTCTCTCAAACATTATTTTAGCAGTAACATTAGTTGTAAAATGGTGATGCCACGTATGTGTGACTGACCAAGTATATGTGTGATTTCTTGTGTATGTGAGCGCTTTGGGGGGTGGGGGTAGAAGGACTGAACAGCATTGTGGGGGTTGCTAATCAGTGTTTGGGGATAAACAGGCCTACAGCATAGCGATGTGAAAGGACTAGGGTTTTCAGACTGAATGGCAGAGGCCAGCTCTACCAGCTCTCCAAGTCTACTGTCAGTCACATCATTAGAAAGCGAGAGAGCTTTTGCAGTATTTGGTTTGCCAAGCAAGAACATTCAAATTCGATAAACTAAATATAATGTTTATTGTAAATATTTAATTATTTTAAATTTAATTTCAGACATTCTATATGTGTAGTGCTCATTTTGAATTTTCTTGTCAAATTATCTTTGTACCATTTAAGTAATAGCAAATCTATCTAATATAAATTCTGTATAGTGGAGCTAAGAACACGCACTAATATAAAAACCCTGTACTTTAATTTAATGACACAAAGCTTCACCTTCTCTGCGCTAATTAGAAAGTTTTTGAATGAACTCCTTCATTAAGTATCAAGGTGTGAGATTGACAGCAATGGTGCATCTTAAACTTCTGACAGCTTTAAGTGCCACAACCCATAGAAGTCTCCACCTTGATTAAATGAAGTGAAAATTGTATTCTCGTCTCGCTTGATATGAAAATGGAATTTGCTATCATGAAATATACACAGTTGTCACTTCTTAAAAAGGTGTCAGCAATTTGCTTCACTGGGTAAGGTGAATATTTGCCATGACAGGAGAAGAAAAGGTTTGAGAGAGAAAGACGGGGAAAAGTGTGATGTCTGTGATCAATGAAAGACTTCATTGCCTTGCGCTTCGTTGCTTTTTAAATAAGAGACTATAGATCTCTAGAGTTTCTGAGGCATGTGGCATCCATATTGCTGGTGGCATGACAACACTGCCACCTAGAGACTGCTAAATATACCTGAGAAATTTGCTTTGGTGTGTGTGGTTGTGCATGTGTGTGTTTTTAGCGTAGACAGATGCACTCATTCCCACCTTTTTTTCACCCCTCTATGGACAGGGGCACATTTGGATGATGCTCATTTTGATGCCACAACACATGGTGGTTTTATTTGAATTCCCAGTGTTATAAAAAGAAAAAAAAAACTGTGCTTTTCTCTTTGTGGTCAAATTATATGGTTTTAGCCAATTGTCTCCCAGTGGTTCAACCCAAAATATTCCTCTTTGACTTTGACAATGTTAAACTAGAAAATTCAATGTGCTTGGTTAGAAGTAAATTACAGTTATTGAGCTTCGGAAGATTGAGTGAAATTTGTTTGCTGCTTTAATTCATGAACAATGGCAATAATTTGCACAAAACACAGCTTAGAACCTTCCGTGTAGTTACTCAAAACTTACTCTAACATATTTTCAAAGTTGTTCTGTTTAGTACTGTCACAGGTGGAAGAATCACACAACAAGATTATGCAGTGAAAGCCCCGGAGGGTGGATTTTATTTACAATACTGAGGTAAGTGAGAAGGTAGTCGGTGCTCCGGTGCTTGCTGTGCTCGTGGTGCGGGTAAGTAAAGTCGTCCTGTGAGAGGGAGGCCAGTCAGTCACGGGCTGCTGTCTGAGGGTAGAAGGCAAGGAAACATTAGCATGTGCTCTCATGGAGAAGGTTCTCACCCTCTGTGGCTGCACACGCGGCTAGCCGGGGCCTGATGAGCTGCAGCTGTGACCTATCGGCCGGTGACGAGGCAGGGCAGGTGTTTCTCGTCTGTTTCCGGGCAGATGCTGATGTCTTTATAAAAATCCACACGGAATGTTATTTTTGTTTACCAATTACAATTCTAGAGTTTCTCTCACAGACCTGAAAATCAAGCCAAAACTGTCGCTGCTAGCAGGCAAGATGAAGTCCCCTCTCAGGGATTCGCAGACCTTTCAGGTGTGCCAAACTACTAATGAGTGAGACTGCGCATCAAGCCATCCATCTGCGGAGGGCCTGCTGAACACCCTCAATCCAGCTGCTCCCTTCTCATGACCCAGGTGAGTCAGGCAGGGCCAGGGTGATGTGTGCTAATCCCCCAATCCCCAGGAAACCTGGTTCCCATGTTGGGATCAAAGATCAGTTGGTTCAAGAAGTGGTCTAGTCTGGTGCTTTGAAGCAGGAGCAGGAGGGGATCTGGTTGTACTGAAGCCAGGTTGTAGAGCAGGGAGCAGCCAGAGGGATGCATGGGGTGCTGGTGGGATTGGACGGAACAAAGATGGGTGACACAAATGACATGGGTGTGTGTGCTTTTGCAAGTGTTTTTGTGCATACTATGTTCCATTGTGTCCATCAGAATTAACAGAATATTTATTATTTATTTAGATGTAATTAATTTCAGATTTGTATTAAGTAGTTCCAGTGCATCCAGTCTAGTATTATATCTTCATAAATTGAGGGGGTATCAGAAAAGATTAGTTAATTAGTGAAATTGACTAGCATGGATTTACCATTTACATTTATGACATTTAATATAATTTTATTTAAGCAACTATACAATTGTTTCTTAACAGAAGCAAGGTACTCTAGAAATCATCATTGTAAGTGCTCATCGGTTTTTATTTAATTCTACATTTTCTAACTTTATTAAGATTCCATTATGTGCCAGGTACCGTGTTCCTTTTGTCCTGTCTCTTGTTAGTTTTAGCACAGATGTTCTTTGTGTAACCCTGGCCTGCCCTGTCATATTGATTCACCGTCTGCAAACGTAGGTGCTATTACAACTGGGGTTCAATGGTGTATCTCCAGCAATACTGTGAAATGTCACTGAACATGAGGCTGACTGAGGAGCTGATTTTCATACGTCTAAAGAGATCAGAGCTGTTGCACTTGGGAATATGGTTTAAAGCGGTTGGATGGTATTGGGAACCTACCACATATAGGTTTGTCCCCATCTAGATAGACAGTCACAGTAGGTTTCTTTGTGAAAACCACCATCTAATGATGTATGGAAATCTCAGAATTTGTCTTGCATTGCATCAAAACGTCAAAGCCATTCTGAGGGTGGGCTTTGTGTTGGAGATGTTAGTGGCTGCTGGGCTGAATTCTTGATTAGTGCATAGAAACAGAAAACAATACGCAAAAAAAGGTCTGGTAAACAGAAGTCAGAGTTTATTTTCAGAAATTATGAGGAAATACATTTGTATTCAGTATAATCTCTGTAGATTACTTTGACGTATCTGGGGCGTTTGTTTCTGTAAAAGCCCCAAAAGACAGAGAAGAAAGTTTACAGAATTTATGTGATTTATACATTTATACAGCCTTTTGTTTTCTGGAGTTATGAAGCCCTGCAGTAATGTCCAGTACACCCACACACAATTCACAGACAATAACACTCGGCAACCTGAGATTGTCCAATTCCAACAGGCACCTGTCAGAATGCTACAGCCTTGTCGCCGTGTGGAAAATTCCTATTCGATTGCCCTCTCCCGAATCAGCTTTTGTATGGAGAGTACCATGCACAGAATGTCAAGTAAAAAGTTTTTCTGTCAGGCAAAGATTACTGTCTTTTGTGAACTGTTATAATGGAAGCCCATTTCTTCCTCATCCAAAATAAAATTTAAAAAGGTAATTGTGAAATGCAGTGAAGGAATAAGAAACACCATGGTATGAGAAATGCAGCTCCAACTTTTCTTGTAATTTACATCATATCTCACTGTACTGTATGAATTTTTCCTTTTAAAATTTATTTCACAATTACATTTTAGTCATTGCCGAAACTCAGAGGTTGCTAGAAAGTTTATGAAGTTACAAACAAACAAACAAAAAGGAACCCACTGAACATGACATTTTAACGTAGACATATTTGCATTATTTACAGCTTGACAAGTGGTTTTTTTTTTTACAAAAAAAAAGTGTAAATTACTTTTTGTGCAAATACGTATCAAAAGAACAATAACAAAACTATATTGAATATACCAGGAAATTAATTTCCAAATACATTTAGTTCCTTCTTCGGAGACCAGTGTTTTATTTCCAAAGTCCCCTCCAACATGGTGAACCTATTTAATGCAATAATAAAGAAGTTATATTTTCCCTCATGTTCTAGTGCACCAGGATCTTTATTTTAACATCTTGAACGATAGCCTGTAATTCACCTCCTTGGTGTCAGCAAGACATGTATAAAAAAGGCATAAAGCAGTTGTGGTGTGGGGTTTTAATTGAAGCTCCCGTGCACAACGAGCTGCTCTATAGGATCAATGTCAGGACCTGCAGAGGCTGGGGCATCTGAGCGGTGCTCCTTCACAGGCGCAGGACGGCTGGAGTGGTGACGAGCTTCTAATTGCACTCCACAGAGAGCGAACACCCCTGTGGACGAAAATGAAAGAGCGCCCAGCCTGGCTGCATCTCTATTGTGTGAAAATAAATACATACAGTCGCCGCCCAGGGTGTGAAATAACACACCAGCCGTCGGATTTCACTGGTCATTTCACCCCCAGCTGCATGGCCCAAAACAAAACGATATTGTCTTAAATGGTGAGAAGGTAGAGAATATTGTGGGGGTTTTTTTAAGTGGGTACCTTCCTACAGTTTACGATTCAGTTTATTCTCAGAAAGTGGTATTTGATTTTCTTATTATTGTTCTACGTAAATTTTCAGTCATAAAACTTTACAGACCATCAAATATGGTAAACCATCACATTTTGGTAATATTACTAATGGAGTTCCAACACCGTCTCACAACCAGTTCGTACGTATTCGTATGAGATGGCAAATTCGTGCTAATTCCTACAAATTCGTACAACCTTACGATTTTGTACGATTTGTCTAAACCCCAGTGACGGGCAGGGTTAGGTGTAGATAATTTGTACAAATTCATACGAATCAGCAACTTGTAAAATACGTACGATTTAGCAAAAATCGCAAGAATTTGAGTGAGGTCGTATGAATTAGCCATCTCATAAAATATGTACGAATTGCTGTGAGACTGGTCTGGGAATTCTGATTGGATGTTCCATGTAGTAATTTCAGTCCAATCTCATGGCAATTTGTACATAATTTACAAGGTGGCTAATTATAACAAAGTGGTGTATGACCTCACTGGTACAAATTCATAAGTTTTTTTCATACGAGTTGCTAATTCGTGTGAATTTGTGCAAATGACCTATACCTAACTCTGCCCATAAATCTATACCCATCATTGAGGTTTAGGCAAATCGTACATAGTTGGGACTTTTTAAGGAACAATTCTTTCCTATGATAAAATTGCTATAAGACATGGTTTCTTTACCGTATTGCTTTAATAGAACCATCCCTACATAAATCTGTTTCAAACACTGGTTACTTCTATTGCAATTTCACTGAAATGGTGAAGAAAGTGTTTTCAGAATGCCTGCCAAATGCCTTTCTTGTATCTATTTAATAGACAAGTAAAAATATGACATTTCAGATTGATCTGACCTTTTAGTGCCAACAGAGGCATTTTCTGCCCTCGCAAACAACATCTCAGCCTGCTCTAAATAACTAGCTTGTCACCCAAACAGGAGTGTTAATGTGGATCCTACGACAACTGCCTGATTTATTGTCCGAATCGCTCAAGACGACAACAACAAAAGGCTGATGTTTCTTTTTTTCCCCTTACACCCAATTTAGCAGCCACCCGTTTAAGTGGCATTGTCCTGAACAGCATGGCAAGCAAAGAGATGTGGGCCGTCTGCTTCTTGTCACTTCCTATTATTAAGAAGGCGCTCTGTGGCACCTGGGGGAATGCCAGTCTCCGCGGCTCCCATCAGAAATCTGCATAACGTTGCCTGATGGCTGTGGCCGTCCAAACGTCCAAACACAACCTGTCATGTCTTAATGTTACCCAGTATGCCATGAGCAGCACTGGTCCTGGGGATGCTTTCCAGCGCCCTAACACTCGATGTCTCCGTCAACCACACTTATATAGCTGTACAAATCAGAGAAGTCACCAGGCATATTTTTACTGCCAGGCCAAACACAACAGCCTCTCGCTACTACCGCTAATCTACACAGGAAGCTGTTTGTGTGACTCTGGTCATATTATATGGGATATGTTCTCACAGAATTTAGAATTTAAATCTATTTTTTAATAATTTCAGCGCTAATAGCCTCGTGGTTATTGTTCCAGCATGGTGCAAGTGTGTTCTCAGCAACCCGAGTTCAATTCCCATCTCGAAGTTCTATTTAACCATTTTGTGAAAACATAAAAAGTGTGGGTACTCAAATGGGTTAAAAGTTAGTCTTGTGCTTGAGTTATCTGAATTGTAATCTGTCTCTGAGACAGATGTTCTTTTCCATATTTCCTTTGGACGTTTTGGAAGGCGCTGGTGATCTTCTTGACATTTCAACTTCCCTACCTCATATATTTCTCCTCAAAACATAGATTTGGCCAGAAGTGCTTCACACTGCAGTTCACACAGAAAGTATTCTCTGTTTTGTAGATTACATCCTGCCAGACTTTTTACAATCCATTAGATCCTGGAGGTACATCAGAGAGAAACGGAGCTGGAGTGGAATTCCAGGCAGACGCAGGTGTCAGGATCAAAAGTTGAAAACATTCTCAGAGCAGCGGGAGGGGGTGGCATGCTTGTTAGACCTGAAAAATAACAATTAGCATCCACCATGTGACTTTGCTCATCATACGCCATAGTTCTCTCCAAAGTTCCTCTGGTATGTTCTTTGAGAGGATTCGCTCTTAGATCTTGCTTCCAGTTTCAAAATATGAAATACTTGATGATGTTACAGTATATCTGCGCTCTCTTTTGACCAGATGGCTGGTCATGGCTTTTGGGTATTCCAGGTCTGGCCATTAACCAAGTAGGAACAGAAGAGTTTAGCACAGTTCACCTGGTAGGCTTAGATGGATCATCTTTGGTGCATTTTACATATGTCCACTTCAACTGTCCTTTGAGATCAGCGCCACCCCTTTCATCCTGGTCCAAACTGAACTATTAGCGACTAACCAAGTCCCCTGGTAATGGAATTAATGTTCATTTAACCTTCAAACGTTTGGCAAAATACTATAAAGAGGTCATCTTTTGATGTCAGTGTGTTATTTTGGTGCTTTTTGGAGGTCAAATTTAAACTTGTACTATTGCCTCTTAAAGTCTTCGAATTGTTAATACAACGGGATCTATTTGCCTTTCAACTCCAGAGCTTTGTGAGCAGTTATTTCTTCAAGACAGGATACTATTCATTATAAGTAAATGCTGTCGAAGAACAGGGATGTAAAACAGCCCGATTGGCTAGCCAGTGTAAACACGGGTTGTTTTGTGTGAGAACCGAAGATGTGGCTTTTCTAATAATATACTGCAATATCATGCCAAGAGGTCGCAATCCAGTCCCACTCCTGCCTGACCTGCTCCGTGTTGGGCTAACAGTGGCTTTCTTGTGTATACAATAGCGGGACTTCCAAGTGTGAGGACGGAACGTGAATATTTGCCCAATGAGGGGCGCAAATTAAAAGGGGCATCGCATTAGCCACACCACTTTCTCCCTTTCAGTTTCTCTGCCTTATTTTTAAATCATAATGCAGCCAGACGCGTGTTTTAATTGGTTCCAAAACAATTACGATGAACCTTTCAAATGGTGAGGAAGTTTGAAGTACGGTCAATTGTTTCTGTTGTAGTCGAACAGGTGTGGTTTCTTAAGGACCTTGATGTGTATTTTGTGACATTTGTCAGTGGAAGATTGGCAGGTTATGATGATGGGGAGGGTTTAATTAATACGAGAGGTGTTGCTTGCTTCTCTTGAGCTCAGCAGGGTTTTGCAGAGAATACGAATATGATGGCAACATGCGGCTCTCTGAATCGAACGTTATGATAGAGTTAAACAAGTAATCATGGAACACGCTGTGTGAGAAGGAGAATTGTAGGATTTTTTTTTTTTTTTCAGTATGCTCTTGCACTTAAAGCACTTCATAAATTTTATTTTTTTTTTTAATTGAAAAAACTAATTTAAGCAAGTCATTTTTGATTGCCACGATGATCAAAAACTGTGCCGACAATGGTGTCAATGACCCTAATTCCTTACCCTATATTTATCTAATTAAATGAAGGGGGATAAAAAGAACAAAGCATGTCCGGGAACCCACACTAAAGGCAGCGGAGGTGTCTTGAATATAACACTCAACTCGGTTGCACCTGCCCCTTACGTCGGTCAGGCTCAACGACTGTGGGTTGTGGGCTGGATATCAAAGCCTAGTGCCACTGTCCTATGTGGGGAGGGATCGGGGGGAGGCTCGGGGGTGAGACTGAAGCCAGGCCTCCTGAAGGGGATTAGCGTCTCCCAGGGAGAGGAGAGAGGATGCGGAACGAACACCTGCTACGTTGTCAATAGAGTGCCGGAGAATCACGGCAATCAGACACAGCACGGCCTTACTCAATGCAGGCTAGTGGTGACTGGTGGGGGGTACGGAGGAAAGAAAGCAACGAGCAAACGAGTGCAAACCAATATCACACACCCTCAATACACAATAGCTAAAAAAGTTGCTGAAAATTGGGAATCGCCAGCAAATGAATGCTTAAGAACGGAAATTTATGAATATACTATTGATGGATATAGATTTCTGCACAGATGCAATTTTGTACATGATTAGGTAATGAAAAGTGGGAATTACATAACAGAATGAAGCCATAGCAAATTTGGGTTTGCAAAATGGGAACTAAGTTTGCTAACGGGTAGTGTCTGCTCAACAAGCACACATTTCTTTTGATCAATTCATTGGTGCACATTATAAATAAATAAAAAAATATATGCTTACGTTGGGCAAAAGCAGTTGAAACGTTCTTCAAAATATCATATTTGTGCTTCACAACAGACAACATAAAGTAATTTTTTAAGGCTTAGGATTTTTTGGCTGATGGCTTTTACCAAAATCCTTTCATTCAGCTTCAAGTTACTACATTTGTCTTAAATGTTTTCAATAAGCATGTTCTTCACATATAGTGGCACCTTTTTAATTTTCTCACTATTCAAATGACAAGAAACTGATTTTCCTTTCATCCCTTTCAATTTCATTGTACAAGAATTGTATGAGCCTGTCTGTTTTTGACTGCACCAGCACAATATCGCTCCATTATTTGGGAGTTTCAATTGTTAGCTCGGATAATGACCCGATGATGCTAAAAAGGGATCATATCCCCCAATTTGAAAATGGTGCGACCTCCACACAAATTCTCCAACTGCTGTCATTACGTTAAGTTTCTCCAACACAATAATTCTGAAGACAACAGTTTGTCTTCTGTGGAAGGGTTCACAACACCCTTGTGGAGGCCTATCTTTCCATTCTCTTCTCTTTGTCAAACTCTGCACCTGAGCAGCCATTTCAGAGGGCCCTGCCTTTCATAAAGAAGCCCAAGCTGTCATTCACCCTCTTCTCCACAGTGACCTGTGTTCCTCATGCACTTCCCCTCGCCCCACATTAAGCGTTAAGTTGAAGTAGGTGATTAAGAACCCTTAGCTCAGTCTGAGAAAATGGAGGAATTGTCAGCCTCTAGATTTTGCCAAATTGAGAAGGAAAATTGAAGCGTCTGAGAGTGCAAGTGGAACGGTTCTTCTGGATGATGACTGCTTTGTTAAACTTGACACAAACATCTCTCGTGGTTGGCCTCAATTACAGACAGTCACCATTAATTACAGTACTTGAAAGTTTAAGCTTTGGTCAACTTGCAATGGTTGTGTTACATCATCTGTAAGAAGTTTTGATTTCTTCTGAAAAGATTTAGTGTTAAAGAGATACACTACTAGGTATAGTACAAGTTATTTGTGACATGATGATAACTGCAAAAAAATAAAAATAAATAAATGAATAAATAAAAATAAGACTCAACAGACATAATTATGGAAGATTTAAGCAGAAATATGAAAAGTTAAAGTTGTTCTCATCATTTTCAGAGATGGGAAGTTACAACAGAAGATGTTAGTATGTTTAGTTTTTTTCCCCCTCAGTTACATGTTAACACGGTATACTTTTTTTTTTTTACATTAAGTATTGACTTTTGTAAGTGTCTCATTGTCACCTTTAAATTTTAGAGCTTGCACTTCTGCAAATTCGCTGAATAGTATTATTTTCCAATGCTGTATTTCAAGATAAAAACCTGTGTCTCAGTCACTGTGTTAGTACAGTATATAGAAGTAGTGCTGCACTGTGAGTATATAAATTGAGTCGGTGCAATTTTTACATAAACAAACATGTAAATTAGGTTTCCAATAGATTGCATCAAATTCACAAAACTCAACACTATTTATCTTTATTTATTAATGGAGCAAGATCAGAAGTCGCTTTGTGCACAAACGTGCACATCCTTTTGGTAATCAAGCACTAAAACAGGGTAGACAACAAGTGCATTTCATTCTTAGTTCTGTCTTGTTGAAATATGCACACTTTAAAAATCTATATAGAATAAAACTTTGTAAACATACCTGTTGATTACCACCTGTACGAAAAAACTCCTCATCGGTTTGACATTTGAATACTTTTTGAACACTGACAACATATTATTTCCAGCATCTGATGTCAGTAGAAGAGTTTGGGTTGAGTTCCAATGTCAACAGACTTGTAGGAGGGGTTTGAAATGTATCTTAGCATTGAAAGAGGTTTCAGCCAGGTGATTAAAAGTCTATGACAGAGTGATCTTAATTACTGTCTTGGCAGCGAGTACCCTGCTTTTTTTTTTCTCAACAGCTTAACTAAGAAACCCATCAGCCTGTGCAGCCCTCTGTAATGTTTTGACAGAGGTTGTTAGACTTCTAATCTTTATCATCACCTGGCTAGTGCTTCATTTTTCTTCCAAGCTCAACCCTATTCCCAGACCTTCTCCCACAATCGATCTGTTTGCATCCTCCTCGCCGTTTAGCGCGTCTACACTTTTATTTACTTACTAAATTTGACCACTTCATTTTGGCAGCTCTCGACAGCAATATCATTACCCATAATCCTCCATCTTAAAGACGTCGCCTCTAGAATTTGCCAAATAAGCAGAGTATCGACAGAGCACTAAAGATGCCAGAGCGTCAACCAAGTAGTTACGGCGTTCGCTCTCCTCCCATCACTTTCTGAATGGCGGTGCCAATACAGTGAAGAGAGTATAAGGATCAGAGGGCGCATGTCAGAGTTCACTGATTGAGCCTCGTGTAGAAAGCCTCGCTGACAGCGCAATCAATGCAGCGTAGGGTATCGATTCGGCAATATCACAGCTGTCTCTTAATGAAAGGGTAGCGGAGAACGAGGCAGTGGCGGAGTTAGGGGAGAAGGGCCAAATAATCGCACGGGCTGGAATTACCTTTCGATTGGCCTGAGTCCACTGTATTGGGACTCTCATTTTGCTGCGGCACCTTTCTCGGCTGATCAATACGACATCAGCCAGTGAGGCGGTAATTACCATCCCTCTGGCTCCACACAAAGCTCGGCAGCAAGGGCCGGGGGGAACGGAGAGGTCATGCAAAAAGCAGCCGGCCATGCTGAAGGTGACGGGAGGTGGGGGGGAAGAAAGGATCCCCTTGCGCTTGGCGGAGTACTTAGCTGCCTTTTTAATTACTGTAATTTTCCACACAAGTCAGGAGAGCGAGCTGATGAAGTCAGACACTCTCCTCCCTGCTGTTCCTGATGAGGCTTGATGGGTCTTCAAATTACGCATTGACTTTGCTGTTTCATTTCCCAGTGTTTAGTGCTAATAACCTGTAGAGCCCCCTTTTTCTCTCCTTCTGTTTGCTCCCTCCCCCCTCTGCCACCGCTACACACTTCGCTTATACACACACACACACTCTCTCGCTCTACCTCTGAGTCCTTGGTGTCAGTGCGGTAATTACACTGTGTGAAATCTCTACCGCAATCACAGCTGTCTGGCCCTCTTCTCGCGACCAGGTCAACCAGGCCACAGCTAATCTGCAACGCCATCGCAGACAGTGACAAGACAGTAGGCCGCTTTCTTTCTCTGCTGTATTCGGGTGTTTCTTCAACTTTGGCCGCTTTTGGCTCTGTGTAAATATGAATTTATACATTTCTTAAAACACGTTTTATGCTCTCACTAGTTTGATTCGTCTTCTAGCAACGTCCATCAGTGAACATGCACACTTTACGGAAAATGTTGTGAACATTTCTACTGCTGTCATTTTCACATCTAAGTATATACGTTTAACAGTATTAGGTGAATTAAACACTCTATTTTTTATATTTTAAGAACAGTTTCATACCTTAAGTAAATAACACTTTAATTTCTTTTCTTTTTTTTTTAGAAAATGTCATGTTTTTCTCTTATGTCTGATATGTTGGCAGAACAATATTTTAATATTTAAAAATATATATTAAAAAGTCAAGACATACTGTATATGCATCATAGGAGAATAAAACTTTTTAACGTAATTGAAAAAAAACCTCGTCTATTACTTTTTAAATTAATATAATGTTATGTGGAGGCAAAGGCATTTAAACATTTTTGAAATGAATACACATTAAATATTTAAATTTTTGGGAAAATTTGATGCTATTTACTTACAGTAATCCTGATAGTTTTATGTCAGATTTGTTTCATTTTTAATCTTTTTTTTTATTATTATTATTATTAAATTACATGCTGTTTTTGTCTTGCTGAGGCTAATTTCATTGCTACTGTATTTTGGATATGTTAAATACACACAATAAAAAAAAATCAAAATTTTTAATCTGTTAGTTTTAAAAAGAAATATATATTTTTAAGTCTAAAAAATAAAACTGTACTTGTATTTTTTTATTTAAAAAAAAAAAC
The DNA here is from genome assembly GCA_032361145.1 of Enteromius fasciolatus. Classification (NCBI taxonomy): domain Eukaryota; kingdom Metazoa; phylum Chordata; class Actinopteri; order Cypriniformes; family Cyprinidae; genus Enteromius; species Enteromius fasciolatus. The sequence continues at coordinate 6,742,935 of JAUMHR010000090.1, read as the reverse complement.
ATTTTCAGCATTTCCATCGCATTTCAAATGATATGTTTTACATGATATGTGAAGGAAATAACATTGTAGACAGTGAAATGTTAATTATGGAAAGAAATGGCAGGCATGTGTCTTAAATACACATGACACCTATAGTTTGTACTTAGCA
>JAUMHR010000090.1:6688201-6701254 GCA_032361145.1 Enteromius fasciolatus | reverse complement strand
AGTTTGCTTTGCAAAAATAAGGCAATCGGTTTCCAAAGTTTTTCTAAGTAAGCTGAACTAATTAGGATTTACAGTGTGACGCTGCCACTTCCTGGGCCTTTGGAACTTCAGTACACAGTTTAACCCCCTTGGAGGAGGAAGGCCTGGTGCCCTTTGACCTTTTCCATAATTACTGGAGGTCTGAGGAGTATAATAATGGGGCACTCCACTATACCAATGAATAAGCAAAGAGGGGGCTTTTCTCCAGCGCAGCTGTCAGTCATTGCAAACGACATGTAGTCAATAGTAAATGTACGTTTTCTACATATAAGTCAAACAATAGGAAGTGTACTGTATTATCAAGGGGACAGTACCGGATGAACGAGGGTTAAAAGAACTATACTGATCAAACTGAGATGTACAGTTATTGATCTACAACATACACTAATCGAAGTAGATTGTACAGTAGGTGCTTTTTATTTTGGCTGTTTAGATCGCAAATTGATTTTGAAGTTAGCTAATCATTAGAAGAGAATCCCTTAAGCTTTTCTCACATTATTGATGCTGCTTTTCGATACCAGACACATCCACTGTATCACTTGGATTGCAAAATGGTAACTATTCCAAAGATCATCATGCTTATATTAAGGATTATACATCTCTACTCTAACTATTGACTGTGATGATACCAGTAAACAACCTAGTGATACCATAGTAAAACCCATAACACCCTAGCAGAGTTCTAGCTTTCCACAGACAAGCACCACTCACAATGTATTAAGAAAGAGTAAAGCAACCATTTAGCAATGCCATAGCTTCAACCAAAAAAACCCAAGCAACCACCTAAAAACGGCTACCAACCTCATAGCAGCTAAAACCTGTCTGCACTGGACCGCGACAAAGCAACCGTTGAAAATCATTTGAAACTTGTGTCAATACAGTACGTCATAAATAGAACTTTCTTCAGAAAGTGTAAAGCAACAGCATAGAAGAGCCTAGCAACTGCATACCAATCAACTGTAAAGCAATGTCCAATGCCCTGTAAAGTCAGGGCCGTGCACAGACCTTTTGAGGGGCATGTGCTGAAACTGAAAAAAGGGCAGGTCAGTATCTATAAGAAACCCCCTGGCAACCACATTGAACACCTTAGCAACTTCATAGCATCACCCTAGCAACCACTGAAACACTTTAGCATAGTCCTGGCTTTAGCGCTGACAAACACTGCTTAATTCACACTGCAGGTCTCAATGCCCGGATCGGACATTTTGCTGGAATCTTTGCTCAATTTTGTATTTTTTTTGCACTGTTGTTCACATCGTGATTTAAAGGCGACTACCATCAGTCTCATGTGTGAACCATATACAGCCCTGAAGTGAGCCACACGCGCAGAAGAAGACGTGATGTCAGACGTGTTTGCGGAAATAAAAATGGCTGTTGAGACTGAAGTCGCATTGCAAAACATCGGATATGTATCCGATTTAGGACCACATATGAAAGTGATTTGAAAAAGTCGGATTTGTGCTGTTCAGACTGTCATAAGAAAATCAGATATGGCTCACATTTGGGCCACTTTCGCCTGCAGTGTGAACTAAGCATTATGGTTTCAGGAAGAACCTCACAGAAGATCCCAGAGTGCAAAACAATGCCCTAGCAACCACATAAACACCCTGGGAACTGCATAGCAATGCCCTGTCATCAACCTACAAGATTCTAGCATCGTGGTGGCCAATTTTGCACTGGAAAATCACAGCATAAGACAAATGAGTTACATTAAATAGGAAACTCATCGGAGGCTTGTTTTGTTCCTTTTCCATTCTTCCATTAAATCAAGCAATTAGCAAAACAACCTTAATGTGAATTGCAATAGATGTTTCTCCCCAAAGAGATATTGTTTGCTGAGATGTTAAAAAAGTGTTTAAACATATACAGGGCCTGACCTTGCAAATGTGTCTTGACTTATAATAGGCCTGCGCCTTATCTGACATTTAGCATGTCTTAGGAAAGATCTTAAAGGAAGGTTTTCACCAATTCTCAATTCTGAATTTTTTCACAACATCTGATGGGTTTGATATGGCAACGGAAAATAAATCTTGTCCTGCAAATGAAGTATTGATTTGTGTCTCTGGCCTTGCTATCACCTTGTCCTCAGTGCTGTGATACACTGACTTGTTTCTATAGGCTAGAGAGAGTGACAGTGTGTCTCGGGTAAAGAGCTTATTTAGACCTCAACCTCATTCCCACCCTTTCTGTCATCTCAGGACCTCTGTCTCTCTCAATCTCCGATTCAATTAATTCTTCTGTCGTCAATCACCCATGTTGCCAGAGCAGGTTATCACAGGTTACAGTTCTTCCACAAAGGACAGACATACTTATTATTTGCTAAAATTAAAGAATTGAATTCTATCAAACACTATCAGTGCTTTCCACGACGTGTCACACATGTAAATACCTCCAGACCGCATGCGTTTAGGAACCTTCATGAATTTTAATGCCTCGTTTCTAATATGTGTTTGAAGTGGGAAGCTTGCGAAGCAGTAGAGATTACAGCAATGATATGCATCTTCTTGTGTCATAAATTTCTGAGCGCTGCTGACAACTGTCGGGTTATTATGTGCTCGCGTTGGCAAAGCAGCGAATGAACTGCCTCGTCGCGACTCGCTGACAGCGCAGACAGGAGCTTTGTTTGAGGAATTATGGTATTCAATTTCACATCAGTGACAAACTCTCTTCCTGTGTCATAAAAACAACGATAACGGGACAGATTTTATGGCCGTGCCCCTCTGCGGCTGTCGTTCAAAATGGCCTCATGAATTTGGATGGAATGAGACAAAGCAAAGGATGCTTTTGTGTTTCGCCTTTGAAATAAGAATACAGTTTGGTGGCGGTCAAACGGAGACGTGCCTCAAGCGATAACAAATCATCCATGTTTCTTTAAACAACAATTCCAATTCCAGACAATCTAAGAGTAGCCTGCATGTAAATATATATATATTACTTTATTACTTTTCCTATATGTTTGGTTTGCATCTTTCATAATGATGATTCTGATGATGATTCATTGAACATTGATTCGGATACTCAAACGATTCTTTCGAATCACTGATTCATTCAGTGTCTTAATGAGGATAGGTAAATTTACTTACTTTAAATAATTTGTTATAATCATATTATAATTTATATTAAATATATAAATTGAATATAGCCTGGGCTATCGGGGACATCTAAAACGCTTAGGCTACCGCGCATTTCTTTAGACTTCAAGTACTTTGATTTTGGCTATTGAAATATTCCGTAGGCTTGATTAGTCCTGGTGTAAATGTGCAGAAAGCAGGACTGAAAGCAGCTAGCCTATGAGAACACAGAAAGACAAAACACACAATACATTCAAATATAATTTCATTTTTATCAAAAACGTTGCACCATCACATGGCACATAAATCATACATCATGTCGCTACCTCCCGATCCCGCAGTGTTTTTTTTAGCCGCCCATTCCCGCCCGTGGCAAAGTTCAAACCGCCCGCTCCCGCAAGATTCGCGTTGGGTCCCAATCCCAATGCAGCCCTTTAGCGCGATGCATACATCTACTGGGACTGCTTTTGCTGTCCACAGACAGCAGACCTGAGAGAAAAGTGCTAATTAAGTTTGAAATATGGATATTTATCTTACAAAAGTACATAGACTCGCTACAGGGGGACTTTGTTCACCCCAAACAATATATAAAATGTGTGTAAATAGTCTGAAAACATACATTAACACATAGGCTATATTTATTGTTAAATTTTAATTTCAATCTTAAGGATGATGACAAAGCAAGTAGTTGTACGGAACAGAATGGTCTGACTAGCTTGTTCAACATTTTTTTCTCTACAGAAGAGAGAAAATCACACAGGTTTGGAATCGCGTAAACGCTAACAGAATTTTAATTATTTGGCTGATCTATTCCTTTAAGGTTTCAAAATTCATAACCCCGTTAATCATAAAATCCCTTTGGCCTAAAAGTAAGGACGAAGATGTGAATATTTATTACGTGGGATTTCAGGCCATCTGATCACACATTCAGACTAATTCTGTAGAATTTAGGCAGATTTGAATAGAGGAGTCCTGTTCAAGATCACAGATGATGGATCTTCAGAAAGCCACAAGTAAACATGACACCTCCTCTCTGTCTTCTTGTGGTAATCCACGAATTAAACCCTTAATCAGAGTAACGATGACCCAAATCCCATTAACAGCCCCGAAAGCGGCTGTTGCTGAGCTTAATTAAAAAGAAAAGTTTATTCAGATCTCACTATCTCTGAATGAGATAAAGGGTCTTTTTAGAGATTTGTGTTCATATAATAATTGTTTTTTTTCTTTTTGTAATTATTTATTTAATTTTATTTTTGCTCCATCCATACATGTAATTTCCAATTTAAAGACTCAAGTCAGCTGTTTTAAATGTGTGTGTGAGTGTTTTCTCAGGCGTTTTATTCTATTATATTATGATGTCTGTTATAGCTCTCTGGCGCCTCTTTCTGTTATATCACGAATACAGCCCAATTCAGGCCAATTTATTTATTTATTTATTTATTTATACATTCATTCAGTATTTTACAGTACATATTACACGTTCAAGAATTATTGGAACATTTTGACGAATAATAATGTGCAAAACCTTTTGAATCATGTAAATAATGTAAATAATAATATAACATTATTTTATTTCTTCTAAAGTAGCTTATTATTTTCCTAAATTCTAATGTCTAAATAATACAATAAAGTTACATTTTAACCAACCAACAGGTTAGAAATCATGTTTTTAAGACATATTATATATAATATTATATATAAGATATATAAATATAAAAAACACTATATAGCTAAATATAGTGATTTTAGATTTATGCATGTTATCGTCTTGTTAGCTTTTTAATATATTATCTTTTACATTTTTGCAGAAATTTCTTGCGTTTAATTGTATTAATGTTAAAAATTTTAGTGATTAGCAAATCAAAGGGCTGTTCCATTGTTCCAACTTACAGTGTGGCACTTTTGGGGCATGTTGTCACAAAAAAAGAAAAAAAGAATTGGTTAACTTTATCTTACGTGAAAGTATATGCCTCAATACAACACCTGCCCTGACAAATATACACTTCTTAAGTTTGAAGTAAATCCATGATCTCCAATCTTCCTTATAATGAAAGCGTGCGTTCGTGGGTCGTTCTGGATTGACTCCTCTAGATGGCGTACAAATTCTTTTAATTTATAAGTTCCCATGGTAACAATAAACGCTTCTGAAAAAGCTCATATGCTCCGGTTGGGTGGGGGGGGATGTTCTTTCGGTCTGCTCATGACGTCATAGACAACGCTGCTGCTACGCTGCTCCGCGTGCTAAACCTGAAGCAAGAGTTGGAAGGGGGATAAAATATACCACGGTAATTTCTTTTATACTTTTACTAGTTTTCTGCTATTAAATTATCATCTCTTGTCTGATGAGTTACGATATTGCAAGGGAATGAAAATCTAAAACTGTCTGGTCAGTGTTAAAAAGTGCAAACGATTATAGTCATTTAGTTCAATTGAATTAGTGTAATAAGTGAATGCAATGCAAATGAACTGCATTCTGAACTGATCTCGTTTTCAAATTAAGATGAGTGAAACTGAACTTCGTAGCTTCAACACTTCTGAATTTGAAACAAAAGTTGTTCTCAGAGATGTTAAGATGTACAGACAGTGAACCAGTTTCTGACAGTTGTACCTTTACTTTTCTCTCTTTTCCTCTCTCTCCAACACACACTTCTCGGCCCATGCGTGACTCTAGGTGGCAGAGGATCTCTAACATGACAGCTCTGTGGCTGATATGAAACGAGGCATTAGATGCTCACTCGTGCATCACTGGAAAAAACTGACCTTCTAGGACTGAGCCACCCTCAGCAAGTTACATTACTCCTCACTTGGAGATCATGAACCAAAGATCTGTGTTTGCTGATCCTTTAACTATGGTTGTGCTCGACCGATCCACTGATCAGCCGAGAAGCCAAATGAATGTTAGCAATCGTTTGATTGTAGCTTTAACCAAATTTAATGTCTGATCAGGAGGAACAAGGAATATCTTGACCGAGGAAGGATCTCGGAATATCCCGTACGTTTCGGAGCGTAGATTTGTTGGGAGCCCTAGGGTTTCTAATATAATGGAGGTAGGTTCAGAGACATGCCAGCAGCTCTGTCCTCATCATCAGCTTCACCAGCAACAGCAGCTTCAGCAAAAGAGGAAGACTGTCACCCATGCTATCGAAGACCAGAAAAAAGTACGTTTGGCATATTTATTTGACTTCATAGACAAATTCATAGCTATTTTATGTATTTGTTGCAAAAACATTTCTAGTTTGGAAGAGTGCAAGTTTATTTATTTTGGACCTAACTCTTTTTATAGTCACACTTTAGTCTCAACTTGAAGAACTTGAATATATTTTAAAGGAATAGTTCACCCCAAAATTTTAATTCTGTCTTAATTTACTTCTTCCAAACCCATATGACTTTCTTTCTTCTGTGGAACACGATTATGAAGAATGTTTTTTGTCTATGTAATGAAGTAAATGGGGGTCTGAAACACTTCCTTCAATGCTTCTTCCTTTGTGTTCCACAAGACAACAAATAATACAGGTTTGGAATGGCATGAGGGTTAATAAATGATAACAGAATTGTTATTTTTGGGGTATACTATTCCTTTAATTGATAAAATACAGAACTAAAATTCATATTTTCCACATGCATAGTAATTTCATAGCATTTATTCATTGAATTTTCCAGTATGCATGTGTTTAGAATAAATTACAGCTGACGCTCAAGCAGCACGTCATCCATATGGTCTTCATCTTAAGATGGTGGAGTGTTTCTATTGATGCTGGTGTACCCCAGATGCCCATATTCGAACAGCTGGGGCACCATCCATGCTAGTGCTTTGAAGAAGCCACATTCCATGTTAACTGTCAAATCCATTAGTTAATTTGTCATGATAAGTGAGGGTGATTATGTCTAATGATTTCTGGGAGTTAGACAGACCTAGAGGCTCTTGTAGGAACTTAAACATCATAAAGAATCAGCCTCAAATCCTTTCTGATGTAAGCCAGGCTAATTGTCTGGATGAAGTAGGCTTATGATTAGCCAAATTATATTCAACTTTTTAATTTTTATTGAATTTTCTTCTTTTATAACAGTAATATAAAACAAAAGCAACTGTGCAAATGTGTATATATATATATATATATATAAAATTTGATGTATATATTAGTGCTGTCAAATGATTAATCGCGATAGAATAAAATGCATAGAATTTTTGTTTACATAATATATGTGTGTGTGCTGTGTATATTTATTATGTATATAAAAAGAAGTATGTACTATATATATATATATAATGATTAAAATGTTTATAATTAGGCATTCAAATATTAATACTTAACTTTTTTTGCAACATTATATAAAAATTTGCTCAAAAGTGATATTTTATATCTAATAAGTATTTTAATATCTGTTAAAATACTAATATTATTAAGCCTTGTCTACATGTTAGAATACTTTTTAGGGGCATTTAATACTGGTATGTTCTTGTTTCTTTTAAAATGTTTCTATGAAGTATCCAGCATCCGTTTTTTTCTATCCTTCTGTAGCCAATAAAGAAGGAGTGTTTGCTCAGTTCACCTGCAGTGCAGCTGCACATTCATTATGATTATAAGGGTGTCACGGCTTGACAGTTCAACAAAGAACAGGTTGTTCTCACCAACCCTTGGCATACCCCATTTCTCTAAATTAAGACGAGATGTTGATCTTATTTATGCAGGTCTTCTCCAGAAACCGTTTGTCTGGGTGTGTGGTTTTCCAGCAAAATTTCCACTGAGGTCTGCAACATAAATCCAGATTAAAATGTTGAAGCCCTCTCGATCACCCCCCTCTGAATGCTTTTCTTTCACGACCGAGTTGAGCTCAGCCTGTGGACTTCTGTGTTAATTCACTGTTAGCCCTGTCATCACCATTAACTGGTTCCACTGACATGGAATCTAATCACTTTATAGGGGCTGTGAGGAATGGGGAATTGTCCAGAGTCCTCCTTCTCAATGAAGACGAGCTTGCCAGTAGACATTAGGCTCTACCGGTCTGACTGATCAGTAAAGCTAAAGTTCTTTTGACTGAACTTTGCAGTGACTGTGAGCTGTTCTGATTTAGCTTTGTATTTTAGGCACTCACCCAACCAGGTTCCACTGGGCTGAAGATCAACGTTTTGAAGTTTTTCAATGCACGGTTGTTGGTTCACCTGTGTTTAGAAACCATGAACATGGTCCAGTGCATGTGTTCATATTCAGTTCTAACACATTTCTACTATTAATCATTGGCAACAAACCAGAATTGAAGGTTGAACATTTTCTAAATGACCTCGTTGAACCAACAGTTGCTGTCTGAATAGCTATGTAGAGTGAAAATGTACAAATATTAATTATATTGTGTTTGTGAAGAGATTGTGTTTGATCATTTCAAATTCAGAGCTATTTAAGTTATATTTTTTGGGTTAAGTAGCATTTTGTAAGCAACAAGATCGCAAAGCAATCAATTTACTAGTCAGTCTTTAAATGTTAAGAGGGTTCCTTTGTTTATGGTTCTGTCTTGAAGAACCTCTTCATTAAACCTGCCTTGTTTCTAGGAATTCAAGTTGCATTGGAAGATAAGCAGGATTAAATAAATAATCTGCTTTAAATGTATTTCATATCGGAAATTTTATGGAGTGTGTAAAGGACATTCATTGTATTACTCACAAATGAGACCAGACAGATGAATCTGTGATATTGAGATACATATGCATGTTAGCGCAAGGCGATGCTAAGCTAATATCAATAGCCTCCAGTAATAGGCCTATTTCACAGGAAACATTTGCATTCAAAATTTTGTGCTGCATTTTTATAGCACATAGAGAGTTTAGGTTTAGTACTTTTTATTGACTAACTGTTGCATATGAATTCAGTTGGATACATTGCAAAAAAAAAGTATACTTACATTTACCCCCAGTTTCACAGACAAGGTTTAAGCTAGTTCCAGTCTCAAAATGAAAATATCTTGCTCTGACAAATCTTAAAACATGTCAGTGTCATTGTTCTGTGTTAAGATGCACACCTGTAATATTTTCTTATAAGGCATTTTTGTAAAAGTTGCTTAAATATCTTAATTAAACTAATGCCTAGTCTTGGCTTAAGCTAAGCCCCGTTTGTAAAACCGGGCCATAATGTAGTTTCAGAGTAGTTTCAAGTAGAAACAATAGTTTCAAGTATTGTTTTTTGACCTTTGACATACAATAACCATGAAAATAATTTACTCAGGTGTTGTTAAATACGTGCATTTTAACAGCGAGGAACTCATTTCTTGGAACCTCATCAGTTCCCATGGCCTCATGGGATAGAACAAAACTAAGTGGTTTTAAAACAAAACATTAGCCTTAATACCACAGTTTTGCTCATCAGGTGAATTTGAAAATGATAACCCATTCTTTTAAGCATTGTAATCAGACATCATGTCTGTCCTAAATGCATAATTCATTAGTGGCATGAGTTGGGAGCAGAGTTAAAATGGCTCTGCCACCAGGACACCGTTCCATGGTGAAGTCCCAACTCTTGCTGTGTCACACCACATCTCCATAAATCAAAGAGATGGGCATCCTTTGCTCTTTCGGTTTAAATGTGGACACCTCGGAAAGGCTGAGTATGGTTTAATTATTTGCTTTTTTCACGTTCTTTATTCAAAAGAAGCTCTCTTTATTGTCCCACTGTCAAGACTTGGGGCACGCTGGTGTTTGCTAAAAGCAGAGATTTGGTCTCCAGGGTCATGCGCTGCCTTTCACTATACAATGCTACATTCATCACTGATGTTTAGCACAATAAAAGGTCGGTGAACAGATTTGGTCAGATTTGAACCTCAATAACAGATGTTTTGTAGAATTTCTATTTGTTTTGTTATAAAGCAGGGGTTCAAATTGATCAAATTAATGGGACAATTTAAATTTTGTCATGCTGTTTCAGAGGGAAATCAAAAGAAAGCAGTTGCCTTATCAATGTACTTACAATTTAATAGAGATAGAGTAGCTTCACATGCTTAAAAAATTAGAAAGAGATGCAATCTAAATTTTTTGGCTGAACTGTTTCTTTAAATACTGATGGTTGAATATTGTTCTCTCTTGCTGTGCCGTTGGATAACACTCTCTGTAGGACACTTTTTGTGACTTCTCCATTTACCTCTTGTAATGCTAATTTATTTTCTTCTTTTCTTTTTGTATAATCAGCTGTGGTTTGGGTTAAATTACTATCAAAACCTGCATAAATATAATTCTCAACAATTTTTGATTTCAATTTGAATTTAATTAAAGGAATAGTTCACCCCAAAAAATAGAGAAGTAGATGAGTTTGTTTCTTAATTAGATCATATTTGGGGGGGAATGTGTTTAAATCACTTGCTTAATATCGAATCCTCTGCAGTGGATGGGTGCCGTCAGAATGAGAGTCTGATAAATACATTACAATGATCCTCGAGTAATCCATATGACTCCAGGCCATCAATTAATGTTTTGTGAGGTGAAAAGCATTTAAACCATAGATTCTGGAAGAAACAAACAACAACATAATAAGATTTCTTCTGTGTTGTCTTCTCACATCAAAATCCATCTTTGTTTCAAGCTGTTTTTGCTTGTAATCAGTGCTTGATCTGTGCGTATTTCTTTCCTGATTGAGACAAGTTTACTTCTTCCAATGGAGAAAGCAATATTAGGGTGTTGTACGTTATTGGTGTGTGAATTTCCTTTCACAGTGTATCACATGGAATTTCAACAAAGCAGAATGAGATGGATACAATGCTTATCAGTCCATCGTTGCACCTTCACACGAAACATTTTTTTCCATTATCATTTTTATGATAGACATGTTATGTCTGTGTAGAATCCACTGGAATTTAAGAGTCATAAACATTTTATGATAAGGAAATTCCAGGTTTTTCTTAGCAGATACTGTTCCCCGGTCTCTTTCCGTTCTATTTCTTTTTGTCCTTCCTTTGAGCTTGAGCTCAGTGGCACGGTGCACTGTAAATGGACCCAGTGATGTGATGGGAGATGACTGATAGACTTAGCTGAGTTCCCTTTACTTTCAAGGCTTTACTCTTGTTTTTCAGCCTGACATTTAAATATGGTACAGAAGCACACTGGATATGTATATAAGTATAGGGTAAATTAATCCGTAATAGGGCTTCGCTGAAGGCATGAGAAGTGTATTTGAACCCTCTTTCATCTTCGTCCTCTATTTTTCCTTGTGGAGAAACGAGAATGTGGCTTTTTAATAAGTAAGTGACTGGGACTGGGTGTGAAGACCACCTCACGGCACTGGTGCGTTTTCAAAGGGCAAACCTCCCCCCATCCATGGCTTTGCTTCTCTAAATAATAGATGAAGTCAAAGAAATGCCTTACAATCAGAGTAAGGGGCTACTGAACACAAGCCTCTCAAAGACCCCCAGATGGAATTCAGTGGAATAGTTTCACAATGAGAGGGTAGTTCACTTACATCAGTGTGTTTAGTGTTAGCTGGTCGGATCACTGTGTATGTTTATTTGAGGCACTTGTTTTTAATCACAATTTTGTATTTACATCCTTGAATTTTGAGTGAGCGAAGAGCTTGCAGTCCGAACCAATGTATATTCCCCTGTGTAAATGACAGGCTGACGTCATATTGTGAGACTATGGTATCTGAAAACTGTTTTTTAAATAAATATTTCAACAACAGCATGTACTGTATTGCGTGTTGCTTCACTTGTTGTAATGGAGTCAGTCTAACAGAAGGTGGCAGCAGAAAGTCTTTAGCCAGAAACTCTTGCTTCAGAAACTGAAATGCCTTAAAACTTACACTTAGTTAAAATTAAATAGAAAAAAATAAAGAAATATAAAATAATTATATATTTTATATATAATATATTTTATTTATTAATTTATATATACTTAACTTGAATATCAGTATTAAATATTCAATATCTATCTTTATTTATCTATTGCTTTATTGTTTCATTGTTGTTTATTTATATTTAGTAAAAAGTAAAATACAGTAAATAGTATCTATATTTATACATTTTATTGAAATAAAAAGAACAAAAATAATTACATTCATAAAAAATTATGTATATATTTGTGCTGTCAGATGATTAATCGTGATTAATTGCATCCAAAATAAAAGTTTTTGTTTACATAATATATGTGTATTTATTATGTATATATATAAATACACATACATCCATGTATATATTTAAGGAACATATATTACTTTAATGTATTTAATATTTATTATAATATTATTTATTTATTTACATGTTTTACTTTTTTTTTTTTTTATTTAATTGTAAGGTTACTTGTTTACGGTTTATTACTTCTTGCTGAATATTCTGGAATCATTGCTGGATTTATTTAGCTTGTAAACGTATTTCTAAAGTAGTTCCTGACTTAATTTGTCCCAGCGGTTAAATGTAGGCTGGTATATTCTGGTTTATTTTGCCATGAGCTAAGACGTTTCTGGGCATGAATGACATCACACATAGGTTGACGTGTTTTTGGGTTTTTGTGTGTTTCCTGCAATTAGCATTAAGTTTGACTGCAGAGACTAGAAGTGGGGGTGTGTTTAACCAAATATCAAAGCCATGAGGATTTGGCAGTGAAGAAGTCTACAATTGAACAGCCCCAAAAATGACATTAATCGGATGGTTTGTTTTTATTTCTATCTGGCGCTGTCGCCAATTGATTTAACATGTGTTGTTCCTTTCCTCTAGTTCAAACCCCTAATTGAGACAGTTTGGAGAGTTTATAAGAGGCGTATTTATGTCTAGGTGTTTCTAAAAAGCTTAAATCTAGTTGCTCCAGGTATATAACGTCTCACTGCAGTTCACTCATGTTGTGTCTCTCTGATGGGAAAGAGAGAAACACAGACTTCACGGCCCTCTTATCTTATCTCTGTAGTGGAGGCATTGTTCCGTGTGTGCTCCCGCTTCACACGTTTGCTTCCTCCAGGTCATTGTGTCTCACGTGCCA
>JAUMHR010000090.1:6667532-6680500 GCA_032361145.1 Enteromius fasciolatus | reverse complement strand
CAGCTTTGTTTTCCATAATTACGGAATGGTTGGTTTGTGACTTTGTTTCTCATAATGGGAGATTTATATCTTGCAGTGTGAATGTGTTTCACAATTATGAGTGTTTCTCATAACTGCAACTTTATATTTCACAATTGAGACCTTATAACAGTTATCTTGCAGTGGAACCTTGTTTCTCATAGTTGTAACTTCATATCTTCCAAAGTGACTATATCTCACAATAACGACTCAATTAACGACTTCACGCAATGTTAAATCTCACAATTGCAACTTTTCATTATACTTGAACGTTGTATCTTGCGATAAGACTGCATATCACAATTAAATCTTTGTTTCTCGTAATTGCAATGTTAAATCTAGCAATTGCAACCTTTTTTTATATTTGCAACTTTATATCTTGAAATACGATTATATGTAACAATTGGAACTTTTTGTTTCTCGTAATTATGACTTTATACCTCAAAACTGTGGTTCTTATACCTATATCTTGCAGTGTGACTATATCTCTCAATTATGAATTTTTATTATAGTTATGGCTTTATATATCACAATTGCAATCATTTCTTACTGCATACTTGCAACTGTATCTTGCAATGTGACCATATCTCGTAACAGTTACAACTTTTTCTTGTAATTTCAACTATATCTCACAATTGCGATTTTTTTTTCTTCTTCTTCTGATAATTGCAACTTGTACTTGCTATGTGACTTTCTCCAAATTAGAATTTTATATTCTCGCAATGTGAATATATTACAGTTGTGACTTTCTCATAATTGCAGCTGTCTTGCTTTGTGTTTTTGTCTCATGTAAATCTCACAATATTAGAGCTGCATGATTAATTGCTAAAAGATCACGATCTCGATACAAACACCCACGCAATCTTTTTTCTTACTGTCAACGATTCCTGTGTCTATTTAACCTTTGAAAAAGTCTTAGTGGAACAAGTTCTGTGTTTGCGCTCCCATTGACACAGAGAGAGAGAGCACTAGGTGTTGTTTCACCACTAGGTGGCAAAAATTACCTTTTAAAATATTTATTTTTAAATTGATTCAAGCGATTCGTTCAAAAACACTGAATCAATAATATAAATATTTATTAGTCCCTGAATCATTCATTTAATCCACTTTTTATATAATTTTTTATATGTATTATAAAATAATTGGTGTATTAAATATATCATATTTTAAACGCACACACACACACATATATATATATATATATATATGTATATATGTATGTGTGTGTGTACATATTAAAATGTTTAATTAAATAGACTGCAGAAATTGAATATTTTATCACAAAAATTATTTAGTTCATAACCGTGGAGCATCGTGGTCTCTATTTGAGAGAAAAAAACAAATTGTGATTCTCAAATTATCCAGAATCATATTTTATCTTATGGATTTGTTTCTCATTATTGTTACTCATAATTGTAATTTTATATTTTATAATGTCCAGTGAAGAATTAGCGCTGAAAAGCATGGACATGGTTATTTTTGCATCTGACCTCATAGAATATGCAATTGTAGGAGTTTCCCTTTCAGACACAGAAGTGTATTCATATCAATCTCACAACGCGTTTTACTAATGGTCGCGTTTGTCAAATAACTGGCAGTTGTGCTGTTATTTAACGTCCCAAAAAAGCATGTCCTGCACTTAAAATGGCTTCAGTTGTTGTTGCTAGATGGCACAGCAGAGAACAGAGAGCGAGTGGCAGAATAGAGAGGATTTTTGCAGCACGTATTAATTTATTTTGAATGCCAGAAGAACACATTTCGTTTGCGTATCCTATCATGTGTTATTTTTAAGTTGCTTCAGGAAATAAAAGACGACTTGGAACCCAGGTGTCACACAATACCGGCTCTATCAAAACCTCCGGTTCCGGTTCTTACACTGTAGCTTCTTTATTCTCTGCAGTTGGTATTGCAGTTTGTGGAGTCCATGTTCTTTGTTTTGCGCATTGTTAGTAAATCACAGAAGTTTCTCCACCCATCAGCGCTGTTTTGGAATTGCGCTGGCCTAAAAACTGCAACTTTATTTCTCACAATGTGAGCATCCCTCACAGCGCGACTTCATATGTCACAGCTTCTTCCGTTTTTCATAGTGACTTTAAATCTCACAATGCAGCAATAACAATTATTTATTTTTAAATCTATAGCAGAAACTGGCTTCAGTGCAAGTTGCTATAGCAATGTTAATGAACGGAAATAAATTAGATAATGTTTTTGTACGAATTAATTGTTGAATGTTTGTCATATTAAAAATTGCTTGTGCCCATATTCCACAATGACTTGATCCGTAGGGATGATGTAGGAGTACCACTATGTCACAATATGCGTGTCAGCTGTATTCATGTTTTAGAAAGCGTTTCACTTTGGCCACATTACCACCATTGTAACTACTGTTTGTAGAGCTCCCCACTGAAAGCTTATGTGTTTATACATTAACATGTTAAAAATATTATGCTTTATAAGAATAGCTCCTGCTGACCTGGTCAGAGCAAATCGTCTGTGAAGTTTGCAATATTCCTCCTTTGGTCCACGGCAGCGGTGTGTAAGTTCATGTCTCCTTGTGTGTGTGTGTACATGTGTTTATATAGCTTCATATGTTCAGTAGAGCCTTAAAGGCAGTGGAGAGCCAAGTTCTTCATGTGGCGGGCTAGAATGAAAAGCTCAGCCAGTTGGCCTGTAATTACAGCGCACACGCACACATAGACACGGTCATGGAGGTTTTACTACAGTGCTCTATTAGTAGCGGTGAGCCGCACTGCAGGTGGGCATTTGGCCATATGGACGGCACACACACCAGCCCCAGAGGCCAATAGTGGGCACCCTTCAGCAAACACTGCTACTAATATACTACTATGCCCTTATACTGCACCTCTGGCCAGGAAGCTGGAAAATGCTTCACTTTTAAGAAAATGGCACTAAATGTGTTTTGGGACTGTGCTGTTGTAAGGATTAGGTTGCTGTTTTAGACACGATTGACTGCCTTGTAAAACGACGTGACGATTGCTGTTACTAGTTTGTTAAATATCTGCTTTTTGTGTTTGGAAATTATTGAAATTACCAAAAAAATGAGGAGTGGAAAGTCTGTTACGTAAGTTTAGGGACTGCTTTTTGCTCTCGAAATTGTCCTGCACAAATTTAGCTGCTTATTTATGTAGAGTTGATCTTGAAACTGGAGAAATGGAGTGTGGCAGGTTTGCACAAAGGTTTAAACAAAGGGCTTTGGTGGTGCCATAGTACTTTGATTTGCTTCAAATGGCATTAGCATGAGAAATGTGTAATAAAACTGGTTCCAGTACTGGTTTCAGTAATTAAAATAAAGCCGAAATAAAATGTAAATATTACATAAAACTTAAAAAAAATAAAAAAGGAAATTAAAAATGTAATAAAAAAAATAAAACAATTAAATAAGTAAAAAATACAAGTTATAAGATTTATAAAAAAAAAAAAGTATAATATTATTTATAATAATACAGTATAATATTGTTTGTTTATATGATTTCTGAATAGTTCTCATAAAAATAGATAAAGTACTTTATCAATATGCTTTTCAAATTATAAAAATGACTAGGAGGTCTTCTTGGTCTAATACGTTAAATGTGCTATGTTTGTTTTAATATTATTACGTTAACCACGTAATGCTTGTTCATGTAAGCATTAAACCTGGTTACGCATAGCTCTTCCCTTATTTTTTTATTATTCATGATTATTATTCCCACATGCTGTCCACCGCAGCCTAGAGGTTTTGTTTACAGCGAATGGGTGGAGCGGTTCTCCAGGCTCTGTGGGCAGAAATACAAACAGCCCCCTGCAGAACTCACAAGGAGTTTCTGTATTAAAACCAGCAGTGGCTCCAGTTTTAAATGGCCCATGTTTGACTCTGATCTGCATCATGTGCAGTCACACCAGTTCTTATAACTCACGTATGTCCCATTTAGGCCCATTTAGACATAACTAGACCAGCAACAAAACACTAACAACCCTTTATATCTGACCTCTGTGCTTGTGATAGTCAGAGACTTGGCTTTTTGAGACCGTGCTGCCTCCCAATGCTCACTTTGTGTAGTTGCATGACAGTTATGGAAATACAAAATAGTCATCGGGTATGTTTAGAATAGCATAGTACTATAGTGTTTTGCATTAAATACTAAGTATTAACAAGAACACACTGCATGGAATATTGTCACAAAATGCAAGGTGCTTTACTTGGGCTACCATTTTCAGTGATTTTGTCATCTCTGTCTTGTCTTATTGCTTGCTCAAACTACCGTTTTCTTACCGTTTTATTAATATTTTTAAATGATTGTTTTTTCCGCCAAATATTTTTTACAAATTGATGAGACTTCATATTTATTTAGTTTAACTAAAAACATTTTTTCATTTGCATAGTTTTAATTTAAAACATTTATTCAAGTAAAATAAACACACACACACATGCATTTATATATTTATAGACAAATATGTTGTTTATATATATATATATATATATATATATATATATATGTAAATAAGTGTATATAAACTATATAATGTGTATATATATTTGTATTTATATACTTTTGTAATATATTTGTAATAAATCTACACAGCACACACACATATATCATGTAAACAAAAAGTTTTATTTTGGATGCTATTAATTAAATTAATTATTTGACAGCACTAGTAACAACTATTTAAATTAAATATTTTCTTCATATTATTACTATTTGCTAAAATATTTGGATTGAATGGACACTAGTATATACTATATATATATATATATATATTATGAAGTAATATATTATATTCTTTAGCTATTACCATTTTTAAAAATATGTACAGTCTAGTATTCTAGACTTCTTTTTGACAGCCTGCTTATATTAATTTCCCTGAAAATTTTCCTGTCCACACTTTAATACTTAAATGGTAGCTTATGGACCACAATGTGGCATTTGTCTTTCATGCATGTAAAATCTGAACCCAGAGTTAGATGTTAAGTGCCTTTTCCTCATTCGGTCTCTTTCTATTTTTCTTCAAATGAATAGATTTACACAGATTGGGCCAACCACTACCTAGCCAAGTCCGGACACACTCGCCTGATTAAAGACCTCCAACAGGATGTTGCCGATGGCGTTTTGTTGGCAGAAATCATTCAGGTTGTAGGTAAGATTAAAGATATAAAAAATAATTTTCCATAATTCAACAAACCCCCCTTCTTCCTAAAGAAAAAAATGAAGACATTAAACCTACAATTTTGCTCCACCGTACCGGTAATTCTAACCATAATGAGGAGGTAGAGGAGGAGGACTGGGAAAGAAATGGACACACATGAGCATCAAAACTCTCCACCTTTATTATTTTGAATGTGTTTTGAAGCTGTTTTATGAGATTAGGCAATTTGTAGATGGTTTATGAGGCTACAAACTGAGCTGTGAACATTTTATTAAGCTGAAATAAAATAAACATTTGCCAGAAGTGGATTTCTTTTATACATACGAAAGCCTGACGACCACACCGAGTCGAAGATGTTTTCATAAAACCAACAGATATAATACGGTGTTCCTTTAATTCAGTGCCATTCCTTTTTTTTCCCTTTCCTTTCAGCAAATGAGAAGATTGCCGATATCAATGGATTCCCAGAGAGCCGCACTCAAATGGTAAGACTCAAAATGTATTTGGAAAGAAACAAACCACAGACTGTCCAACTCCAGAAAAAGCAACATAAATGTAATCCATACGGCATGTGCTCTATATTACAAGGTTTTATCCACGGAACGCTCTGAAATTTAACCCAGTGAAGCCTACAGTGTCATATTTGTTATGCAAACATCTAAATGATGATTAAAAAAACTGTTGTACACAATCTATGACAATCTTTTTATTAATCACTTACCCCCATGTCGTTTCAAACCCGTAAAAGCTTTGTTCGTCTTCGGAATACAATTAAAGATATTTTTGATGAAAACCGGGAGGCTTGTGACTGTCCCACTGACTCCCAAACAATTATCACTGTCAAGGTACAGAAAAGTATAATAAAAAAACATACAAACATCGGAATACTTCATCTGCCATCAGAGGTACAACTGTAATGTTACGAAGCTACAAGAATATTTTTGTTCGCAAAGAAAATTTTAATTACGACATTTATTCAACAATTTGTCACTGTAGTGTCATATTTGAGAATATTCAGTCAGCCACGACACACAAATACACTGTTTTCATTCAAATCGAAGTGTATATACACATAGAAAACGTATCCATGTACGGCTGCCACAGAACAGCATACACTATTTGCGTTCAGTGGATACTCTGCAAAATGGCGCTATGAGACGAATTGTTGAATAATTTTTTTCTTTGCATACAAAAAGTATTCTCATAAAATACAGATTGAACAACTGATGGCAGATGGAGTATTCTGACGATGTCTTTCGTACTTTTCTGGACCTTGACAGTGTTCATTACTTGGCAGTCAGTGGGAAAGTAAAACGCCTCCAGGTTTTCATCCAAAATATCTGAAATTGTGTTCTGAAGACAAACAAAGCTTTTACAGGTTTGGAATAACATGAAGGAAAGTGATTAATGACAAAATTTTCATTTTGGGGTGGAGTGACCCTTTAATAGTTTATCGATTTTAACTGCTAAAATGGCCTCTGGTTGCTTTTTTATAAAATAAACATAAAAATACCTGTTATATTGGTAGTAATATTTTACTTTCTGGACTGGAGCAACGTAGGTTTACTTGTTTATCCATACATCATAAAAGTATGCATTACAAATCATCTTATTAAGACATTACTGAGTGACAACTGTTATTTACATTAATTTTATGCAAGTATCTGCGGTATTATTATACATTTCAAGCTATCATAAGTTCATCTTTTTGGCCGTACTAAAACATCTGGACCAAATTAAAAAACAAATTCTCTCAGTTTGGACCTCTGTTTTTTTCCTTCTTGAATATGGGTTCCATATTCTCCTATATCATGCTTATGAGCCATATATAAGAACCATGAGCCATGAAAACGATCAAATATGATACTCAGCAAAACCACATGCAGACTAGAGGTTGGAAAAACTACTATTAGTTCATATGCCAGGCTATACAGTCAGTTCCTGTTCACTCAAAATCCTCTATTTAATGTCAAAAGTGTGCATGGAAAAAGAAAGTGAGTAAATGATGACTGCATTTTGATTTTTGGGTGAACTGTCTCTTTAAGAAAAAACCTCAGTGAGGACAATGGCAGGTCTTGTTGACCTTAAAACCCTGGTGTTAACCAGCATGCCATAGTCTGTCGACTAGCCAGTTATTAGGATATACATTGCAATGTCACAGGAACACCGCAGGACGGGCCCACAGGGTTATAAACCCCAAATCTTTCCTATTGTGCGCCATCTGTTGGGTTATATGCCCTGTGTAGTGTGCAGACCAGCTATGGTGGGCAAGCTTTTGATGTATGTTCATGTTTTTCTCTTAAACAGATTGAGAACATCGATGCCTGTCTGGGCTTCCTTGCTGCTAAAGGGGTGAATATAAAGGGACTTTGCGCTGAAGGTCAGCTGACTCTTAACTAAACCAATGCTTATTAATATTTGAAACAAGATGTCAGCAAGATGAATCTCTTTATCTGCCAAACCAGAGATCCGCAATGGCAATCTGAAGGCTATTTTAGGCCTGTTCTTCACTCTGTCCCGCTTCCGGCAGCAGCAGCAGACTTTGAAACAGGCCTCCAGCAATGTTCAGTTGCTCCAGTACAACCAGGCCCACCGATGCTCCAGTCCTGCCCTGCCTCCTCACACTCCTCCCTATAGCTCTCCCTGTCCTTCTCCCATCCACCAACACTACACTTCCTCCCTATGTGCACAGAAACCACAGACAGACCTGCAGTCCAGGTATTATTCACCAACTCTTATAGCCTACTGGATAGCTTCATAGACATAGACTTTATAGCAACTGGAATGACACATCAGTAACCAACTTTAAATTATATGGGCGAAAGTGTATTTTAGTTTAGTTTAGTTGATATTTTATATAGTACTTAAAGTTGCCAGTGTTCCATTTTAAAATCATTGATCAAGACTTTTGGGTAAAAACTGCATTCAGTTTGTAGTAGATTAAACTACTACTTAAAATACTTAAACTACTACTTTTTTTTTTAGTTCTGTCAAAAGATTAATCACAATTAATTGCATCTTAAATGTAAGTTTTTGTTTACATAATGTGTGTATATACTGAATATATTTATTATGCATGTATAAATACACATACAGTATATATTTAGAAAATATCTGCATATATTTACATGTATATATTTATATTGCTAAAATGTATATCAGACATAGCTATATTTAAAACATAGCATGTTTTTCTGAAATGTATACATGCATGTATGTGTATTTATATATACATAATAAATATACACAGTAGACACTTTTATTTTGGATAGGATTAATCACAATTAATCGTTTGACAGCACTACGCTTTTTTATTTACTTTTTCACTCTCAACATTTCTAACAAGTAACATTTCATCTCCATTTCTAACTTATTTTCAGTGTTGTTTTGGTATTACTTGTGTGTGTGTGTGTGTGTGTGTGTGTGTATATATATATATATATATATATATATAATTTATTTATTTCAGTTTTAGTTTTAGTCATTTTAGTATTATAGCATTTTAATTAATAGCCAAGGTAGTTTTTTAAAAAGTTTTTAATCTATTTGTAATTTATTTTATATTCATCAGCTTTATTTTAATTAACAGAAATTAAAAAACAGTTTTAAATTATTAACAGTAACAACACTGGTTATTTCTTCTTAACACTTCTTTTCTGTCCATCCCTTTTTCTATCTCTTTTGTATTTCATCGATCTCGAAGTCATCCCTCAAAAGGCTCCAATCAGAAAAAAGCTGTCAGACTCTCAGTTGCTCAGAAAAAGAGTTCTAGGTCAGCTTTCTACATTTCTATATCACACCATGCCTGATTGATTTCTCCTTGCATTCCCAGAATATTACTACACAACAGCACCACCTACTGGTGATCTTGTGATTCCTCACAATGCAGTCTTGTGCCAGCAGGGCCAAAACAGCATGTGAATCCCTTCAATAGTCATGTTGTTCTTGTTCATATGATCAGATGTGGATTTTATAAAAAGGTCACTGAGGTTTATTTATATAATTGGCACTCCAGTCTTGTGTTTTTGCTGCATAAATAGTTATTGTTTAAAGAGAAAGGATGAGCTTGTTCTGACTGAACTCTTTGTCAGGCTTCCGAACCCCTCAGCGAGGGCGGGTGGAGAGAGTAAACCTCGAACCTCAAACACCAACGGACGCAGCCAAAGCTTCAACCAATGTGACCGATTAAAGCCGTCAATCTCTGCTTGCGCTCATGAAAGAGGTGAGTTAATCGCATTCATGTACACAACTTGAAATTATCCATGTGGTTTACGTAAGAGTGTATAAGCAGTTGTTTGGTAAAAGCTGTTATTAAGTGTGTATATTTGTTATAAGAAAAAAAGTCCCTTGCTCAATAGCGCAATGGATTATGGATGGATTCAAACCTATAACCTTTTACCCAGATCGGTAACCACTACGCCATGACACCAAAGGAAATAAAAGACTTACATGTAAAAAACTGTAGACATTTATCTGACTTTTCCTTGCTAAATAAAATACAATTTATATTTATAATTATATATATTATAAAAAAATACTATTTGTTTAAGAAAATAAAACTGGTATTTTTTTTATTTAAATATATTATTTAAAATCTACATATTTTGTATAAAACTGGTATTTTTAAATCTGTGAATTATAGAAAAAACATACAAATGAAATAGACTTTATTGTCAAAAAGGGCCCATAAAGTTAAAAATGTCTGTTATTGGACATTTTTGACCCAATTTTATTTTTTTTACATTTTTCTTGCACAGAATGAGTGATCTAAACCGTCCGCCCTTGATTTGTTCCGTCTCTGAGTTGGGTAACCGCTCGTAGCGTTCACAGTTTTATGATTGTGTAATTGCATGCTGTGTTGTTGACACATTTTTGGCCCACTGTTGTTTCATTATGGCAGGCTCGGTTAACTTCACCATTGAGTTATTTAGGGTGATAACATCTCTAACATGTCACATACTTGAGTTGCTGAGAATATGTGGACTTTTGTATTAAAACCAAAGTCATAAAACCATATAACATTTTCCCTGTTTGCACACGCGTGATGTACATGTCTGTGTGTGGTTTGTATGGACTCTCAGCTGCACACTGCTGGCTGTGTCATGAAGATGATTATGATGAGAGGTGATTACTGCTCACTGATTCAGCTCTAATTAGTGTACTTGTGGCAAGACCAGAAGAAGCAGAGAGAGAAAAAATGTCGGTGATCATGACTTAACTTTATACAGTGTGAGATTGAGCAGTTAGGAAGACATGCAAGGAAGATGAGACTGTTCGGAATTGTGCTCAGACTGCCTGTAAGGTAAGCAATGCTAAACTGAGTTTTCATGCACCAGGCTGGTAAATAACTTAATAATCAAATAATACATACAAGGGAAGTAGACATTGATTTAATTAAATTAGGGAAGAATTGAATGATATGATTGAACTGAATAGAACAGAATCTGGTTTCATCACATGCTAAATTTTCATGCATGTCATGCTGATTTTATATAATATAATATATGTAATGTAAGCAAGCTTTAATGATTGTTTGTCACATGAACAACTGTGCCTTGGAAATTATAAACAATTTCTTCACAGTCTCAAATAAAAAGAAATGCTTCACAGTCAGTATCCTTTTTTAAACCACATGGATTTATTACAAAAATAAATAGAATACATCACATACTTCAGATGTTTTCTCAACACTTCATCCAGTACGCTTTTATATTTTCAAACTCCCACGGGCGTCACACTTGCTAATGTCTGTGTGCAACAGCTTGACTGCACTTGCTAGCGTTTGAAATATTTTACCCATTTAAATGGATATTTCGCCTTCTTACTTGGCCAGTTGCCAGTTACAGTTAAATGAGCAAATAAGCTATTTAAAATATATATTTTTAATACATTTTTGGGCTGTCTAAAAGTTATACTTTACCCAAAAATGTAATACTTACCCTAATGTCGTTCCAAACCCTTAAGACATTTGTTCAACTTTGAAACACAAATTAAGATTTTTTTTATGAAATCCGAGAGTTTTCTGATCTGCATATACAGCAATGCAACTACCACGTTTAAGGGATGTTTTATCATAGTTTCGGGAAGAACGCGCTGAGTGTCAGCACAGCCGGTACTCATTGATGCTCATTAGTATTATCGCGCACTAGCCTATTAATTATTCCTAATTTCATTTATCCGCCTCGGCATAAACACCATCGTCTCACTTTTCTCGTTATCTAGTTGCGCATGATCCCACCTTCCTCCCCTTCTCCGCCTTTTCCTTCGCACCTTCAAGGGGGGTGAAAGGGACCGAGCCTCGCTCTGAGCTCTGCCCTCGCTAGGGTTACTATCAGCAGGGCTCGGGGTCCGCCGAGCTCCCCAGAGAGCACGCCAAATTTGCTTATTTAATTTAATGAAGAAGTGCGAATTCGTGAAAGCCAAGAAAGGTAGTAAAGACATTATTTATGGAAATTAGAGATCCTTGTTGCATTTTTTTTCATATTTCACGGTTGTGATGAAGACCTTCTAAAATGTTATATTTCCTTTTGAAATTGCAGAGAAAACCACACCATCACCCATAATGGTTGATCATGGACCAATCAGCTCTTCTATTCCTCCACCCAGCTGCACCAGCACCTCTAAACCCTGGAGAAGCAAGTCGCTCAGTGCAAAACATACCGCTACATCCTCCATGGTCATGGTTAAACAACCACCCCCAGAATCTCTTGAGGTTCCTCCTAGGGTGATCACCCAGAAGTCCATGCTGGAAAAGCTCAAGCTCTTCAACAGCAAAACAGGTTCTAGAACCTCAAAGGTTGCCAGTACAGAAGATGTCAGTGCTGCTGAACCAGAAGAAAGCCAGATTTGCCCCATACACCATGATGCCTACCCTGGAAACCAAAGGCCTGTCACTTCCAGCAGTTCTGGTAGCTCAAGTCCCAAGTTAGCGCTAAAGGGCATTGCTCAGTTGACGCTTGGAAGGGCTTTGGCACCCAAAATAGCCTCTGCAAAAGCGATCGAAAAAGCTAAAGAAAAGTCCAAGCCTAAAGAGAAAGACAAGCTCAAACAGCTTCCTGTTACAGAACCTGAACATCAGAAAGGAGATACCAAAACCGATGGACATGTTACACCTGAAACTAAGAAGTCTGTTGCCAAAGGAAGCAAAGCCAAATCAGCCATGAGTGGGATTCCTAAACCAAGTCAGGGAGGAAAGGCTTCAGCTGCAAGCAAGACTGTAGCATCGCCCACTTGTGGTGCGGAGGGAGAACGGTTACGGAATGGAAAGACTGGAGGTCTGTCTGTACATAAAGGGCAGAAAGACAACAGAAGCTACAGCTCTACTTCTAGCATACCATTTCCAGAGGGGAAAAATTGCCAAGATCTCACTCTTGGTGCTCAGACCAACTCAACAGCCAGCAATATGGTCAGCGTACAACTTCCACACCTCCAGCAACAATACAACCATCCCAACACGGCCACTGTAGCCCCATTCATGTACAGGTGACACATTTATATAACCTTAATGCATTATCCTTGATACTACATCAGACTCTATTTAGCTGTAAACTAGCAGGTTGTTCTGTCACTCTATACAGTAGGTCTCATACAGAAATTGATAAGACTGGACTCATGGCAGGAGTGGAGGAAAGGAAAGAACGAACAAGCCTGTGCAGCAAATCCATCCATACTTCTCTGGAGAACCTGACAGGTACTCATTCACAACACTACAGAAAAAAAACAGTGTAGACTAGGGCTGGGCGATATATATATCGAACGATATATTATGCGCATCTCATCAGTAAAGCCGGTTCTTTGATTAGCGC
>JAUMHR010000090.1:6631206-6643524 GCA_032361145.1 Enteromius fasciolatus | reverse complement strand
TGCTGAGTGGCTAGTAAATTTGGAAAACCACTAGCCACAGTGGCTGGTGAGCAAAAAAGTTAATGTCAAGCCCTGCTCTTACATTCAAAGGCAGGCATATATTTATGTTATATACAGTATTTATATTTGGTAACACTTTATTTTATGGTTATATATTTATTTTAGTTGCTTATTAGCATGCGTATTACTTGAATATTAGCTATTTATTAGTGCTAATTAAGCATATATTAATGTCTCTAACATCTCTAATCCTACCCAATAACTAAACTTAACAACTACCTTATTAACTATTAATTAAGAATTTACTGAGGGAAAAGTCTTAGTTAATAGTTAACAGGTGTTACCTATACTAAAGTGTTACCTTATGTTTTTATATTTATGTAACATCTTATGTTTACTCACAAATCTTCGGGCACCCCCTTTGTTAAAAAATAACTGTACAAATAATTAATTTACCAATAGAATAAAATAAATTCAATTAATATGATAATTTCTGACCAGTTTTTAGAAAGTGGAATGAAATCCTAATATAATTTACTATTATATATGATTATTATTAAAATCACTATGTTAAACATATTTTATCTATCTATATTTCATATACTAAAAACAAATTAACTTTGACAGCCCTAAAAAAACATGCCCCCACAGACAATCTGGCACCCCCTTGTTGCCTGCTGGAAAACAAACAATTTTAACACACATACACACACACACACCAATAGACAGTCTTACTCGTTTGCAAAGAACATAGAAATCCGTTTTATATTCAGAAGTTCCGAAAATTTTCTTTGCAGTTAATTATCTTGTTTTCCCTCTTTCAGCTCCAGACGGACGCAGAGAAGCACTCTGCAGTGAAACACAACCCCAGCTGGTCCAACAACGACCCTAAATGTTCAGAAGCCAGCTCTGACGGTGCCAACAAAATGGAAACCACAACTAAATGGAATCACAGGTCCTCGGATTTCTCAGATGAATCAGAACGGGGCTTGATGGGTCGCAAGACACCTACAATTTCCCAGACAGGCTCTTGGAGGCGGGGAATGACAGCCCAGGTGGGCGCCACCTCTCCACGGACGAAATCTACAGCACCTACAAACTGCAGCTCACTCAAGACACATGGTAATTTTTAAGATGGTCATGTTTCTTATCCTCATGTCATCACAAACCTTTTTTGGAAATCAAAACAATGTATTTTGATTGCAAGAGAATAAGCTAAATATTTTTTTCTTTTAATTAATGTTTTTATTAATTTTTTTTAGTAGTAATTTAGTGTTATCTTTTTTTAGATTGTTTGATTTAGCTTTATTTTATTTAGTTTTGTTCTAGTACTTTAACTGTTTTTTATGTTAAGTTCCTATCATCTAATATTTTTATTTTAATTATTTTAAATGTATAATTTTATATAGTTTTAGTTAAGAGTAACAACACTGTCTGAGCCACGTCTTTGTTTTCATGTGGTTTCCTGAGGCATAAAAGCCACAGAGATGTATTATCTGATCACAGATCGCATCACATTGCACCATAACACCTACATTGTCTTATGTGTGGTGTGCTGCGCTTCTTTGCTGAGACTTCTGTTCAGACGAATCCCGACATGGTACTATATTCAAAAACTTGATTTCATTTTGTGCATGTCATTGTTCATCCCACAGGTAAGACCGACGACGCCAAGGTGTCGGAAAAAGGACGTTCCAACGGCACCCACTCCACAACTGTGGATGACACCAAGAAACCTCCCCTCAGTCTGACCTCGCGCACCCCGACCAGCACTTTTGGTTTCAAGAAGGCTCCGGGCGCAATGGCGACAATAACCGCGAGTGGAGCTGTGGTAACTAGTGGCTCTGCGACAGTGGGAAGGATACCTAAATCAGTTGGGTTTTCTGGAAGTCGAATTTTGATTCGTCAAACAACTGTTGATGATGGATACCTTCCTCCAAGTGCTCGGACAACTCTTCAGTACCGTAGTTTACCGAGGCCTAGTCGAACTGGCATGGCTCGCTCTTCTAACCGCTCCAACAACTCAAGCCTTGATGCTAGTTTTTGCAATAAAGGTACTGCCACGCTTCCCAATCCTAAAAGTCGCACCTTAGTCAAGTCTCCAATTGGAACTACTAACCAGACAGATCGAGAAAAAGGTATCTTTTCCGATGTGGAGAGCCAGGTACTTAAGACTAGTGCAACTACCCAGATGGGATGCCAAGCTGGACGGCAAGCAGGAGGAAAGTATTCAGAAATGTCCTCGCCAACCCTTCGTAGGTACGTTTAGCTCATGTTGAAAAATGCATTTTGCAAGGCATGACTTTTACTTGATGTGGATGAAAGCACCGTTTTAGGTCCCTCAAATATTTGCACAGCAGTTCTCAGCTGGGCTGTGCGAGTTCCAGAATATTCTACTCCTTGGGTGCTGGACGGCGTTCACAGGACTCACTGTTTATCTGAGCGATTTGATGTTGGTTGAGATTCTGAGGCTTGAAAGGCGTCTTCTGGCCACCACAAGTGCATTTTCCTTGGGCTTCTTGATGTTTCTCTAAGACATGGCACAGACCAAGAGGCTGGTGTTTGTTCTAGCTGATTAGCTTGCTAGCTCTGACTGATTGCTTTCCTAGCCAGTAGAACCAGATAGACTGATGTTATCAGACTAGGCAGTGCATGAAGTAATGAGAAAATCAGAGGTGCCAGACTATCCTTACCCCATATTTTTCTTTGTAAAGAACAGAGGTGTACATCCTGGATGGCTAGTGGCCTACAGAGTTAAGCTGCCCCAACACTCTTGCTCGGAGGTTATTAGTGGGTCTGATGACCTGACGAATGGTGCATGGTTGTTTAAGCTGTCAGCCTTATTGAGTAATACATTAATGAAAAAAATTATTCATAACGACATTTTGTTTGCAATTTGGTCATCGCAGCCTGCACTATGCGATTCAGACGCTTAAATGTTAAGTATAAGACAATTTCAGGAATGACTTTCATTTTCAGTTATTGTCACAATGTTTAATTTTTGTTGCAAACGCAACCATTTTAGTTCCATTTTTAACTTTCTTTTCCCCCTTTGCATCCAGACTCTTTGGTAGCAAATCTTGCAACAAGCAAGCTCCAGTCACCACCATGGAGAACATGAAGAACTCCACCATCATCTCCAATCCTCATGCCACGTCCATCCAAAAGAATGGCTCTGTAACCACACCGTCTGTCACCAGCGGTGGCCCAGTTTATAGTGACAGCCTGACGCTGTCCTCTGGGGGTCATGGAGAGCAGACCCCTTCCTCTATGACCTCCAACCCAGGATCAGCTTTCTCTCCTTGGGGAGGCAGGGATGGATTGAGGTCCAATCACATCAGTAGTGACTCCATTGATGTTTCTTTGGGAATGGAAGATTTATGTCTTAATCGAACCAACAGTGCCCGGACTGGCCTATCAGACAGGTGAGAAACTGAACTGAACTTCATTACAGCACAAATGATTCTTTCAACTGTTTGTGACTTGAAAGTATGGTTTTAAATCTATAGTGATGATCTTTCTTTCTTTTCACCTACTCCTCTTTAATCATTTCATTATCTCCTCTCCCTTTTCTGTCACTTTTATCTGCCCCTTTTTGTTTTGTCTGCCCTGTACCCTTCTCTAGCCCTCACTCCTCCCCCTCTGCTAGCCCTAAATTTACCCGCAACACACTCCCACGGAAACAGGACAGGTAAAGCTATCTTTGTGGTCAAGTGGTTAGTTTTGCTTTGTGTTTTTGTCTTCCTTTTGTGCATTATGGTCAGGGCTCCTATGTTCTGGAATGACAGAAAACCTTCTTTGATTCCTTGAAATGACTCTTTTGAATTGGTTCTTTTGACTCAGACTGAGTGCGCATCTGACTCCCTCACTAAATAACAAATCTTTTTTAATTTAGGTCAGATTTAAAACTTGTTTACAACATTTTTTTTTGAGCCCGTGGCTCCCTGCTTGTTTTTCAAGACTAGAGCTCAGATTATGCCAGTAGTATGGAAATATATTGATAGTATGTGTGCGCAGTTTGATTTAACTGGGTTTTGATTCGTACACAGTATGGTATTTGCTTTGCATGTACCTGCTGACCTGGTTAAGTATTGTAGTTTGCAAATAATCATGGGAGCTTGGAGCTGTGGACTTGGGTTTTCTGTTACCCACCATAAATTGGATAGCTGTGCTTATCCTGGCATTGTGACATTTATCTTGGAGCTGTTTTCAAGAGAACATTCA
Organism: Enteromius fasciolatus; assembly: GCA_032361145.1. Classification (NCBI taxonomy): domain Eukaryota; kingdom Metazoa; phylum Chordata; class Actinopteri; order Cypriniformes; family Cyprinidae; genus Enteromius; species Enteromius fasciolatus. The sequence continues at coordinate 6,639,300 of JAUMHR010000090.1, read as the reverse complement.
TGTGAAAGAGAAAAACAACACTCCATTTCACTGACTTACACTTGTTTTAAACCTGCAGGTATGGCCATGTGACTCAGGTCAAAGGTCATGAAGAGGCCCGTGATTGGCTACGTTCACCTTCAGCTGTTGGGCTCCCAGATTCAATTGGCTCTTCCCCCTACACCCCTGCCTCTGCACTCAACTCACCCTCCAGCACACGATTCAACTTTAGCACACTTGGTAAACACAAGAAAATATACGTAATCAAGTTTTTTGGTTTTCTAGGGTTTACACTGTAGGATGCACAATATATTGTTACCATATTAATTATTTTATTGACCAGTGTTAATATTGGTGGGTGTGTGTTTATATATGTTTGTAATTTTTATATATCTCAGCCGATACCGATAAATGTAATATACATTATGTAATCTTATCGGTTGATATTTAATAGAAATTTTTACTTTCTTTTTTTTTCCTTTACTCATCTCGTGGTGACATAAAGTTAATTTGAAAATATAAAAATAAAAACGATTTTAGTTAAACACTGTTAAATGTAATATCCCTTTTTCATACAATGCATCATTATGTTGTGATGCTTTTTTTTAGGTTTTATGTTTGTTTTTTAGACAAAATAGTATTTTTAATATCAGCCATTTATTGGTTATCACCCATTGCATGAAAATAATGACCGATATATTGGTATCACACAGATAGATTATAAAATTGTGTTTAAGTTTAAGTTAGAATTGTCCATTTTAGTAAAAAAAAATAATTTTATGCTTTAACTATAATATCTACTAGTATCCCACTTATTGTGAACTTTGAATTCACATTTCTGTCAGTATTTTTTTAACCCTGATCCCTGTGTTTACAATCCAGGCAGCCCCACAACAGCTTCTCAGATAGCAACTTTGCGCGGCATCAACGGTCATGGCAATCACGACAACCTGTGCGACCCCTACAGTGACCCACGTCTGAGGAACTCCTCGATGAGCCTGGAGGAAAAGAGCCGCACTATGAGCACCTCCGGATCATTCCGTGAGGGCCTGGAGGAAGGTGAGACTTCAGATAGATCTAAATAAACAACTGTGCATTTGTGCGATTTCTGTGTACTAAAGCAGACTAAATATGAGCTAACATCATCTGAATGCTTTATTTCTGTCTGCTATCAGAATTTACAATCATAGCTTAATCCATAACGTCATGTTTTTGGAAAAGAGGAAATAGACCTGCATTGTTCCATTAGCTAATAACTAAATGATAGGTTGTCATTAATGTTAGGGTTTTCGACAACGTCAGGCTGTAACGTGTGTCCTTACTTGCGCCAAAGCATAAACAAACAAAGAGCAGCTTTGTTGGCCTGGCAGCCTTTACCCCACAGTTAATGTTGATTTGATGATTAACTCGCCTGCACTGGCTCAACACCACTTATCCCAAGGCTCTTTTGCTTTTTGCGTTTATGATTCATGTCTTTGTAAGGTAGTGATAGTGTTGATTTCAATGTGCCAGTGAACTTAAACAGTTGTGTTCGGGCTTGTAAAAAGAACAACAGTTGCTGTTCACAATGATGCATGTCCTCAATCTAAAGCAGATTTTAAAAGGTTCTTTTTGCGCAGTCTGTTTGTTATTGGCTTAAAAAGGGAAAAATGTTGGCTCAGAGAGGAATACATTTGTATTTAGTAAAATTAATGTGTACTGCAGAGCTTTAAAAACACTGTGGCACCATGGTAAAATTGTGGTATCTTGATGTATAATGGTACTGAATGATAACTATATTCTTGTACAATAACGAAATTTGTAATGTTGCTAAAGATTTCATATATATGCTGTGTTTTTAAACTTTTTATTCATTAAAGCATCCTGAAAAAAAAACATTGTTAAAAATCTCAAATGTTTTTTGAGCACCCAATCAGCATTGTGACAAGAAAGACTTGAGTAATGGCTGTTAAATTTCACCTTTTATTTAAATTGACATTCTTGTCTATGGTTAAAAATCCCCTTAAGCAACTCTGGGCCGTGAAGAAACCATTTGTTCCTTGTGATTAGTCATATCAAGACTGATCCCTTAGATTAGTTTAAGCACCACTTGACGTTTTATTTTATTTTTTTTAACTATTTGTAAAAAATGCAAGGAGAGGAACACACAAACTCATAATTCTTTGTAAATATGCAGTATAATAAAGGCGATTTATAACCTTCTATCGCAAGGGAAAGTTGAATACCCTTTCCTCCAAAAATGAATTCACAGTATGTTTGTTTTGGCACACTTTTTTTTTCTTTTTGTTTTTGATTTGGCAGTAACACATATCAAGAAAAAACATACATACTAAATTATCAGAAAAATTCTGGCCATAAAGGTATTGTTGACTAAACAATAGCCCACTTGAAGGTGATAAGCACTTTATGGTGTTTCAGTATGTGCTAGCTTTTCATGCTAATTTTTCATGCTAGTTGTTCAGTGGCTTGTATGCTACTGCGGTACAGCAATGGTTTTATTTGAACTGTATTTTTTTTCTCTACACAGTTCATGGCTCATCTTTGTCTCTAGTCTCTAGCACATCATCGGTTTATTCTACGGTAAGTCAAAGATTTTGAATTGATGCTAAATACTAAAGTTCAGGGGTTCTTTCATATGTATGTTTTTGTTTTGATACTTTTACTAGCTTTACAAACTTACAAAGTTAGCTACGAAAACTTGTAGAGTTTTCACTGTTAAAGTCAATAGACTGTCAGACTTAATGAGAAATCACAAGCAGTTAAGATAAGATAAATTAGCCCATGTTTAAACTGCATTTATCAGATAAAGGTAATAACACAAAATCCTCAAGATTACTTGATGACTTCTCTTTCTCTCAAGTGTCTTTTTTACACAGATGTTCAAACTTTATTCCAAACCATTAATCTTTTTTTCTTTTTCCATTTTTTTTTAGCCTGAGGAAAAGGCTCAAACAGAGGTGAGAACAGCATGCCTTATTTCTTATAATGTAAATTATTGACTGTGTTGCACATGGAAGCCTGTAGACTGTCCAAAACACTGTTTTTTCTCAGCTGGTTTCTAATTTTAAACACACTTTGATGTAACTGTCTTTAAACCTTTGAAAATGTCTGTGTTTGTCGTGACGGTCTTCGTGGTAACTGTCCTTGATATCTACTCTTTAATCTTTGCGTTTTATGTCTGCAACCAAAGTTTCCCTTTCATGCTGATCAAGGGCTAGTCTCTCCTTATTATTATATGAAAAACCACAAACTGGTCTCACATTAGCATCAGAAGTCAGCTTGTGTTTGAATAACTGAATTTAATGTTTGTTTAGATCCGTAAGCTGCGGAGAGAACTGGACACATCGCAGGAGAAGGTCTCGGGACTCACAACACAGCTCAGTGCCAATGTGAGTACACTGGACGGTCGTTTTGGTACTAATAACCACAATATACCTTCAATAAACACTGAATCACTTCTTTCTTTCAACTAGTTTTCAAAAATCTGCATAGCTCAGGCATTGAGAATAAATCTGTATTTTATAGAAAGTCAGATCTAACCAAGAGATAAGTCACAATTACTAAAATAAAATGGTAAAAATTATCAATATGGAGGAGAGAGACAAAAAAAATTATATATATGATATAATATAATATATGTGTATATTTATATATATACATAATGAATAAACAGTACACATACATATTATTTGTAAACCAAAACTTTTATTGCTGCAATTAATATTTTTATAAAAAAAATATTTATATATTTAATTAATAAATAATTTCATATATATTTAAAAATAAACATTACATGTTTGTATGTGTGTATAATAAATATATATAATAAATATATATATATATATATAAAAATTGTTTGTTGGTGCTATCAAAGATGTTGCGTGCACTGACAGTCCGGATGGTTGTCGTCTTGCCCCCACTTATGTCCAACAGACAGGAACTGTTTACAAGCCTACGCAAAATGATGCTCCTCAGTTGTTAATATAGTCACCGTAAAAGACTTCAGTACCCACGTGTCACTGATGCAAAGTGAAGTTACCCGGAGGTAATTGTTGTCCCACTTTCCTGACAAATAATTCGTCACATTGCGCATGCGTGAAATGCGATAAAAAAATTTTACGTAATTAACGACAAAAAGTAATTAACGCCGTTAACACATTATTTTTGACAGCCCTAGTTTTTAATAATGAATTAAACTGTACACAACGGTTTACTACATTTAGCAACATGACATTAATCGACATTACTCACGGACAATGAGAACAAGGCAGACAGGACAATAAATACACATGGGGCTGATGAACTAAACACAACACAAGTGAGGGACACAGGTGGGGCTTAATCAACTAATAATGACACAAACACAGGAAGGACCAAATTAGGAAAAGCACATGGACATAAGACTGAAACCAAAACAAGAACACATGCACACAAAGTTATAAACAGAACTAAACAGACAATGAACATAACACATATTGGATTTGTAGCATGTTTGTAGCTGGTAAAATAATTATTTATATTTCTGGCTGCCTGCACTGTATTGAATAAGACTGAGTGTGATTTTGTGTGTGTATGTGTGAGATGTACCCTTAAGTGGAATTATTTGCTCAATAAAACAAAGATGACAGCCCGCATTTGGCCAACACAACCTAATGAATCGTCACATCCTACAACCCCTATCCATCCGGCAGCTCTCATGTGGGTTTCACAAACAAAACTAGAAGCTTTTGCCCTTCTGGGAGTTTGTTAAAGTGTTTTACGCAAACACAAAAGCAGCGACCTCTTCTCTGCTTGGATGAAAACCCTTTGAAGAAGCTATATTGGGGGTTATCTGATGTTTGAAACAGCACATGCCCAAACACAAACCTCTGACTCTCTCCGATAGAAGTCATCCTTATCTCCAGTCCCTTGATTATCGGCTCATGTTGCATATGATACGCTTGTTGTGTACGCGTGTGGTTGCTCATTTTTGGCGGCCACAGCTGAGCAGAGTCTAAGGTACACGTCGTCCTAGGTGTCTCAGTGCATACGCAGTTCATCACCCCAAGGATGTTGACAGGCAAGGCTAGCCCTGGTCGAACAGTTACCTGGCATCCTCTGAATCATTATCCATCTTTTAAGAGGGTCTGTGAGAGGACTAAACCAAAGCCTCTCAGGCATGGCAAGAGTCACAGAGGCAGCTCAAAGAACCAGAGTAAATGGAGGAAGGAAGAATTTACTGAGGTGGGCTTGAAGATGTTTGACTTTTTAGCTGGTTGTTTAGTATAGTGTTACCCTGAGGAAGTGTGTGATGCTAATTAGTTTTAGGGTTGTGTTAATGAATCCTGGCATTCATTTGTTTTTGTTTATCATATCATGTATAAGGTTGCATATGTGCTAACGGTATGAGATTTTCACGGTATGATAATCGTCTCAGAAGATATCACGGTATAACAATCATTTTTTGGTGGGGGGTTGAGCAAATGTTTGAAAGGATGTGTTTAGGATAGTTCAGCAACTTATATTTATCATTAATAATTCATAACAATTAATACATTTTTGTTTGACTTAATTTTTCCTGGTTCTGTACTTTTATGATATAATACAAAACTACTATCCAAAATAGTGGTAATGAAATTAATGTATAAAGCTTTACCAGTTTAATTAATATTTTAAAATGCAATCAAATGAAAATACGTCAATGTTTTGGGCTGCACAACAGAGATTTGATAAATAAAAATTAGGGGGAAATTATATTGTTTAAATGCAGGCTTTAGAGGATTACTTTTAAAATGTATTACGTTAGAGTGACAAATTACTTCGGTAAAAAGTATTCAGTAATGTAATCCAAGTACCACAATATGAAAGTAATGTAACTGATTACGTTTGGATTACTTTTAAGTTACATGTGTAAATAAAATTAGAAAGCAATATTTAGGTTACTTTTATTTAACTATGACTTTAAAATATAAATTAATAAAAACTATACTTATAACTATTTAAAACTATTAGAAATGACATCTTGTTTAACCATCTATAATATATATATATATTACAGCCCGTATATATACAATATATATATATATATATATATATATGGCTGTGCAGACATCTGGTGGCTACAGTTTAGTATTAAAGTTTATTTATTTATTATTATTTCTTTAAAACGTTCAAGTAAAATTAAATATTGTTTAGACACAATATTAAAAAAATTACACCATATAGACCTTACATATTAGCCTACATGTCGAAATGTATGTGAAATGCTATTCTTTATCTTTCTTTATTCATTGACTGAAACTCGTTTTAATTTCTACATTTTCCAGCTCATACAAAACTTACACACAGCTGCAGTCATGCGCACCATGGAATTTGAACTCACTAACAAACACTACATTTTAGCTAACATGATGATTTCCATGCTAGTCATACCTGCAAATGTTCAAGTTCCTTGATCAGCATTATTAGGTTAAAAGAGGTGGTTTTCTCAAATAAAACGATTTTAGGGTTAGTAATTGTTCTCTCAGTGTTTGTGGTCACGTCCACGGACAGCGGGCACTGGTAAACACTTACAATTTTTTGTTTATATAATATATATATTTATTACATACATACTGTATAAATACAAAAAAGCATGTATTTATTTAAGAAAAATCTGTTTATATTTAAAATATATTTTTATATAATATAGAAAAATACGAATATAAATATGTAAATGTATATTCATGTGAATATATCTAAAATATATGCTGTATGTGAGTGTATGTATATATACATAATAAATATACACAGTGACTTTATGTAAACAATTTTTTTTTATTTTGGATGTGATTAATCAAAATTAATCATTTGACAGCACTAATTAGTATTATAATTTAGTAATTTTTAACTTAAGTAAGGACGTCAGTCTTTTAACTGGCTATTGAGTTTTTACTTGTTTCTTTATCCTCTAAATGTCAGCTTAACCACCCGAGTTCATGCCACGGCTTGTCTTTATCACAAGTCTCACAGACATATTTGGATCCATTACTGACAAGCTGCGACCCACATTTTTCTAGAAATGTGGTCATACTTTAGTTGACTGCTCAACATCTGGTTTAACTCTACTACTGCTTTGAGTCTTTGTCCATTTATGGTGTTTTGCTTAATAAAATAAAACTGATTTTCTTTGTAAATGAAATTGTGTGTGTCCTCAGGCTCACCTTGTGGCGGCTTTTGAGCAGAGTTTAGGAAACATGACCATCCGGCTGCAGAGCCTGACAACGACGGCAGAGCAGAAGGTGTGTGAGAAAGACTGCGTGTTTTATTATTTTTGTGAGCATGAGAACTTCCTCATAACATTTTAAAACCTAAAATGTGTCCCTATGAGAAAAACAACTTCATAAAGAGTCTAAATAGTGTCTCATTTGGTCTCTAAAAATGTATCATTAATAAAATATCATTTATTTTTGTTTAAAATCACTTCTTTGCAGGACACAGAACTGAATGACTTGAGGAAGACCATTGAGCTCCTTCAGAAGCAGAACTCAGCGACTCAAGGCACCATCAATGGAGTCATTAACACACCAGACCCAACATTAACAAACCGCAAGGGTGAGATCTCAATAACTCTTGTAGTACAATAAAATAAACAGTGTCCCATGTATTGCCTGTGCTTCATTTGTATAGTATTGTTTGTATCCAGTTTCTCTTGATTCTGTCAACGGGTCGCCTCAGTCCCAGCGAGAGATGCGTATCCACAGGCAGCCCTCATCCGACAGCGTCTCCAGCATGACCAGCGCCACCAGCCACTCCAGCATTGGCAGCAACCTGGAGCTGGATGCTAAGAACAAAAAGAAGAAGAAAAACTGGGTAAGTGTTCAAGCCCACGCCGTCAATGCATAAATACCATCTGTTCAAGATCTCTTCAAGATTAAACAGACTAGTTAGAGTCAGATCAGTGCTGGATTGGATTATATATTTATTTGAAGCATGTTACATTTTCTTTTCATTTGTGGATGTTTCATTTTAATAGCCCACATGTGGTGGAGGAAAGGTGAATACTTATGTCTTAGTAATACCTTAGAGGATTAAACTTAGAATTGTGGGTGATACTCACGATTAATTGCATCCAAAATAAAAGTTTTTGTTTACACA
>JAUMHR010000090.1:6608501-6628187 GCA_032361145.1 Enteromius fasciolatus | reverse complement strand
CGCATGCAAGTGAGCATCTGCTTAAACAAGACAATATTTTCAAAAGGATAGTTCACCCGAAAAGGTTGACACCCTCATGTTCCATATATGTAAGAATTTTTCCAAATACGTAAGGTCTTTGGAACACAGATTAAGATATTTTTAATTCAATCTGTGAGCCATGTTCAAGGCCCAGAAAGGTAGTAATAACGTCGATAAAATTGTGGCAGAGACTGACTGGAAAATATTTTTGTTGTCTTTGCACAGAAAAAGTATTTTTAAAGCTTCATAACATTACTCTTGAACCACTGATGTCACATGGACTATTTTAATGTTTTCCTTACTGCTTTTCTAGGCTTTGAAAGTTTCAGTTGCATTGCTGTCTTTGTAGATCAGAAATCACTTGTATTTTATCAAAAGTATCTTAATTTGTGTTCTGGAAATGAAACTCCTATGGGTTTGAAATGACTTGAGGGTGAATAATTTTCATTTTAGGTGATCTATCCCTTTAATACATGCTTATACTTGCTTTAAGTTTTATGTGGAGGCCTTTTTTTTTCTTTATTCTGTCATAAAATCCGTTTTATCCTATCAGATTGAGATTGAGAGGCTGAAGGTGGAGAATGACAGATTAAAGTTGGAGAGCCGAGGCAGTGGTAGCAGAGCTCCTTCTCAAATGTCCATCTCCCCTTCTTCTGTGGGCCTTTCTTCTCAACTCAGCCTCACAGAATCCACCAGCTTAGGTAGAAAAGCCTTCTTAACTTAAAACAAACCCTATATATATATATATATATATATATATATATATATATATCATTTGTAAATTATTGAAATTCACTGTTAAATTATAGATATGTTGCTAGAAGACAGTGGAGATGGAAGTTCCTGGAAAGAAGGACAGCATGTGAGGGTTGTGGTCAGTCTGGAGAAAGATCCAGAGTGGAAAGAGGTACAACTCAAGACTTTTCAGCTAAAATAACTCAATGATCTCATCAGTGTCACTTCAAACACTTCCTTGTGCTGCTTTTGGCAGGAGTGCAGACCTTCTAAGTTCTTGCTGGGCTGCATTGGTGTCAGTGGAAAAACCAAATGGGATGTCCTAGATTGTGTAGTCAGACGACTTTTTAAGGTACAAAAACTCTTTTACTTAGAGTTTAGAAACCTTAAGGCCGAAACCTTATGTTTCTGTCACTCCCAACAGGAATATATCATCTACGTAGATCCTGTCACACAGTTGGGTCTGAACACTGACAGTGTGATGGAGTACAGCATTGCAGACATCCATCGCTCCAGTGATGCAGATGCACCAGAACTTCTGCCATGCGGTTATCTTGTGGGAGAAAGCGACACCATATCACTCAAGTTGAAAGGTACGGCTATTGCTCTTTAAGAAGTAACTAGTCTTGAAAACATGACAGCACACCATTGAAACATATGGACGACACAGGTCTCTGACAGTTTCCTCATGACAGAAGCCTTGTCTCTCCTTCTGCAGACTTGTCTGTCAATAGTGAGGACAGTTTGGCATTTGAGACACTCATTCCGAAGCCAGTTCTGCAGCGATACATCTCTCAGCTGGAGGAGCACAGGCGAATCATCTTTTCAGGGCCTTCTGGGACAGGGAAGAGCTTTCTAGCCAGCAGACTGGCTGAGTACATGGTCCTAAAAGAGGGAAAACAGCTGGAACATCAAGCAATCGCCACTTTCAATGTTGACAACAAAACTACTAAGGTCAGTTAATATTACTGAGTAAATAATGCAAAACTTAATGACAAGTTTATATCCTTTTCACTTCATTTTCTTGAGTCGGTGGCTGATTTATTCAAGCTGCTGAATAGATTCTAAATGCTTTCAGTTATACAAAAGGTTCTGGTAATAATGTACAGTGTGTTTTTTACAGGAGCTGAAGCAGTACTTGTCCAACCTGGCAGACCAGTGTAAAACCAGTGTACATGCTGCTGACATACCTGTGGTGCTTATACTAGATAACCTTCACCATGTCACCTCACTAGCTGAGATTTTCAACGGCCTGCTCAACTGCAAGAACCACCAGTGGTGAGCGATCATTCTAACTCTGAAAAATCTGGGGGGGGTTTTTGTTTAAATTTTCCTATTTCGTGGTAGATTCCATCATGTTTGTTTAATCGTTTTATTTTCTCACAGTCCTTACATCATTGGGACCATGAATCAAACCTCATCACCCACTCCAAATCTAAAGCTTCATCATAATTTCAGGTATCATCTCATTCAAATTTAATGTACTACTATTTTGTAATGTTTTTAATATTAATATTTATATTTTCATAGTGATATTTAAAATATTACTTATTACTATTTTTTTATTTAGTACATACATCAATTATATTTTCTCTGTTGTGCAAAGCTAAATATATTTAGCATTACTTTATTTTTAAGTGTCACATGATAATATGCTCATAAGTAATGTGTATATATATATATATATATATATATACACACACACACAAGTAATGCTAAATATATTTATTTAACAAGTAAAAAACAACATAATTTTGTACCTTATATATAATATTATCTTATTATATATATATATATATATATAAGGTACAAAATTATGTTGTTTTTTACTTGTTATTCATCAAAGAATCCTGAGGGAAAAAAAATCACAGGTTCCAAAAAATATATTTGTCTGTACAACTGTTTCCAACATTGACAATTCTAGTAATAAATCAGTATATTAGAATGATTTCTGAAAGGATGATGTGACACTGAAGACTGGAGTAATGATGCTTTGTATCACAGGAATAAATGACATTTTAAAATATATTCACACAGAAAACAGTTATTTTAAATTGAAATAATATTTCACAATATTACAGCTTTTTTCTGAATTTGTAATCTAATAAATGCAGCCTTAATGAGCAGAAGAAACATCTTTAAAAACCTGTCCTAAAATTTTTGCACGGTAGTGTGTATATATATATATATATATATATAAAACCCAATTTATAATATATACATGTAATTGGGGATAGATATATCTAATTGCTATACTTCAACTCTCCACAAGAGGTCCTGCAAGCATTTCTCAAGACTTTTATTTACTCAAGCTTATAATACCCCAATGTAGAGGTGGATCCAGTCTTGAATTTGGTCTTTTATTTCAGATGGGTTTTGTGTGCCAATCATACGGAGCCACTGAAAGGTTTTCTGGGTCGGTACCTGCGACGGAAGCTTCTAGAAACCGAGATCAGCAGTCGTGTGAGGAACAGCAAACTAGTTAAGATTATTGAGTGGATCCCATGCGTTTGGCATCATCTCAACCGCTTCCTGGAAACACATAGTTCTTCTGATGTTACAATTGGTAAGTGTGAAAACAGTCTAATTCTAATGTTAATCACTCTTTTCTTAAGTATGCAACTGGCTTAATATATTGATGTAAAACATCTTTTGACCACCACAGGGCCTCGACTGTTTTTGTCCTGCCCAATGGATGTTGAAGGATCAAGAGTGTGGTTCACTGATCTGTGGAACTACTCCATCATCCCCTACATGCTGGAGGCTGTCAGAGAAGGGCTGCAGGTAAGGTGCCATCCATCATTACAATAACGGCATGCTAAAGCAAACAAACAGATAATTGTCTGTTTGTTCTACAGACGTATGGACGCAAGGCAGCGTGGGAAGACCCGGCAAAGTGGGTGATGGAGAGCTTCCCCTGGGTGGCAAGTCCACAGCAAAACGAGTGGCATTCACTGCTGCGACTTCGGCCAGAAGACGTAGGGTTCGACGGGTACAATATATCTCAGGAGGGCAGTCCAGGCAAGCAGCCTGCTCAGGGAAAATCAGAAGACGACCCATTGGTAAGTATATAAATTGCATCAACATAGTTGTTATTTATAAAGATTCACCATGTAATATCCTGTTCCTATTACCACAGATGAATATGTTAATGAGGTTGAAGGAGACGGCTCACTGCGCAGGGACAGAGAGCTACGATAGTGATTCTACCAGCAACAGTCACCAAGATGACACGCTGGACTCTTCTGAGACTTTTTAATATCAGTCTTCTTTTCTACAAATCTGTAGGTGCTGGTAACCGGTTAAACAGGGTGCTGGAAACCCTGAAAAAACATTATTGCTCTGTAAGTCACATCACAGCCTAAACATCACAGAGAAAAAAGTTTAATATTCATCAAAGATCGTCATTTCCTGAAATGGACACTAGATGGCGGTATATGTGTGTGTTCTAAAAGCAGATAAACCTAGTTGAGATGTAGCAACTCCAACCAAGACTGTTGCCAATTCATGTTTGTTTTCAGTCATATATTAAACTTTCTAAATGTTATCTAATGTTAGGTGACTTTTATTAACAACTTTGGTGCTGAACTTTATAATAACGCCTTACAAGACTTGTTGAGACAGGCTAGCATATAAAGATCTGTAGCTTTATACAAACGCAAGTAATGCAAGGACATTATAGCCTTCCAATGGTGCATCTGTGGGACCTAACAGAGATATATAGTTAAATATGAACTGCATTGACGTTGCTTTTTCCAACAAAAAAGCCTTTTGGGAAAATGTTGATAATATTAAAGCAAATTTTGTGCCAGGAGCATAGTTTTTGTGCCTCTTTATCTATGCATTGTTGTTACGTTCAAAGAATATTTAACTTTATCTCAACAGAATCTCTGGGAAAATTCTGGTCAACAGCTAAAAAAAAAGGTTTTACCAAACAATCTCAATAAATAAACCATTGAATACCATTGTGGACAATATGGTGGCATTATTATAATACTTTTGATAAGAAGACTTGAAACCAAAACTTACTATACTTTTATAGATTCTTATAATTCTACAAGGACAACTGCAGAAAACGAGTCTGCTTTGTTCAGTGTCAGAGGATGTCTATCTAAAAATAATCAAATGATGTGAATTATTAAGTTCTGAAGATCTTGGGGTAGTCATACATTCGAATTGATTTGGCACAAGGATCTGTGTGATGTGCTGTAGTCTGAATATTGGGGGTTATGCTTGCTTATGTGGCAAACATTTGCATGAAATCCAAATAGATTACTGAGAGATGTATTATTTTAAAGATTGCATTTTGTTTAACTAGAAAAAGTCATTTTTTCAAAGGTTCCTTTTAAAATTATTTTCTAGAACATGTTTTAATAGACCTTATCCAGTATTTCTTCATTTTTTTTCAACACATGAAAACTTTTTGTGTGGAAAACAATTAAATGAGTTTATAGTTAATAAAAAGGCAAATAGTGTCAGCTTTCCCCTAAATTGCTGACAATTTTAGAAAAACGTTGATTGAGTTTGTGTATATTTTCAGTTGTAATATATTGTACATATTTGCCTCATGTTGTATTTGTTTGTGTAGTCTTTAAGAGGAATTGTTTTATGTATAGTTGTTGTTAATGTTTAATATGTTTCAGTGTCTTTTTTGGTAATTGCATGTGACCTTTTTGGATTAAATGTGATTATTTTCCTCTCCAGCTATGAGTCTCTCAGTTATTCAGTGGCAACTTGTCAAAAATTATTTATTTTTACTCCAGTAATTGTGGAAGCGGTAAATAAATAGTGACATTGTTTCATTGATCTTATTGGCAGGTCTGATCATATTAGTATTTAGGCTAATATTATTATACAATGTTAAAATATATATATATCTGACCCATTTTTTTTTTTTTTTTTTTAACTTGGTAGCTAGTGTTTTGTTGAATTGAATACAAGTATAGCTTTTGGGTGAAGAAATGTATTATTTTAATTAGGCCCAAATTCATACAGCCTGCTGTATCCAACCATGCTTAAATGTTCATTTCAAGGCAGACAAAAACGCAAACTTGGGTATTTTGCTTTGGATTTTTAATTTGTAAAAAAAAAAAAACATGTATATACATGAAAAACAAACAAACAAAAAAACATCAGTATACAAAATAATATAAGATTTTAAGTTAGAATTGTGCCATCTACGTATTTAACATTATAGACAAAGTATACCAAATCATTAAGAAAGATTATAATAATCTTGGTATAAAAATTTCATACAAAACACTATACAAGCTGCTAAAAACGCAGCGGTTACGACATTCTCTCTTATACTGAAAGGTTTCTATAAAGTTCACACAACTACCGTGTCAAACAAGACTTCTCAAGGTTTTCCTCCAGTGTTGTGCATAAACATAAGTAAATAAAAATTATACAGTCTGCTGAATGATTACGACACGGTTATTTCCTCGTCCTCTGATTCTGAGAAGTCGGAGTGCCTGCTGGTGACGGAATGCGAAGTGAAATGTAAATCTACGTTGAGCTCGTGATCCCCGCGCGGCTGAAAGAAAGGCGCGCGCGGGCTTTCACTCAGAGCAGTGTCAGTTTCAAACTTTTTTCCAACGTCGCTCAGGTCAGGATTGGGGTTCATTTTCGTCGGTAATGTTTGTTCCCTGCAACCTCCTGACGACAGAAGCTCTCTTTCTTTGGAATTGCGCCATTTCATTCTTCGGTTTTGGAACCAAATTTTAACCTGATGAGAAAGTTTGCAAGACATGAGCACACCAGTTTACCTCAGACACCCACCAAGGTACGAAACACAAAATATGGACAACATTAGCTTACCTGGGAGTCTTTAAGGCCGAGTTTCGTCGCCAGTTTCTTTCTGTCTGGTTTGCTGATGTACTTCTGTTTCTGAAACATCTTCTCCAGCGCTTTTCGCTGCACGTCAGAGAAGACGGCCCGTCGAAGCATTCCTCTCCTCGGCTTCCCTCGAGCCGTGAGGGGCCATGCGAAAGTTCCGGGGATAGGCACTGCTGAAGACGATGCTGTAAGAAACAAACAAACAAACTCTTTCAAAATCACAGTTTCTCTGAAAAATAAGCTAGTACGAGTCTTTTCTAAGAACAGGGAGTAGTCTTTGGGCTTGGAACGAAAGTTGGGCTTTAATGTTTTTTTAAAAACCAAAGCGTTTAAGTGATACGGAACGAGGAAGCTAATTAGCACATTGCTTGGTTCCCAAAAGCATTGGTATGGTAACAAGGGCGAGCAGTCATTCAGAGCGCTCCAGTGAAAGATAGAGGTGCTAATGAAGCGTGGACGGTAATTGTGTAGTAATGAACTGACTGAAAAAGGCTTAGGACAGGCCACTAAAGCCATATATTACGGCCACAAAAGAGATTTACACTTAAAAACTAAACACAACGGCATGCCAGGGACATTTTGAGAATACTGATGGCGGGGGACTATGTTTGCCCCCAAATATTTTCATTAAATGGACACGAAAAGCCATCTATACTGCTCAAGTTGTTTTGTTGACGTATTCACACAGCGGTGAAAAGAATCAGTCTATTATCGTCGGACTGAATGAGTGCACGATCCACAAGGCTATTTGTAGCCCGCATTCATTGGATTGATGGACATGAAGCTTAACGCAAAAATAGACCCGCGTTTATTGGTTTTATCTGAGGTATACTTAGCTTTAAGCTATATACAAATATAGTTTCGTAATCATTGCATTGCTTAGAGTAAATTTGAAGAAACGTTTATAATCCGTTTACATTGCTACTTGTGAACACAGTAGCCTAATTAAGACTACTACACCCTGTTAAGCAATTTTCATGCTTATACATGAGACCAAAACTTTTGCATGGACGTCCCATGAAGACTCCCCACACTCTATGTGGTCTTGTGAGAATATTGAAACACTGAATAGAAGCTAATAGGGGAATTAGTCCATGACTGGTAAATGCCTATCAGCAGCATGCTTAAGTCAACGACGGGTCTGTGTGTGGCTGCCCAGAGGGAGCTGACCAATTGGTCATGGTGCTGAAAGCATTGTTGCCAATCAGTAACTAAGTACACTGGCTCGGTGGGAAAAGGCAGCGATGAAGAGACGCCAACAGTTTGCTTGTGAGAGCGGACCCGCCTTAAATTGGGACCATGACAATTCCGGCTAATTTGTGGATTAGGGGAAGCGGTGCAAAATGTCAGCAGTCACTGCGTTTGCTAAATAGGGCATCAAATTAGCGAGACTGATTCCACAATGTCCTACAAATTCCAGCATTGGAAGCAGATTCTGAAGGCCCATCAGTTTGACCGAATTAAGAAATGACACAGCGATTTTTTTAGGAAACCCACCTGGGAAATATGATGCTCTGATGAATGGGTGGAATGAGCCGTCAAAACATGGGAATGGAAATGTTTTCGCATTCATCCCTTGCACTGAAGGTGGTGGTGAAGCTATTACACAAAATAAAGCGAAATTTAATTAAATGAAATGTACAAGTTGAAAGTGACATAAAATGCGTTTCCAGTATAAATGTCGCTTAATGAGCGTATTTTAAACAAAACAGTCAAGACGGTTGCTCTTCATGATTCTTTATCAACAGTTGCTAGTTTATAAACATAAGAGAAACCTACCGTTCCGTGTTGTCGACGCGAGAATCGCATTCACTCCAAACTTCAAGTAATTTGGATCGTTTGAAAATGATGTTTTTGGAGAGCTTGATCTTGTTGGCAAAGACGTAGACATGGCGACGTGGACAGCGGAGTTGTTCAGAGTTATTGCTCCTGTGGCCGGAGGAGATGCGCTCGGAGACGGGATGCTCCTGTGCATTAAGGTGACAGGTCTGCTGATCCGCAACAGGTCCTCCACCAGGAAACTCGAGTGCGTGGTGAACGCCGACTGTAAAGTGGGAGGCAAGGAAAGAGCCGCCGAGGGCCGCAGAAAGTTTGGATACATAGCAGGTGGCGCAATAACACTTGGCAACATCATTGCACCGTTTTCTGTTGAAAATGACAGCGAGGAATTCACGTGCTGCTACTCTCTCACTGCAGAGGCTTGCGTAGATTAGAGTCCAAGAGGGCAGAATGAAGGAGCTCTTGCCCGTCCCTCTCTTTTCCAGGGGTTTTATAGTGGACGGCTGGAGAAGCCTTTTCATGGGTGACAGCTCTAACAATGAAGTTCAACCAAATTCTCCACGTGAGTTCCGTTTACTCTAGAGGCGGCGCGTCCTGATTGGACAGAAGAAATTCGGATTGGATTATACACACAAGCATACCGACAACGGCCTTTTACGAAAAAAAAATAAAGTAGTCTATAGGCTAGTTAATCATCATCATAGTCACGCCATTAGAAATGCTGAAATAAAAACACGTTCTGTTTTGCCTACGAAACGCAAAACAGTCATTACACCTTGAAACATAGCCTAATAAATTAGAGGAAAAACCAGCCTCTTAAAATAACCAATATAATGAACAGGTGGATGGGTTAATCATTTTAACGGTATACTTGGAAGTAAAATAGTGCTGAGTTACAACCTGTTAACGTTCTTCAACCACTTTAATTTCAATTGTCATTGAATTTTTTATTTTTTTTTTTAAATCTAAATAATCGTGTGGTAATGACAAGGTTATAAATGAAGAGATTTTACGGTATACAGTCAATTTAAGGTATTCGTAAAATAAGTAAATTGCTAACGCTGGATAGCTACACTGTGAAATTATTTTTTGAAGTTGTAAATAAAACAAATAATACTGGACTATTGCTACAATATAATACACAAGAAAAACAAATCAATGTTGCCAGCCCTCGATCGTTTCTGCTCATAGATAGACAGACAGAATGATCCGAAATAACAATTCATTTCTTTCCTCCTTGGTTGACTGAATTAGGCTTCACAGGTCACACACATTTTCTTCCATTGAGTTACAGAGAGTAAAAAAGTGGAATTTCATTGTGTG
This sequence comes from Enteromius fasciolatus, assembly GCA_032361145.1. Classification (NCBI taxonomy): domain Eukaryota; kingdom Metazoa; phylum Chordata; class Actinopteri; order Cypriniformes; family Cyprinidae; genus Enteromius; species Enteromius fasciolatus. The sequence continues at coordinate 6,618,491 of JAUMHR010000090.1, read as the reverse complement.
AGGAGCTGGGTCAGAGTACATGCTGCGCCACACGTGGATAAGGTTTAATGTGCTATGGTAAAGCACAACCTTTCAAGTTTTGCTGCTAAACCGCAGGGGGAAAATGACCAACGCCTACTGATAAAATATATTATAAAACGAGAAAAGGTGCGAACAAAGGGATTTCTCCTTGGAGGCTTTTATTGGGACAGACGCTCTCTTCTGTCAGATGCACCAAAAGAGGTGAATCCCTAAGCCTGTGGGCTAAGACCTGTGACTAATGGCGTTTGACCACTGCTCTGTCAGGATTTGTCCCACTATCCATTCATTTTCTTGCAACTACCTTCACATTTATCTCCGCGGAGTCAACTCGTGCGCTTTGATTTGGACAGGAAAAAAGACGAGGGGAAGACATAGTCCGCGTGAGCCCTGAGCGATGACACGGCGAGTAAATCTCCGTGAAATTATGCGCCAGGCGTTGCTCTTTCGCACAAATGGATTGTGATACTGGCCCTTTAGACAATATTTCAAAACGGGATCAGCTCGACAGCCGTCTTAAGAAGTCTTAGCAACCATCTTAGTAAAAGCAGAGAAATCTGTGTTGGGGGCATCGCTGTGGCATCGCGCAAGTAATTTTGGGACAGCTGTAATTCCCTTATTACGACCCAGTATCCCTGTCTTTTTTTACGGTGGCCAACATAACCAGAACTTAGCAAGAAAAACTGATTAATAGATTGAAAATACAGATATATAAATCGATCTAATAATAAATAGTTCTTGAATCACATTTGAATCAATTTCAATTTCTTAATTGAATCCAAAACAGTTTGAACAACAATTGACAGTTTTTGCTGCAGCTTAAACAAGTATTAAAATCTATCAACACGCCAACAACAGACCCAACAGTGATTAGCATGTAATTATTCCATTTTTAACCAAATAATACAACCGTTAGATTTGCATCAGTTGTTTTTAGCACCGCCCGGGGCAGTCGTATTAAGACACCTCATCACCTTCAGAAAACCCAAGAGGACTTCTTCACGTTCAAAGCACTTTATTCTTTCTCTTGCACTTGAAAATCCCTCTATTGTACCTATCAAGCAGATGGTTTGCAGGAAATATAGCTTAGCCTCGGTGACCGAAACTAATTTCTGCTTGCTTTCCAAGCCATGGCACGATTGTTTTCTCTTTACCAAATAGAGGGAGTGCAGCTGGTCGGGCACTGAATTAAACCCATTAAAGACACATTTCTAAGATATTATATCCACATAAATGTGCCTTCCCTCCTCCGGACAGACTTTAACGCCCGCGCTTTTGCATTACAGGTTGTACTGAGGTCATTTATCCTTGGTGAGCTGAACGGCATGAATCGATATTGATTTGGCTTCATTTTTGTCTTTATACACAACAAGTGAAATAACAAGCAATGATTAAAACACTTTAAAGACATGGTCATTTTGAAAAAAAAAATGTAAAAGTTTGAACTTTTATAATATTATTGCAAACAAAGTTTGTGTTTAAAGAAAGATATGAATTATAATGTGTGGGGATATAATTATAATAGTTCGGATATGTTAGTAGGTATTAAAACCCCTTTATTATTGTCACTTTGTCTTTTGCTAATTTTATTATTTTTTAGAGTAATAATAACCCAATCCAAATTGTTTTTAGATTTTAGATAATTGCATTAATAAGTAACATTTTAACACTGCATTTTGGTCTGGTTTTAACACCTTAAGCCGCCCTTCGTGCAAACCCCTTTTAGACAGACCCAGCATCTGTTTCTGAAGATCCCAGGACGGAACACAGAAAAAGCATTGACAAGCATTAAATTGATATTAACTCTGCATTAAACATAACGCCGGAGCAAACATAAGTCTACAGAACAAAGCGTTTTGATTTGCGTCAGACAAAACACCTGTTCCGTTCAGACAGCCTTAGCGCAACACGTCTCCGCGGCCTCAGTTCACCAAATGAAGAAACATTTGGGGAAGACCAATGTTAGGTTTTAAATTGGCTTTGAAACTAGTTTTGGCTAAATAATTATTGATAACATATCTTCGCGAATGAAAACGATGCTGTTAGGAGGCGCACGTTCAGTAATATTTAGCTATAATGTTACTTTTGATCGTTCAGGTTGCCAAAACATTAAAAATATATATTTATTAGAAAAATCTGAAATAATTGAGCAGACAGAAATGAAGAGGTGACAGAAAATTAAACGAATTAGACTTGATAGCTATACAACCTATCGACATGCTTTCTTCCCCCTATAGCCTCGTTTTTATTCGCCAAATATGGCGTCTAGTCTGACTAATGTTAACAAGAAAAATATTATTTACAAAAACAGGTGTCCAATGCTAAAAGTGAGAAAACAACAAAATAAATATCACACCAAATAATTAATAAAATTGCTTTCGTATAGGTTTGTGATATATGTTTGACTTTTTATATCTCATGTTTAATCATTGTAAACTGAGCAATCAATCTTTATGTTCAGTAGATGATGTGTAGGCCTTTATTCCATTTCCTTAATTTAGGACTTATTATCATTGCATAGTAGTCATTAATTGCTTTGATAGAAACACAAGCATTAATAAAATGTTTAAAATTATGTGTGGGTTTATGTGTATTTCAGTTTTTTGTTTTTTTTCTTAGATAATTAGAATATTCAAAATTCAAAATCAATTTCCCATGGATAATATATTTCTCATCATCCTCTGTTCTTTTAAAGATAAGACTTTAAATACATTTAAATTCATTACAATACAATTCCCATCAATAGCTAATTCACCATACACATTTAAAAGAAAACAACAAGCACACAAAAAAAAATCTCACAGTCACAGAATCTGTTCATTAGATTTAAATTGGTCATGGGAGCTCAGGCCACATCAATGTGGAAAATGTATTTTCTTCTCATTTTAATCTCATAAAGTTTCACAGTTACGGCAAATCTTTTCAGACTCTTCAGCACCTGTCAGGTTGTTTTGAAATAAAGCTTGTAAATGGCTCTAGTTAAATTGTGTTTCTGGGGAAGCCCAAGCGTTGCTACGCAGCCTGAAAAAAGGAACAATCCTCGTGGTTGTCAAGACCACTTTAAATTAAGGGCTTGTTGCTAACAAGCAATCACTGCTGCAAATAAAATGACCCTTGGTCATGCTAACCTGTGCCATTTTTCATGCTGACGCTCATAATAGAAAAAGCCACTCAATGAGCTTAAAATTGGACACAAACAAAAATATTCAGTGCTTGGAGGTAGGACTCCCTATTTAAAGCTAAATGCTTGTATGGGGCTGTAGGGGTGGTGTTGAGAGTTTGAGCCCATCAGCACAATCTTTAGCTTTGTTTTAGACCTGAATTTAGAGAGCAGGGGAGAGAACCTTGTCGAAAGGCTCCTATTGAGTATGCCTGATAAGTTGAACATGGGGCAAAGCAGACGTAGCTGAGGCGCTTGTGTACTGAGGAGGAGCCGGGGTTGTTCGCTGGCCACTTGAATGGGGGACGCCAGCGCCCGTTGGCTGGCTGGTATTGATGTGGTTTAGCCGAGTAATCGGATTGAAAGTGAGCCACGGTATTTGTGTCAGTTCACATTTCGTCAAATGCATAATATGCATGGCCTTGGCGTGGGGATTCTGTATTGAGACTTTGGCTTGCAATTCAGCGTTATGAAAAGGCAAAGCCTCATTTAATTCAAATATAACTCTCAATCGACCATTTACAGATTGCTATATTTGCATAACAGCAAAGAACTTTTGCCTTTTCAAGGCCTGGCTGTGTGTGTGTGTGCGCGGGTCCTATTCCTGCACTTCTCCCTAGTCAGGCCTTAAAGGGGGAAAATGTACGCAAATGTGCGAAATAAACGTGTACATTGTGAAGGAGTGGGTTTTCTCACAGGGATAAGCAAACAGGGGTAAGGGTGAGAAGACGTTAGACGCTGACATTTAGCTTTTTTCCCACTGCTGGAGCAATATGTTGAGTCGGACAACAAAGCAAAAGTGCTACGGTGGTGTAATTCGCCTTAAATGACGTGCACTCTCACATGGTGCAGGTTTTGAATGGGATTTTGTTGTGGACTCTGTTACGTTTCTGGTTTTTAATCTCTCTTTTGTTGAACACTCATTTGAACTGTAATTATGTATTCTTTGGATTGTAATTTACTTTCTAAAAAGCAAAATTGTAATAATCATTGAAAAGATTTTCATGGACAACAAAAAAAGCGCAGTTCCGCAAAGACCACAAAACTTTTCTTACTCTTGAAATAACCCAGTATGTTTATAAAAGCTATCTATAAATATAATAATGTAACATCATTCATTAAAAACATAAAAAAAATCATGTTTTTTTTATTGTGTAGTCCAGTTCATGTCAGTCAAATTGCTGTTGGGTTATTTTGACTAAAAAATAACTTTAAAACAGGCAACTAACACAATGAAAAACAGTAAAAATAAACACAATAATGTAACATTATTCATTAGCTCTCTTGTTTGAATTTGCAGAGTACTATTGTGAAGTGGTTTAAACGTAACAGTTAAAAACATTTGTTAGAAATTTAGAAAAGTAATTAAACTACTACTGAAATAGTTACACTACTTATTACATTTTGAATGGTAATGTCACAATATCCAGCTGGAGTCCCTCGTTGTTTACACCAGAGGGCACTCCAGCCAGAACTGTGTCCGGCTCACAAACTCCATCACCCATCATGCCTCATTCCTGGACTGATCACACTCACACCTGCACCTCATTTACACACACACACCTGCACCTCATCACCACACCCACATACTGATTACACACACCCATATAAGCCACAGCCAAACACCCACTCACCGCAAGGTCTTGTTTTCCCATGTGTAACATTCTGAGCATTTCTAAACGTTTTTGTTTTCCCATTTGTGGTCCTTGACTGTTTTCTTGTATTTTGATTGTTTGCTGCCTGCCTAGATTCCTGCCTGACTTCTCGACCTCAATTCTGCCTTGTCTCCATTGATATGTTTTGCTGGTATTTGACCCTGCCTGTCTGACCTCGAATAAAGCTTGCACATTAATCTGCACGCTTCCGCCCCCGTTGTTACAGGTAACTTGTAATGTGCAACTTATTACATTTCCAAAGTAACCTCCCCAACACTGCAAACAGCCAATTCAAGAATTTTATACAAACAAAAATTCAGAGAAAGAACCATTCAAGGAGCTTTATTTTGTGTAGTAATTACATGTATCACCAAAAGAAAAAGACACCCTATAGAAAGTGGCTGGCTAATGAGTAATGTAAATAAAATCTGATGTTTCAATACTCAAACATTTATCAAAATGAGATAGAGAGGAGATGGACTCAAAGAAACTTTTTTGTTCAAATGTGAGATTAAGAAAACTTAAAACCTATCATATTAACCCTTCATCGGGCGAGGAACTATATTTGGTAACTTAATCGATCATTCATTATAACGGTCTCATGCCTTTCCGTGAGCTCGTGTAAGCACATGGATTTCTTCCAGCCAATCAGCAGAAATCGGTCTACGTCACAGATGGCAACACCATGGCATTTGACCAATTAGGAGTTGCCCGGGGCATTTCAAATGTCAGCGTACTTCCGGAGTTTGAAAAGTATGCGTTTAAGCTCATACCTACTCTCACAAAAATATAAATAGCATTGAAACGAACAATGCTAAGTTAACGAAACTCATGCATTATATTGTTGAATAGTTGTGTTAAATGTTGAGAACATAATATTTTTATTATTTTTATAAAGTCACAAAAGCTTAAAAGTCTTGATATAGCCTCCGATAACATTCCAGGGTTGAAATGAGGAATTTCCAATTATTTCAGTGAGTGCCCTATAAAGGGTTAATATGTATATATAAGATGACAGGTAAGACATGCAACCCTATATTAAAAAACTTTCAATTATATGAAATAGAACCTTAAATTAATAAATGGCAAAAAATAACTTCCCCAACAAATACATTTTTATATAATTCTTTTAAATATATGTATGCATGTTTGTGTGTGTGCGGGTTTATGTGGTTTATGAGGACACATAAACCACATTATTTGTATAATGACATGGGTATGACATAGGTATTACAATATGAAGATGATTTCTGAGGACATTTTCAGTGTCCCCGTAATTCAAAAGGCTTAAAAGACAAGCTAAATTGTGTTTTTGTTGAGAATCTAAAACTGCACACAGTTTCCTGTAAGGGGAACAGTTACAACTTACAGTTTGTACATTACAAAAACCATTACGCCTATGGAGAGTCCCCATAAATCACAAAAACCAACATGTGTGTGTGTGTGTGTGTGTATAGTAGTTTACATTTAAAGTGGTTTAAAAAAAGTTAATCAAAGTTGTCCTAAGACAAGAACAAATTGAATTTAAAGAACAAGAATTTCATCCACTTTAAATGTTGACTCTAATATGTCATGTGTCAAAATGTCATTTGGAGACTTGGACCCTTCCAAGTCTTGGATCCTGAAGCTGCTCCTGCTGAAAGCAAATAACAACATACTGTATATGATCAATATATGAAGAGTTTATTTGCAAAAACAGACAAACAACTCACACAAGACAATCATGATTTTATTATGTTATCATGTTTTCATTGTGTTGGTAAAGTAATTTTTTTAACCTAGTCAAAATAAACCAACTGCAATTTGATTGCGATTAACTGGAACGCACAATGAAAAAAACATGAACTCTTTGTACCACTGAGGAAGACATTTATGGTGCTGGATCATAGCACCTTAAAAACCAACTGAACAAGACACCACTTTGGCTGGTATAAGAATTATTTCCCATCCTCATTCCTGGAAAAGGCCAAACCTTTGAACATGTCTCCATTTTCTAAGACATGGCATAATCCATGTCCTAGACTTTCAAGTGTTCACCACCCTCAACTTCCAAAAACAGACACGACAGTACCGCTTCTTCCGGTGGAGAGTGAAGGGTGGGAGAGGTGGTGTTAATATCAGCATGTCGGACCTGAGATTAATCCTAATCTCCTCTCTGTGTGCTGCAGGCCGTGGGGTTGAAAGGCATGGGGAAGTACCAGTGGGGGTGCTCTGGCCCGGGATCTCCTGCCCGGAGAGGATAATGCCAGCAGTGGAGCCTGCTGGTCCTGTGGAATCCAGCCGGAATCCCCACTGCTCCGTGCTTTCAGCGCACACTTCCTGAAGAGGTGCGTGATATTGGGCTCCCACCTCTCGGAGCCAAAGAAAGCCTGGGCTAACAAGCTGTTTCTGTACCCCAAAAGCTGTGCACATCAAAGTTAAAGCCACCTCTTTAGAAAGTGTGGGTAGATGTGTGCACAACAGATGAATGTTAATCTCCACAAGAAATAATTCCTTACGGAGAGAGAATGTGGGAGCAACAGGTGCATACTTGACATCCTGGTAGGTATACAAGAGGAAATCATATTATAGACACCTCAGAAAACCTGTTTGTTATCAACAGTTACTCTAAGATTACAAAAAACATGCATATATCATATATTTTGCATATATTCTCAACTTTACTTTAATCTCTCCCTTCCAAATATGGAAATATAGAAGCTACTTTTACTTTAATTTCTCATAACTGACATTTTTGTCGCTACATTTTTAACTCACTACATGTCTACACTACATGACCAACGTTTGATTTATTACATTACTTTATACTTGTTTTGTTCGGTAATTCAACTTGACTAACAGGTTTTGAGTAAGTAAAGAAAATTCAGTGCAGTTATAAGTTTATAACTCAAAATTATCCTTTTGTTTTATCATTGTGAATTGCCACTTTTTTTATCTAAAAATATTAATTATCTTGTATTCATTTCCCAATAACTTTCTCTTAGATCTATCATAATGTGATGTTAAAATTTGCAATTTATCTTTCATTATCTATCATTTCCTGCCAATTATTGTAATTTTGACTTTATATTTTAACGGCATGACTTTAGTTCTTATTTTAAACTTTATCTCACAATTACCTTTTGTAACTGAGGCAGAAACGAGTTTCCATAGGCGAAAGAAGACAGAAGCCAAGAGAAGCACAATGCTTTAAAAGTGGAGATATAGAAAAAGAAAAGAACAGGAAAAAAGGCCAAAAAGGAACTTCAATTCTTCTTTTCTGAGGATACTTCATAAAGTGAACAGCTACTCTAGACTCAGTGTTATTTTCTGCTGTCCACTGATGGTCAAGACTGATGGCAGTAAGGATCTATACATTCCTGCGAGACCTTTGACCCCCTCTACATTCTAAAGAGCGTCTTTCAAGACGCATTCAAGCCCCTGGCAGCGCAACGTCGAAAATGCAGATCGGATCAACCCAGAAGCCCAAAAAACATCCAGGTAAAGTATTAAACTGTATATTGGCCACAGTGTAAAGCTACATGGAAAAACTGAGCAGTAGCAATGCTCACAAGACAAATTTATTGTCTTTCTTTTCCTTAAAGAAGGAGCGCTGGAGGCCTCTCCTCATGCTTTGCACAAAAACCCATCCATGAGTAAAGAGGCCTGCTGAACACTTGGCCTGCCCAGCTGCCTTGAAGTGAATGGGGTTTCTTTTTGAGGCCATTCAATGCTTTCTGTCTCTCTGCATACAATGTAGGTGTTACTGCTTAGAGAGAGAGTGAGAGAGAGAGTCAGGAAAATAGTCACTTGAGAACTGAGGCTGTTCTTCATTCTCAGTCAGTCATGAAATCATTCCTTCTTCAGATGAGGAGGGGTCCTGCTCACAAAGGGCCAGGGGACTCTCAATAGCCATCCTAACATTTTTATGGGACCCTTTCTTATCCAGATAATAAATCTGATTTTGAATAAAACATGGATCCTCCTGTATATTTTTATATGCCATTGAGCCGATAACTTGTAGTTTAGGAAATGCGTATTCATTAGCAAACTCACTGATGCTGATAATCATACAGACCATTTTTAGTGCCTTCATATTAAAGGATATGTCATTTTGGCTTTCGTTTAGAATTTTACTGACAATTTTGTAGTTTTTTTACTTGTCATTCGCAAAGCTAGGGACAAAAAGGGAGTCTTTCAGCAGTCTATAACGCTCACTGGGTCAAAGCAAAATCTAAAGACTATTAGGGCCACAGTGAGAACAAAGGGATCAGTGGGGGGAGTTGTGAAAATGGAAGGCCACCATTCTCCCGCACTCGAACGGGATGCGGTGATTGAAAATTTGGTTTCAGATTTTGCTGTTTTCATGGAGGTCGAGGGCTTAAATGGAAGTCCACTGGACGTCCAATGCTGCGCAGGGGACTTTTATTCTCTGCAGAGTTTCTGGCCGCAGTTTGACTTTCTCTCAAAAGGGTGGCATGCTGGAGACCTGGACCGGAGGTTGCGAATGGTGCAGGCACGCGAGCGCGTCCGCAGGCAGGGGGTTACTAATCAACACCCTGGCTGACTGTCGGGACCGACGTCAAGAGGCTGCCTCTAAGAGGCCAGAGAGTCTCTTCCCCTCCCCACTGTTGTTTTGAGTCGGTATGGATAGACGTTTTGTGCAGCTGAGTGCAGGCCTTTAGTAGAGCCATTTTAACACTTCAAAAGTGTTTGATTGTACAATCAAGTTGCTTATTTGTATATATTGTCATTACATTTCTAATGTCATCGTTTCCTTTAATAAGAAAAAAGTGGTAGTTAGACAATATTGTTTTGTCTTTGTATTAAATATGTCAAGACATTAAAAAAGACATAGGTTGAGACATTTCACCTTATATGTATTATATTGATTTTATCAAAACAATCTTAATAGCAATAACTGTTGATCAATTAGTATTCTTTTTTAAAACCAATTAATTATTCTTAAATTCACTATTTAATTCATGCCCCATGAAAAAATGTAATAAAATAAAATCTAGAACAGCTTGACAGCATCTTTAAATGAAATTAAATAAATGAAAGCAGATTATGAAAAAGAAAATAATCTGTATTTAAAGGCTCAAAATTCTTATATATATAATAATAATAATTATATATATATATATATATATATATATATATATAGCTGTCTAACAA
>JAUMHR010000090.1:6578034-6590539 GCA_032361145.1 Enteromius fasciolatus | reverse complement strand
GTCCATTTGCGCCACATCTCGCGTTCGGCTGTCCATTTGCGCCACATCTCGCGATCGGCCGTCCATTTGCGCTGCTACTCTCGATCGGTGGCCATTTTGCGTTGCACCTCGCCATCGACGGCCATTTTGAACGCGAGCTGGAAGATACCCTGAATTTTCCTCGCTGCGTCTGATGAGGAGACTGCGCGGCGGTCCGAGCCGTGAAAATGAAACCGAAACCAATGCCTCCTGTGGTTCAGCAGAGCGTGATGAACGCGGGGGCGGACCCCGCCGGATAGTGCGGCGAGAACCGATCCACGGGCTTGATTCAGTGTTCGCAACACAGCGATTACTCTGTCCCAAGCCGCGTGCGCGATCATCCCTTTCCACCTCCCCAACAGTGAATGATGAACCGCAGATGGAAAGCACATTATCTATCAGCTGTTCGAGCGACCAGCTCAGACCCTTATAATGCACATGGTTTAGCACATCAAAATCCAAGCCTCATATAAAACAGTCATTGATAAAGTGCTCCTCTGCTTTCACACGGTGACTAATGGAAATAAACTCCTTGACATAGCTTTCACCACCGCTGAACCCTGTATGACGGATCATTCTGTCGCGAATGAGTAGAGTAGAGTTTGGGTTCAAGGGCAAAAGCAGTGTTTATTAATACTCAGGGTCAGGCAGACAAAGTCAAACACTGGCAATCAGAATCAGTAGAGGCATAGACAAAAGAGTAAACCTAAACAAGGCAATGGTCAAATACCGTAGATCAGGGTCCTTCGATAGAGACAGAGAGAATATCCAGATACAAGCAGTAATCAGCAACGGGTAATCCAAACGACAGAACAACTAGGAACAAGAACACGAATGAACAAGACTAGGTTGACGGCTAAACATTGAAACAATGATACGTGACGACATACAAAAACATCCGGGTTAAGTACACGCAAAACTAGGTCAATAAAACACCATGACAACTGACAACCGGGGCAGAGACATGAGTTCGTGGGAATGAGTCCTAGAGTGGAAACAGACATAAACACATACACAGTTTGTGGAGAACTGGAGTGCCATCAAGAGCTGTGCTGGCACATCCAGCTGATCGTTACAGATAGATATTTGATCTATCTATATAATATTTAAATATAGATAGATAGAAAGATTATTTAAATATCTATCATCTATCTATTTAAAAAAATAGATAGATAAATAGATAATATATATTTAAATAATGTCTATTTATCTATCTATTTATTATTCAAATATTTAAATAATAGATAGATAAATAAATAGATATTTTAAAAATACTTAAATGACAGGCAGACAGACAGATAGATCGATCGATCTATAGTATCTATTTATCTGTATATTTTTTAAATGTCTTTCCATCAAACTGCAGCTAGGTTATTTTGATTAGGTTAAACAATACATAAAAATACAACTAACTAGCACAATGATAACATGATAACATAATAAAAGACAAATATTGAAGTTATGTTTTTGAAAATAAACTCTTCATATATATTCCGATGCCAGCTCATCCCAGCAGGCCATGTGTTCACTCTCTCTGTAAGTGAATAGGAAACCAGGCTGCTAACAGCAGGCTGAACAGTAGGCTAATTCCCTGTGTTTAATACAAAAGAACCAATTATATGCTAATCAGCACATCAGCACTGCTCCAGCTCCCCATCCTTCACCGGCAGCACAAGATAACAGTTAGTCATGCTTCCTTTTAGAGCCTTCTCCTCCAATAGGCTTACTATAGGCTAATCTGCCAGTTAAAGTCTGCTATAGAGGTGTCAAAAGAATGCAAATGAACAAATATATTCAATAATATTCTAACTGTTGTGTCTCAGTCACACCTAAAAATGTAGGAATGTCATTGATAAACCAGTAGATGATAAATGGTAAACCAACAAATTCCAGTTCCATAGTGAAAAAAAAAATACTAAAACGTATTTGAAATACATTTAATTTGTGCAAAGTGTACTACAAATTCATTTATGTGCTAAATAAAAATAATCTGCAAAACTCTGTATACAAAACTAAAATAATTTATATATTTTTGCTTCATTTTTAAGTATGGTTTAAACGGCAACATTTTTAAATAACCACAAAAAATTATCTGAAAAAATAAATGCTTACCTGAAATAAATAAACACCTTAATAGATCAAATCAATAACTGTAAAATTAATTTTCAACCTCATCTTTAAACCCCAAATTCTTTTACTTTTCACAGATGTCAATCAAACCCATCAAAACCAGCATCAGCACCAGAAGAGCGGAGAGGAAGTGAGCTGACTGTGTCTTGGCTAATCATTAGCGGCCTTTTGTCTTTCCGCAAAATCAAACAGCATGCTTTACACTCTTTCATCAGCCCGGTTCAGTCAGCCCAATTGTTTTAATATGAACTTCCTCAAGTGTTTTCATTAAGTGGAGACTAGCCCCCTGCTATCCAAGCAGCCTCACCCCCTCAGAATATCTCCACCCCCAAAGACCCGAAGAGTCTTTCTTAATCAAATGTACATTTACTAGTCGCTTGACTTGAGACATCTGCCCCAAGCAACCAGTCAATATTGTGGCCCCAGTTCAAAGCAGTCAGTTCATTAGCTGTGTCAGCTTTACAACCAGAAGGTAATGGGTTTGAAAGTGAGCAACGACAATGCGCCGCAATGCAGGCCTCATTTAATAGTGATTTATCACCAGCCAAAAGCCCTGTTTAACCTTTGGCCAGTGCAGACCTCCCTTCTTCTCTCAAAGGATCTATTGTCAGCTCCCCAGGGTATCTTACTGTGTGAATAAGGAAAAGATGATCTAGTTAAAAGTCAAATTATATGACTGGTCATATCATTACAAGTGCAGAAGAACACTGGGTTTCAAATGGTTCATTTTCTGTTATGTAACGGATAATATTTCAGCATAACTGAAGGAATAAATCTCTTTAGATTTTTATACAATACAATTTCATATATATATAACCATTATTATATAGCCATTATTTACTCTTTTTATATACTGCCATTATATCAAAAGAAAAATCTGCCATTAAAATTGTGATCTCATGTTGTTATAAATTTATTAAATATTGCTCCACAGAAGAAAGTATATTATTTTTTAAAATATTTAAAATAAAGTTTTAAATATAGTGACTTGTGATGCCCAAAAAGATTCTTTAAAAAAATACGAAAGTATAAAAATTTTGTAAAAACAACAGTAAAAACTATTTGGCTTTTTGCAGGATATTATGCCTAAAAAGATGCCAACAGTTCTCATTGTTAGGTCAGTTATACCCTTAACAGATCACAACCTCACGTCCAGCCATTTTGACACTCAACAAACGAGCAAATCATAGCTAAGACTGAGTGAGAAATATAGAGGTTTTGATATGTTTCTCATATGATATCTCAGTTTCCTGTTGTTCCTTTACAAAAATGCCTAAAAAGGGTATTATTGTGGCATTTTAGTGACAGAAGCATCAGGTTGAGCATGTGCTGTTATTTTCTAGTGATCTAATGCAGTTAGGGACTGTTAAGTAGCTTAATGACAGGAGGACAATACGGATGCTTGGTGTGGTCCATATGGACTGCATAGGACTTTGACGGCACCCTCTGCACTTTATTAACCACATGTCTTACCAGTGCTTAGTAAACTGTTTTGTTAACAAAGCTCTGGCAGGAAGAAGAAAAAAGGGGGTCGGCGTTGAAAATGTGAACAGTTGGTGCGATGTAAAGACACTGTTTTCTGCGGAGAGCCTGATGGCGCCCCCCCACACTCTTCATTCGCCTTACCTCCCTCCCTGCCTTCACAGTCTACGCCACTCCGCCCCATCCTTACAAGCCATGGCTTAGTCACACCAGCTGCCTGGACCATTCTTCACTGGTTGAGCTGCCCCCTGTCAGGACCAGAAGCCCCAGTACTCCATCCCTATGGCTTAAGAGAAAGAAGCAGACGGGTTAAGTGGGGCAGAATCCAGGGGTCTTGAGATGAAGTCGAAACAATGCAGATATTGGGACCATAAAACACAGAGAGCAGTACCAAGGCTCTCTCATGACCAGTTTTGTATGTATTTTTTTGTTGTGGCTAATTCATACAAATTATGGGTAGGTTTAGGGGAGGAGTTAGGGGTGGGGTAAAAATTTCGTACAAATAATCGTAAAAATCTGTATAAACACGTTTAATTAGCCACCTCGTTAAATATGTACGAATTGCTATGAGACTGGGTTGGCAGTACTGATTAATCACGAAGACTAGTTAACAGCTGCTGATGTCATTTGGAGAAATATTATGGAAAAGGCACTCTTTGTTTTTTTTGTTTTTTTTACAATTTACAGTTTTTAATGTGTAAAACACTTTCACTTTAAAACATTTAAATGTAAAATTATATATTATAGCTATATAGTTTGTATTTAAATATTCTGTTATAATATTAAATTATTATATTAGGTTTGATTAAACATAAGGTAATACAACAGAAGTAATATTAGATTCAGTACATACATATTTTAATATAAACAAATATTTCATATCTTAATGAATATTACTGTATATAATTTACTATATATTATACAAATGCTATAATGTGATATTTACTATATATTTTTTATTTAAATATGAACAATAATTAAATATATTTTAATACATATTTACACATTATTTATTAATACAATACAAAATATTAATTTATACATATTTAATAAATAATAAACATACTTTACAAGCTTTTAATTTATCCTTATTCTTTTGAGGATGCTTAGAGTAAACATTATATGATTTATTAACATTGCATAAAATATAATAAAACTATATATTATATATATATATATATATATGTATATAAATTTAATTAACTATATAAAGTATATTGCTAATACTGTTATATTATATGTAGTGATGTCAAACAATGAAACACGTGCATGTATATATTTAAGAAAATATGTATATATATTAAATACATTTATATAAAATAATATAAAATATAAGAATATATATATCAATTAATATGCATGTAAAAAATATATATTTCCAAAATATATAATGTATGTGTATGTATTTATATATACAATATATAAACAATAAACATGCATAGTACACATACATATATTATGTAAACAAAAACTTATTTTGGATGTGATTAATCGCGATGAATCGTGCAGCACTAATTATATTATATTACATTATATTATATTATAATCACATTGCAATATTAGTCTAATCTATGCTGATGCTGATCTGTACTGATCGGAATTCCAGTACAGATGTTCAGTCAGCTGTTTAAGAAAACCAACCAATCAAAGCAAAAAGAAAGAAAGAAAAAAAAAAAACACAATGCAGGCCAAATGAACTCCATTTAGAGCCTTACAATAATCCTTTTCTCCCCTGGCAGAATTTGTTACATTTCAATTTTCTTTGAAGTAGTTTTCGGCACATTTGATGGCAAGCTTCGAAAGCACAGCATTATCGGCGCAAGAATGGGGCTTTTCAAGGTGTTTATGGATTTCAAAGATCTCTCTCTTGTAGAGCACAGATTGTGTGGTCTGATTGGGTCATTCTCTCAAGAGTCACTTGAAAAATCCACAGTATTTGGTCTAACTCCCGATACTATGTGCGAGCCATGCTAAGACTTCAAGGCATTTGCTTTGTAGCGGAATCTGCTTAGGTTTAGTAAGCATAAAGAAGTCCTCGCGCACACGTACGTACCCTTTCCACAAAAACGTAAAATTGAGGAACGGAGCGACCCATCCACTAAGCAAACAGAATGAACTAATGGATCAGCCATCTTCTCCTCCCATTCCAATTATCCAGAGCCATGTTAAGACCAAGTTGGTAAACGCTGATGCTAATACAGATAATCCCTTACATACATATACATATCACATTCAGACCGGTCACTTAGCCACCGAACTACCCAAGCAGTCAGAGTGCAGGAGTTGAGACCGCCAACAGAGAGAAAGTGCATCCTTCAGGTTTGAACAGGCTAATGAGGAATATGTAAATTATGTGGGGGCTTATGAGATTACCACTTGTTTGATAGTTATTACAGGTGTTAGTAAACCAGAATTAGGAGCCTAGCTAATGCTGGTCCATTCAGTCCCTGATTGATCCTTTAATACAGGCATTTGTGGTCATGTTTGCTTCTTTCAATTGTGCTGTGGTGGGTCCAAACTCTGTACTCAATACTCAAAAGTTTCACTTGTTTTCCTACTTTTCTTCCCATTTCTCTGTCCTCTGAACACACCCTGGAACACATACCTGGAAACCATAAACTCAGTCGCATAGATTCAAAGTTCCTCTGTGAAAGCGTCCGTCTTATATTTCTCTCGCTTTGGAAGCTGCGCTCACAAGTTAAAGAAAGTCATTAAGCTTATCCAGACACAACAAAAGAAAGATTTTGCAATGGCAAACAGGAGTGTCAAATCAAACAGAGATTTGCCAAAGAGGCTTTGGTGAGTTGGTGAGGTCCATACCAATTTGGAGATTTCAATTCTCTCATTCTTACTCCTGGGAAAATCACTACACTTTTTTAAAGAGGACAAAAGCGCTAAATATGAAGAGAATGTTATGTAAGATTCTGCAAAACATTCCTGATAGTGGAACAAAGTGAAATGTTGAAGTTGCAACAGATTTCTGTGCAAAGGGTTTGCAAAGAAGAAACAAGTCTAGAACTATTTTAAAAAAAAACGTGAAACTAAACTGATGTATCATTTATACTAATTAAATGTCATTTTTGTCATTTGACTGAATCCCTCAACTACATTCTTATTTCCCTGTCTGGATGTGCAGTTGTCAGGACCGGCTGACTGTGAATATCCTTTGAGCCAATCAGTTTAAGGCAATAAACCAGCATGTAGTGCATGAACGCGAGTAAAATCACATTTCCCTTCAACTGGACAGAACAAAGATCCACTGAGCAGATCACCAAACTGACCACATCTTTCTTAAAAAGTATCTAAAAATCACACTCTTAATTTAGGCTACTAATACATATAATTTATATATTATTATTATATTTTATTATAGGTTTTGATGAGAAAGAAATATATATATATATACACAAATATATGTGTGTGTGTGTGTGTTTGTGTGTGTATACACACACACACACAAAACATTTAATTTATATATATATATATATATATGTGTGTGTGTGTGTGTTCAATAAAGTACAAAAATATTGAAACTTTTAATTGTACAGAAAAACCAAATTTCAAAGAAATTATGTAGTAAGACCATAGACTAAGACTAAAAATAGACTTAAATATTTCAGTATCAAGATACCATAACATCCTACTTTTATGACTGTTTAAATAAAGTAATGTAATGTCAGAGAGCCAAAATTTACAAGTCACCAACTGTATTCTTTTGAACAGTGTTTTTGTGCAATAATATTAATAAATAATTTACATTTAGCTAATTCCAACCTAAAGGCAGCTATTTTACTCCACAAAGCAACTGTGTGTGAGAATTAAGTATGTATTATTCAGATCCGTGTGATCGTAATTACTGTGAAAATGCATCGCAAATTCATGGGAAAACCCACTTAAATAGTCTAAGACTAGATGGCTTAGGAATTATGAATTCAAAAGACTTTCTCTGCACGATCTGCGCTGACATCGCCCTCTGCTGGAGGACAAACGACACTTTCATATTACGACTCCTTTAAGTCTAAGAAGTGTGTTATTGTTTTAAGATTCGATGGAAATTGAATTTATCACTGTTTTCAGGCTGATTATTTTATTATTTATAATTGGTTTTAATTGTGCAGGCTATTTATAATGTCCAAATTAGTTCAAAGAGTTGTTAAAGTAAATAAATAAATACATAAATAAATAAAAGGAAAACGGGTCACTGTAGATAGATAACTAACTAAATAAATAAATAATATTTAGTTTAGGTTAGACGTCGCAATCTGAACGTTCTTCATATTCATGATAAAATGTTTTGTTGTTGAAAATACACCGAAAAAACATGTATATAAAGCTAAAGGCAGTATAAACTTTGGCAGATGTGCTTTAAATTAGATTTTAAAACAATTTTAAAAACATTCTAATTAAACCAAATAAATATTAAGATTTAAACAGCGTGAACGTGCTATTCAGTGTGATTCTCGCGCGGCCAAAACAAACCCTTGAGGGAAAAAAAAAAAGCTAAACACCATGTCATTTAAATTCTATTGCACCGTTTTAAAATTGATTGTGTTCCGCAACCTAAGGCAAATTAACGCTATGCATTTAAAGGTTTTCAATAGTATGTCGGTTCCTCTTGTTCCAAATTGTGGCCAACAACACCAGCCCGGTCATTGTAACAAGGCGCTATTCCTCCCTAGAAAAGACCAGGGACGATGGGACTTTAAGAAACGAGTATTATTTTGGAGGTGCCACCTATTTTCTGCTCATAAAAACAATATTTAGGTTGTGCTTGAGCGTTTCCTCGCTGAATAGGCCCTATTCATGTGGGGTTAAGAGTGTAGCGTGGGTCCTGTGAGGAGGTAGCGTGGGTCCCTGTGTTTCGGGGAGGAGCTGTCAGGGCTTCGGAGGAGCGGGAGAATAGGGACCCGCCAGAGTCTCTTGCTTGGGTTCGAACTGCGGTGATTTAACTGGATAATCGGATTGAAAGTGAGCCGCGGAATTTATGTCAGTTCACATTTCATCAAACGGCGAGTGTGAATTGAAGTCGACAGAACAGAGGGTTAATCCAGAACTAAAGCCAAAATAATTAGGGGCCCCCATCTAATCTCCTGCTCATTCTAACACCATTGAATGACATTAAAATATGGCAACGCTTGCTGTTGGCAGTCAAATGTGTTCCCCAACTTTAAATGGGCCAATCAAAGCCCAGCCTTTATGGCATGGAAAGCAGAGGTTTGCTTGTACATTTTTGGTACATTTATTCACAACAGTGAATAATTCATGCTAATTATGTCATATAAGACAATCTAGAAAGTAGAAGTGTAGGCTAAATAAAGTGAATATGAAAGAATTATTCTGTTGCACACATTTTAAATATAAACTTATTTGAGTTTTACTGGATTTTCTTCTAAAGTTAGTTAAATGCAATATATTTTTACATTACCCCAAACCCCTTTTCCCCAACATGTCTCTAATAGCACATATGATAACATATATCACTTTTTATTTTGATGTAGATGCCAGCAAGTGCACATGATCATTTATGAACATACTGCTTATGAACATGATCATTAAAAAGATGGGTACTTCACATCAAGAACCAGATGTTAACTCCATGATATGATACTGTAGGTCAAGAAGCAATAACCCTAAAATCTGCTCTCTTCGTCCTTTTATCTGGGTGTTAAATGTGGTTTGTGCTTGATGAAAACACTTTATATTTCAAGTCAAGTAAAAGCAAGTGCAAAACTAGGTTTATGAACATTAAGAATGAACAATCTCATATTCCAAGCCTGACCTAGAGTATAATAGATAGCTTAAAACTTTCCTTTGCCAAATCTTTAGCCAAAATGTCACTGCATCTGGAATATTTTAAATGCTCTCCAAAAATTAACCTAATCTTTAGACAAAATCCCAACCATGGTCTACACCCAAACCCTTACCACAGCACAAATTTGAAAAAGCTGGAATGTGAAGCATTTTTTCTGAAGCACTTGGAATTGCATTGGACATTGTGAATTGTTCTTAACAGACAGACATTTTTTCACATGCACTTAGGAGGACATCATTTATAAATAAGATTCCTTGTTTTCTGAAAACCTGAACTGAAAAACTCTCAAACATTTGATTTGATGAAACAATTCAATTGTATCCTTAATTAAACTCATAAAATGTCATAAAGTGTACATTTGTCGGTCCACTTCTGGGAGAGCGGAGGAGAAGCGGGAAGTCAGCCCAGGTCAGGAATGTCAGACAGGAAGTCCTCCCTGTGTTTGGATTACTACTTCTGAAATAGACTTCCCGTTCCCTTCGATAGGTTTTTCATTTAAGGTGGTGATAGGGGAGGGTGACCACAAAACATGCAGCTGAATACTGATAATATATCAATAAATAAAGGGGGTTGGAAAATTAGAGAAACGGGCAGAGGTCACCCTTCCTACATACGTTTGCTCTGTAGTTATAAATGATCTCCACCCTTCTGCTAAAAAGCTACATAACCTTACAGTCCAGAGGGAACTATTAGCCTCGGCGGAAAAGCTCTGTTAGTCTGTCACAGTCCTTCGGTTATTATGGTGCTCTGCAAAGACAACGAAGTCTAGTCACCAGCTATTTTTAGCTGAGGAAAAAACAATAACAGACAAAGTCTTCCAATTTTGCCTTAGAAGAGTACCAAAATAAATGAATAAACTGAAATGTAATATTTATATGATTAATAGTAAAAGAGAACAAGACAAAGAGTGAATTGTGGGTTATAGTCAGTTATATAATTTAGACGGCAAAAAGCTAACCAGTGAGAATAAAGCATTCCAGGTAGCTGAATAATTATAGTCTATTTATGTATAAACTTACATCAGAATACATTTCAACACGACTTCATTTAGTCATGTTTGGCACAGACCAGAGACAGATGCAAACACAGTCATGGGGTAAGTCACAAGCCATGACACTTATACAAATAAACACATTTATTAAAGGGCCTCTGAACTTTAGATTCCTCTCATGTTTGCTCTACGACCAGCAGCTGTGAGCGATCACAGAACTTTCTGGAACAATACAAATACTTGCTTTTAGAGCTGCGTACAACTTTTGTTCGAATATCCCAAGCATTTACTTTAAAACATGATAGTCTATAACTACCTCAGACACAGAGAGGCACTGTTGCACATAAAGGCCACCCCCACACTCACCGATCACCATCTGGATCATTTAGAGGGCGGAGTGCCCGCTTTCCCTCCGTCCCTCTTGTGCTCTCTCCCTTCCTCCCTTCCCTTCCTGCCGGCCTCTGTGCGGAGGATGTGTCTGGGAGTGTGAGAGAGGAAGGCCGGCGGTAAAGTGGGTATGTACCCTCTCTCTTCGTCCCCTCGTTACTCTCTGTGTCTCTGCTGATTGCTCTATCTGGCGACACTGAGCAGGCCCTCTGGGCAGGGCAGTCTCCTAGTGGCAGAACGGTGGACGGTGGAACAACAAGCCTAAATGTCAGACGGAGATAAGAATGGCCAAGACAATCATGAAGGTACTTATTATTTCTGTTTGTTTTCAATGAGAGGCATCTGGAAAACGCTTGTTACGGTGTGTCATAATGTTGCACTGGTAGAGAAATCTATGTATATACATGAAATTATGAAAGACATGGAATGAAATTCAATATTAGCAACATAAATGTTTCTGCCAGGGGAACGCTACATAACCCCCTACCACCATCCTGTATATATATGAGTGGAAAGATTTTGAATTTGGTCAAACGCATGCATTTCAGCATGACAGGAAATTAGAAACAAGGCCTTGTCATAATGCTCTATGTACAACATAACTTATACAAAATCCAACACAGTGCTGTGCAGAAATGCTGTCCAGTAATACAGGTTATCGAGTATGTAATATCATCCAAAAATACATTTAAAAAGTATATACATTAGTAAGTACTGTAAGTAACAAAACAACAAAAATAACTTGAATTTATAAAACTTAGTAGGACATACCTACAGCAACCTCTGCAGTCTTTTACTGATGGTATATGGTTCTTCTGTAAGCCATAAATCGTTTTGGTTTTGGCCAAATTCCCAGCAAAGTACTACACTACCCACAATCCTGAAGAACGAACCACCAATTAAAAAAGTCACTGCTACCGTGGAAACATTAATAACAGCACAGCAACACAGCTTAATGAGATAATTGAGTCTCACAACACTGTTCATCAACTTTGCAGTCCTTCATTTTCATGAGAAACTGTATTTCAGAATTCCAAATACTATGAATATTTTCTGTATATTAACGCTTCTTAAAAACGCAAGTGCCTTTTTTATGTTGTTAATACTGTATCATCATGAATGAATAGATGACATCATTTGCAGCACTTTATGTGTTGTTCTTTATTAAAAAAACATTAAGTACAAAGTTATTTCTATTTATCTTATTTTTCTTTTTCAAATACCTTTATATGAAACTCTAATATTATGAATAAGTACTTACACTTGGTCTCTGCATTATAAACCTCTGGGACTGTTTTGCATGATGCTCTCATTTGTCAAGGAAGGGATAAAACATGCAGTTTCTGCCCTGAAGCTGTTTCTGAGTAATTGTATTCTTACATACTTTCCCGTGGGTGTTTCGGCTCTTGAGCACCCAAGGGATTGGGGAATATGAAATGGAAATTTTGAAACTTCAGACTCCGAAACGGTCAGGACATCACTGAGTCATTCTTTGGAGAAGAGATCAATCTGCTGAGCTTAAGACTTTACTGATGTCAAACTCTTTTAGACTTAGCCTTTTGCTGGTTTAAATAATCTCAGTGAAAAGCCTATGGCTTTCACTGTTGAACTCATTTATTGTGCAAGTCAGACAAAACTCTCTCGCTCTCAAAAAAGTATGCATTCTTTTATACAACCAGCAATAA
>JAUMHR010000090.1:6540926-6562378 GCA_032361145.1 Enteromius fasciolatus | reverse complement strand
ACTATAATTATTTACTACATATTATTTTATTGAAAACACAATATTAATACTAATACTATGTGGATTGTGAAACATTAATGACCTTTTTTTTTTAAAAGAATTCAAATTATTAGTATTTGAACTGTTCTTAAAATAACAAATAAACATTAATAATAATAACAATAATTTCAAATGGCTAAAAAAATCTGTACACATTTTAATCTATATCACCCAGTCCTATACTGAAAAACAACCACATTCTGGATACTGACCTCAGTGACAGATACTAAACCAGACAGTTTAAGAGCTGACATTAGTTTCCCAGCAGTTCTCACACCATTGTCCTCAGACCCTAGGAAAAATGTTATAAGGTGAACCATTAGCACTGATTAATTTCACTTGTGAACATTGTATGGACTGTACCGTTATGATTCAGATACCTGTTACCGGCTCTTCTACCACAAGTTTGCCACCAGGTTTCATTACTCTGGCCATCTCAGCCAACATTTCTGAACTGTGGACTGGTGAGCTGTCGGTCAGTAGGCCTGAGAGAACCCAGTCATAACTGGAACCTGCGTGAGAAGCTAAAACAGACAGATTTTGTGGGTGAATGACTCCTGAAATTCTTTGACATAGATTGAGGCTTAACAGTAATAAATGCATATGCCTTTGCACTTACAAAGTTGTAGTCTCTCCATGTTCTCCAAAGACACCAGACTCTGGTTACCAACAACATTGCCAATGCTTTCAGCAAACTCCTTCAGTGCAGCGGGAGATGATGGCTGAGTCCATATCAGCAGCACTCTGTCCCCCTCCTTTAGCCCAATGTCTGCCATCACCTACTAATATGCGTGTATATTATTGTTAAAGGCTCAAATACGTGTTTTGACAACACTACAATAAGCATTACAAATGACAATCTACAGTCAGATCTGCTGCGTCATAATGACGGTGCAGTTAACGTACAACACAATGTCAACACACTTGCGTTTCAGAGATAGGTATCAATAACAATGTAACGAAAAAGCTCTAAACACGACATACAGTACAACCAAAAACACTCACATACACAGAATGTACACAAAAACTAGTTTTTCTGAAAAAAATAAACAGCTGTCCAACCTGTTAAAGAATGTTTTTCCAACACCGGTCACAATAGATGTTGCAGTTATAATGTCGCAGGTTACTGCACGTAGGCGTCGCGCTGAAATGATGACATTTGCTATTTCTAGAAAAAAAAGCGTAGAGCGGCCATCAACATTTGTACAATTGACATAAAAACCGATGCTCATATATAAATTATTTAATGCCTATTATAAATGTAAAAAATGTGTGCTGTTATTCAGATATTAGTTATTACTAAACATTACTCCGTTACTCCAGCACGTAGGCAGCGTTGTCACGTGGCATATGTTACATTTCTCCGCGCTGTTACAGTTGACCAATCAGCTCCGTTTGTGGTTACCCAACTCGGCGTTTTATATAATAAATGTAGTTTACATAATATAATAAATCTGCTGAGGCGGATATATGTATTTATTATATCGTATTCTAGTGCATTTAAATAAACACATTTAAGTTATTGTGCTTTATATTACAGAAAGACGACAGCGCGAAATAAACGAAGTAAGATATGAATGCTAAACGGTTTACTGGGCCGCCGAGCGCCTCCTACTGTAACAATGACTTTTAGCAACAGTTATCACCTGACAACGTTTGCTATGCTGTGTATCGCAACGCTAGCCCGCTGTGGTCGGATATGGCGGCGCTGATTAGAGGACTGAGAGCTGGAAGGGCCTTGCGGGGTCTCAGCAGCGGTAAGCAGGGAAACGTGAGAAGCGTCTGGCGTTAACATTTCAGTCCACGGTCTTTGTAAAAAGTTGACAGTAGTCACGCGCGATAGCTACCGAGGGCTTTTGTATCTTGTAAATAGTTCTGCCTGCCTCCAAGTATGGCAAATATAAGTCAGCTGGGCGACTGGAGAAGGTGACCATGAAGGGCAGGATTGCTCTTGCAAACAGAAAGTGCACATGGCAGTCCATTACAAGTGAATGCTGTGTGATTCATCCGGAGGCACATTGAAATAATGGTTAACTTGAAGCGAGCTGGTTGAGTACAGTTGCTCTGCAGAAAGCTCAGTTTAGCGTTTCAATCAGATCCTTTACAATACAGGGAATATATATATATGCAATATGTCCAATTAACTCTTGTTTGTGATTGTTTCACTTTCACTCCCTTGAGTCTGACCCTAAAAACAAGCTTTGCAAGCTTTTATTGATATAGATCGTGCTTTATAATTTAATCACTGAACGACTTGTTGCATGGTCATTATGTTTAATGCACCTTTACAGTTGCAGTTCAAGGCGCACTCAGTCCCCAGTGCAGCAATGTGAGACGGGGATTCCATCGTGCCGCCCTGTTACGACTGACCAGTGACTCTAAAAGTGACACATCTGTACCACCTCCATCCTACCATGAGGTCCACACAGCCAGAGAAAGCTCATCTTCTTCAGCACAGGGTGAATCGTCAGAAGATCCCCAGCCAAACACCAGGTTCGCGCCCCAACTCTCCAGACCGAAGGGACAGTTCACACAGAACATAAAATTAATTTACTTACCCTAAAGCTATCCCAAATGTATAAAAATGTCTTCTTTCAGTGGAATACAATCATTATAATAAAACTAAAATGTATATATAAATAAAAGCTCCATCGAGAATAACCTAGTCTCGTGAGATCCATGTTCTATTTACAGTCGCATATCAAAATCTTCTGAGATTTTCCTTTACAAGTCCTCATTTTGCACTTCTAATTTGTGACCTTGTGTTTTGTTTTGCCCGCTCGTTTGTGCTTCTATATTCTTATGATGCATGGAGGCACTTTTTGGGCTTCAAAATCTCAAAAGACATTCACTGCCGTTATTAAGCATAGAGAGACCACAACATTTTTCAATTGTATTCATCTAAAAGAAGAAAGTCATATCTAGGAAGGCTTCACGGGGTAATTTTCATTTTTGGGTGAACTATCCCTTTAAATTTGTCAACCTTGCAGTCATTTAATCTAAATTTGTACATTTGGCGCCTCAAGTTTTCAGGATCAGAGTGGTGAGCATGGTGAAGACTATGAGACGGAAGAGCAGCTCCAAGCTCGTATCCTGACCACGGCTCTAGAGTTCGTTCCTCTGCACGGCTGGACTGTGGAGGCCATCGCAGCTGGAGCAGAGGTTTGTTTCTTAAAGGAGTTATGCAAATATTAAATGTTAATATTGTATTACACATTCTAACTTTAATAACATGGTCTATGATTTAGACTCTTGGCCTGTCATCAGCTTCTACTGGGATGTTCAACAATGGAGCCGGAGACTTGGTCCTGCATTTCATTGCGCAGTGTAACACTCAACTTGCCGAGACACTGGCAGAGCAAAATAACCAGGTCCAGCTTGGCCAGGCAGAGTAAGTTTAATATAATTAATCATTTAATCATACTATTAAAGTGTATATTGTGACACATGGATTTCCTTGTGCAGCCCTGTTCCAACTCACAGATAACTGAAAATATACATACCTTGTGTTGATGTTTTTATAGCCATATTCATGTCAAATTTTATAATTGTGGATTTATATATGTTTTCATGTTAAATTGTCCCCCCCCCCCACATAATATATAATATAATCTGGTTTTATTTTTATGATTATTTTGGACAAATGACAGTATATCAATCTAACAATATCACATCACTTGCTTAAAAACTGTTCACTTGTTTTGTTGTAATTAAAAATTACAGGGATTTATTATTGCTTGGGTTGATATTATAATTTTATAAATTATTATTGTGAATGTATTTGTTTATTTTGAATAAATGGAAACTTATTTCAGTTGTTGTTTTTTTTATTCAAATTATTTATTCTTTTTTTGCAGTTATAGTGTTTTTTCTTGTGGATTATGTATGATTATTTTGGATCATATCATCACTGGTTTAAAAACTGAGTTAACTTGTTTTGTTGTTGTAATTAACATAATTTAATTATGTTAATTTATATTATACTATACTATTGGGCAAATGATAATGCATTAATTTATTGTGTATAAATCATACTTTATGCTGTTGCTCTAATTAAAACCTACATGAATTTTTCTTATGCATTAGATCAAAGAAAACAGCCGAGTTTCTGAAAGATGCTGTGGAGACGAGACTGCGGATGTTGGTTCCTTATATTGACACATGGCCGCAGGTATCCTCTGCCTCATGCGAACTCCTCTCGCAAAATTCAGATTTTTCATTTTTAAAAAGCAATAGTTTATAAGAACTGATGGATCCCCTCAGTGTTGTCTCCTCTGGCTTTGCAGGCCATGAGCATCCTGCTACTGCCCCACAACATCCCCGACAGCCTGAAGCACCTGTCCACGATGGTGGACGACATCTGGTACTATGCAGGTGATCGCTCAACGGACGTGAGTGGCTTCTTTGATCCCACTCGCTTCTTTCTCCTTGCTTTGGTCTGCTCATCCACAGGTATTCCTTTTGCGTTTCTCTTAGGTCAACTGGTACACACGGCGGGCGGCACTGACGGGGATCTACAACACCACAGAGCTGGTGATGGTCCAGGACTCCTCTCCTGACTTCGAAGAGACTTGGACCTTTCTCGACAATCGAATAAAGGACGTAGTTAACATTGCAAACACGGCTAAACAGGTTAATGCAGTTTTGCTTTCCATAGCTAATGAGGCGCAAATAAAACAAAATCAGCTTTTTTTGCACCTGGTATATATGTTCCTGTAAAAATGATTACTGATATACTGGATAATGTTTGTTGCAGGTGCAAGCCACAGGAGAAGCCGTGGTTCAAGGACTTATGGGAGCCGCAATTACGGTAACCACACAAAAATTATACAATTTACAGAAATAAACATATTAGGCCAAATATTAATACACAGTCTGTATTTTAGTGATTATATGAAAGAGAAATGTTTGCCATGTTTAGGTCTCGCAAATACTCAATTTGTATTTTATTAATTAATTGTACATACAAATCCTTATAAATAATGTTTATTAATAATACATATTTATAATTATTACTTTTGTATTTTTAATTATACTTTAGTAAATATTTATTACTTTTAATATAAATTTTTAATAATAATTTAATAATTATTTATTTAATTTATTTTGATGTTCTTTATTGTTTAATGATTGGATATTAAGTTTTTATTTAATTGTAATAGTAAGCTCTCTTCTCATTCAGCTGAAGAACCTAACAGGGATGAACCAGAGACGATGAGTTCTTCTGATGCTCCGGCCTTCATTTTGTCATGTCTTTTACTCGTTGACTCCTCAGCTATGCAGCACACATGTCTGATACTTCACTCTAAACTAAACGATTTAAAATTTTCCCAATGAAAGTGTTTGTGTTATGATACAGGTTGGATTATCACACCCTTAGCACTTTTAAATGAGTCCGCCGTGCCATACCTGATTCCTGTCTGCATCTTAACCTGAGCCTAATGAGGAGGCTGATTACTTTAGAGGCGTTTGTAAAAAGAAGAATATAAATGTAAGTTGTATTTGAGAGTCCTATGTTCATACATTTTGTGTCAAACTCACTGTCGAGTCTCTCAGAAGAAATAAAGGGTAACCTATTTACTGAAAAGTGTCTTGGTCTGTTATTTTTGTTATAACCCTTTAAATAAAATTTCTCAAGTTAATAAAAACTGTTTTACAGTTGTAACCATTATGGTGATAAAATCATAATTAACTAATACAGTACCTAAAGCGCTCAATAATTTATAAGTCCACAAAAGACCGTTAACAAAAGATTTATACTCTAGCTTGACGCATGAAGATTTCTGAGGACCTTTATTATGTTTAACCGGAAATAGTACTACAGTGATCCGGATGCTAACGAATGAGGGCAGCTAGTGACCAATGAGCTGCTTGTTTGTTTGTTATCGTGTAGAAGAGGCGCTCGATGCTGCAGCGGATGAACAACGGACCGCATATATAATTATTTTATTTATTAGCGTCTTCGCTTTGAGCCTAACCTCGCCATGCCGTATGCCAACCAGCCCACGGTGAAGATCACGGAGCTGACGGATGAGAATGTGAAGTTTGTGATCGAGAACACGGATCTCGCGTGAGTGATGCGAATACTAACGTTACAGTCAAAACGAGCTTTTAGCGTTGAATTATATTAATGACATTAAAACGCATGTTTATTGAATTATCGCTTTCAGTGTTTATGTTTTTTAATTTTGTTGTAGTAACATAAATACTATGGTGTTTGTGTCTAGTAAGAACAATGCTGTGTGTGTGGCTGGTACCGTCGTATTACTAATGCCACAATTTTAGCATGGTATTGCCATATAATTTTTTTAGTAGCTTAAAAAAAGTTTAGTATAGCATGTATGTATATATTAAGCACACATTCAACAGAATTGATGCAAACTGCTCTCCCACAACCCAAAAACATTTAAAATATAACGTTACAAATATTAGATTTTTACTTAGATCCTTCATAATAACATTTACAATATTATTAAGTTTTATATATGTAAAATGATCACTTATTGGAAAACATTGATGAGGAAAATATTGAAATAATCTTTGTATTTTTCTATCTTTTTAATTAATTTTTAATTTACAGGGTGAGCACATGGGTCTTATCATTTTGCGGTAATGTTTTTCCAGAAGTCTGAAAATCTGTGTGTAACTTTCCCATTAAATTGTCATTACTGAAACTGAAGCACGTCATCATTGAGGGAGTATTTAATATCATATTTAAGAAAAAAAAACTCAATTCGAATGCAGCTATACGTTTTTTGTGTGTTTTAGTATTCATGTTCTAATCTGTAATATAATGTGGTTGCTACCAAAGCATTACTCTCACTAACAAAAATGTTCAGTCACTACCGAAACATAGGATGTTATGTCAAAAATAAAGTAAGATGTTATGATAGTTTTAGTTCAGTATGTATTCAGACTAATAAATCCTTTAATTTTGAAAACAGAATGATCAATTTCTAGCCTTTTATAAAGAAAAATTGAATTCCAAATACAACAAATCCCGTAAATGACACTTGAAAGCCTAAGCTGAATAGTTATTGATTTACAGAAAATATATTGCATAGGTCAATGTAAGTGTTCTAATTATTATTATTAGAGTGTTTAAAAATGTAAAAAATATTTTTAAAAAAGTACTATTTACTAAAAAAAATACTCTAAATCTGTACCTTGGATATTATTCAATTTGCAACAAATGTGTGTACAAATGTTTTTTGTTTTTTTTTTAGTAAAATAAAAATAAGGTGTGTGTGTATATATTTTATATATATATATATATATATATATTCCAAATAAAAATTGCGCTATTATTGGTTTCAGGGTGGCAAACTCAATTCGACGTGTGTTCATGTCAGAAGTCCCAACCATTGGTAAGAATCAAACCATCTGTCTGGCTGCTGAGATTTTATACAAAAAGGGGTTGATGCGTTTACTTGATTTAATTATGCTCTTTGTCTTGTAAATCTGATAATCTGATGTAATGTGCTTGTTTGCCAGCTATCGATTGGGTTCAGATTGATGCCAACTCCTCTGTGCTTCACGATGAGTTTATCGCACACAGAGTGGGTGCGTATGTGCAAAATCTTTCCAAATCTTCCATATCGCTCTTCTTCTAGTGCTAAATCCAGTTCTCATGCTCCTCTTTCATAGGGCTAATTCCACTCACAAGTGATGACATTGTTGACAAGATGCAGTACTCACGAGTAAGTGTATTAAACACCCTGCCAGCATTTCTGTTTTTATGAATTTATGGTTTTTATGGCTCGTCTCAATAAATGTAGATGAGTAAAAGACATTTTTTTGGTTTCCTATTAGGACTGCACATGTGATGATTTCTGTCCGGAGTGTTCAGTTGAGCTCACGCTGGATGTGAGATGTACAGAAGACCAGACGCGACACGTGACCTCACGGGATCTCCTGTCCAATAACCCCCGAGTCATTCCTGTACGTAGATTCTCCTCACATTATTCACAATTAGCTTTTTCCTCGTATGATGTATCTTGCTCTTCAGGTAACATCCAGAAGTCGAGACAACGATCCCAATGACTACGTGGAGCAGGATGGTGGGTCGGATTCCTCTCTAATTTTTGGTATAATCTCGTGATGTATTAGTGTTGATCAGTTTGGGATTTCGCACAGACATCCTGCTGGTGAAGCTGCGGAAGGGTCAGGAGCTGCGTCTCAGAGCATACGCTAAAAAGGGTTTCGGCAAGGAGCACGCTAAATGGAATCCCACTGCAGGGGTGGCGTTTGAGTACGACCCAGACAATGCGCTGAGACACACGGTGTACCCAATTCCACAGGAATGGTATGGTTCACATTTAATAAGTATTAGTTGAAATCATGTACACAGAAAAATTGGTGTATGATTTACTGTCACTTACAAAGAAATGGCAGGCAGCGCCTAAAATTAAAGGTGAACTAGTACTTCAATAATGGAGTGTAATTTTGTTTTTACAGTGTACATAAATGAATACCCAGTTCTCAGAAGATGGAAAAAATACAAATAATGTACACTGAAAAAATCCTTAGATGTGATTATTTTCATTAGTTTTTTTTACAATACATTGTTATTTTTTTCTTTTTATATATTTAGATAATCTTCATATATTTTGTTTTGCTTTTTACTTGTTGTTTTTTTAGACTGTCAAAAAATATTAATGTATTTTCGCTCACCTTTTACTTGTCAGGCCTAAAAGTGAGTATTCAGAAATTGAAGAGGATGGAGTTCAAGCTGCATATGATCCTAATGGCAAGCCAGAAAGGTAAGGAAGTTAAAAACCATGCATACATAAGGATATATGAATATGCAATTATTAATATCTTAATAAATAACCATTTGTTGCAAGCATTAAATTATTTAATAATGTATAATACAAATAACAAACAAATTCTGGATAGAGATTTTCTGTTATTATGAGAAAATCACAACCACAATATTGCTTCTAGGCAACAATGATATTTAAGCAATTTCTTATAATATACAAACAATTTATCTTTAAAACGCAGCTTATTTTCAAAAAATATTTTATGGAATAAAAAAATTGGAAGGAATGCCTGAGTAGATTTAGGGTTTATTTAAAAAAAAAAAAAAGTATAAATCAATAAATTAAAGTATAATTTTACATGATTTTTTTTCCACCCAGGTTCTATTACAACGTGGAGTCCTGCGGTTCACTTCGGCCGGAGACCATCGTCATGTCAGCTTTTGCTGTACTTAAGAAGAAACTGAGTGATCTGCAGACGCAGCTCAGCCATGAAATTCAAAGCGATGTGCTTACCATTAACTAATGTTTATATACTGCTTAATTTTGGATCTCGCTTTTGGGGAAAAAATATTTTTTTATCTGTTATGTTTCTTTGCATGAAACCATGTTATGGTTGAGAATTCTATGAATAATAAAAACATTAAAAAAAAATGTTTGTTTCATTACAGGACTTGTGGGGGGGGGGAAACACTATGAACACCAGAGGGCAGGATTTGTGTGAAAAATACATGAAGAGGCCATTCTGTTGATTAATACATGATTGAAACACGAGCAGACAGCGTGTATGGTCATGACAGAGCATTGAACAGCATGCTGATAATGGGAACATTTTATTTCAAGCAAAACAAGCCCTGAAATGGATGTAACAAATTTACAGCAATCCGCCCCGAGACAAACTGTGAACAGAACACATGAACAATAGCTACGTGAGTTCGACAACAGATGCAGTGCAATCATATATATTCGTCCCGTAAATTTAGGTTGTTTCAAATACATGGAGGGATCTGGAGGAAAGTGCAGTCACAAAAACGTACTTGATTTTAATTATGGATTCTAGTTTAGCACAAAATTACAGCAACATAGATCAAGTGAATGCATTCCTCACAAGAAGTGTGTGAGAAACAACTATGAAAAAAAAACTGTGTAGTCCTACTAGAAACTTTGCGCGTTTTCATATAAAATGCGTTTTCAAAGCCGGAATCTGCGGATATTTGCCAGGTATATAAAGTGTCAGTTTGCAGGTATCATAGGGTGTAAAAGTGCGGTCACATTAGCGAAATTTCGCGGGCAAAAAAATAAATAAATAAATCAATCGTCACTTATGTAACTTATAAAAGCGACTGCTTGCATGCAAGTCCCGTTAAACTGAATGTTCGCGCAGTAGCAGATATTAATACAGTTGAGTTCACACACATTTGGACAATTTCGTGAATTATCAGCGAAGTTCTGTGCAAACAAAACCGTGCAGGACAATAAGTTATCCGTCACGTTTTACAGTTTGAGAGATCGTGATTCCATGTATTGCTTCGATAACTTTCTGAGATCTACTTTAGATCGAATGTCCTCCATCATAACAGCAGTTCCCGCCAGTTTTGTGGTCTGCGCGATACTCGCCACTCTTCACTGAGGTAAAAAAAACTAATAAAACAAAATAAAAAGGTGCCGTCGGTTAATTAAAAATTTTATGGATAAAAACTGCTAAACTAAACTCTTGTTTGGTCAAATGTTTATACGTTGCCAACTTATATATTAAATTAGTAAATATTGTCTTCAGTTACTATTACTATTAGAGCGTCTCTTGTAAGCTGATGTGTGAACAGAATATATTTCTGCATTTCTGACTACATTATATGACTGCATTTCGCCCGTGAAATTTGCTGAAGAAAATGTGACCGCGTCGTAAGTGGCCTAAAATATGTGCTCGTATAAACACCACACAACTCTACATTTGAACTTCTTTCTTTAATTACATAGTCTAAAAGAAGCAGGTGACAGCCATTATCTCATTATTTTTCATATCTTCTAATTCACTGAGACCTATGTATATGTAAATTTCATTTCATAACATTATATACTGTACCGTGGAATACTGGCAAAGAAAGACCAAACAGTGTTCTTTAAATTTGTGTATTGCTTCTTAACTGATACCACATAGATTTTTGGCACACCACATATCAGAGTTAAATGTCATAAAAATTTCATAAATATTTCTATAAATCTTTAAAATACTGTGCTGTTTCCTAAAATAAGATATATAGAGATGATAACTCTAACTCCTCTAAGGTCGAGAGATAAGCAAACATATATATATAATTTATTTCTGAATCTCTTCACTGCATACTTTAAACGGTCATAACTTCATTTCATTCACAGCCATTCTCTCTCATCTATCGCCTTTCCCTCAGTTCC
Source organism: Enteromius fasciolatus (assembly GCA_032361145.1). Taxonomy (NCBI): domain Eukaryota; kingdom Metazoa; phylum Chordata; class Actinopteri; order Cypriniformes; family Cyprinidae; genus Enteromius; species Enteromius fasciolatus. Next base: position 6,551,165 of record JAUMHR010000090.1, on the reverse strand, counting down.
GGCGTTACCCACAGTGCATTGAACTTAATACTGAAGGTGAAATGTATAACGCTGGCTGTCCCTTCATGTCCCTGTGATGTTTTAATCACAAATATGAATATTATCTCTAGTCAGATTCCATACCTGTGGGATTTTATGCCATTTGCAGTCTGATGAAATTTATAAATCTCTTAGAAACGAGTGTCAAACAATGAGAAGATCACAACTAAACTTCAGACGACCTAAAGATGTTGTGGTGTGTCAAATTGTAACACGGATAGGCACACATTGTAGTTACATATCGAAATTAATAACATAGTAAGACAGCAAAACATAACTTCTTCCAGTTGTTGAGCAAAACAAAAGGACTGCAGGACATTAAATGAAAAGGACAAATAAAAGCACTTTGATTTTTGATTCAACAGGAAAATGAAAGTTTTGATCGTTTAAAAATGTCGTAGATGGTTGCAGATTTAGTTGCAAAAAAAAAAAAGTCCAAATGAAATTTAAAGTTAAATCAAAACAAATAAATACTCAACAATTTACAGATAAGAACTCCTGTATCAGTTACAATTGACGACATTGATATGTATAGATCAAGGAGGTTTCCTGTAGTTCTCTGGACGTTCCTTTTTTGCCACCCAACAATCAAATGATTTAGTAAATTATAACTACAAAAAATAAATACAGTACATAAAAATAAGTTATTAAATGAGAAATTCATCACATTTTAAAAGGAAAAGACAGATACATACTGGCCCTTTCAGAGTGATTGTGTCAGCGTTCAACTCAAAGCTGTCAAAATTGACAAAGCAGAATTGTCAGTTTCTACTTCAATTCAATTATTTTCCATTCACCCATTAAACTAAACCTCAGTATTTCAGATCTTATGTGTTCCTGTGAAGACCCATTATTCCGAATCGAACCTGCTGGAAATGAATGACTAGCAACGCAAACTAGCATCGACTAAAGGTACAACTTAAAATATTGGTGGGAATGCCGTAGACCTCCTTACCATATGGAAGACACCTAATAGTAAACCACAATTAAAAAGACCCAAGAGATTTGTTGATCATTCAGACAAACATCCAATGTTAGCGTATTACAAGACTTGAAGATTCAAGATGGTGGAGAGACCTGTTGCTTGCTACGGTTACATTTGTTCGCATGTAGGGAGATTTGACCTCTGTTTTCAAGTGACCACGGCCCTTCTAGGACTGTCAGCGAATGAACTGAGGCACATCTAAATGCCCGCTGATCCCATCTCCGAGATTCGTGTACCTCTTGGTCGAAGGTGTTGGAGGAAAAAAAAAGCAAGATATTTATTTCATAGGCAGCTGATACATAGACAAAGGTTCCCTTTTTTCCTGAAGAAATATTCTCTGTAGAATTGTCTTAGCAAAGATAGAAAATGGATCCCCAGCTCTGCTGGTTTCAGTGCATTCAAAGGAGGCCAAAGTCCTTAAAAGCCAAAGGATAGTCAGCTCATGTTTGTAGTTTCCATACAGTGTGTTGGCTTCAATGTCCTCTCTGGTGCCGGAGCTCGTGGAACAGAAACGCAGGGAACCGCTTGTGCTTACGCGGATATTTTGAACGCTTGAGTTTCTTCAGGATTTGAGAGTTCCTAAAATCCACCGAAAGCATGATAGGACAACAAACTGTTCAAATTAGAGAACCGAAATAAGGGAAGAGGGAAAAAGAAGCTTATGAACAAGATGCGCGGAGTCCTGGTGAGGACGTCTGCCCAGTCTCATCTGTCCAAGAGAATTTTCAGCGCCCGCTCGATGTTCATTCTGTGACCCACCCGAGTCACGCCCAAGTCGATCAGATCCTCCTTTTGCAGGTTCGGCAAATGGCTGCCCTCGATATCATTGTCCATAAAGGCATCCCTGTGCTCGCCCAGGTTCAGGCTCTCGAGCCAGTCGGCCACGTCCTGCTTGCTCCACATGAGGACGGGTTTAGTGGCAAAGGGCTTGTTTGAGGCAGCCTGGATCAGAGTGAGCGGGGAAGGGGAGCGGCTACGCCCCGTGCCCAGGCTGAGGGGTGGTGTGGGCAGACCAAATACGTCCGTCATGGTGGGGGAAGTGGCCGAGGTCGGAAGGGAAGAGGCACAGCTTAGGCCAGAGTCCGGCGGGGACATGATAGGGCTCGGGGTGTGGTGGTGGGGTGGCAGGCTCTCGGCCTGTCGGCACGGTGACGGGGCAGGCACATTGGGGCCAGGCTGGGCAGTGAAGGTAACGGTGGTGTTCTGCTGTGTACCTGAGATGAGGGATACACCATCCTGATTTCTGCAAAAACAGAAGGGTACAAGTGAGGAATATGTATTAATGAGACTCAAGGGATAACATAAAACAATATTGCTGTAAAAGATGCTAGGGTGTTATGAGAGGTTGGCAGAACATTGCTATGTGATGGCTAGGGTGTTCTGGGTGCTTACTCGTCCAAGTTAAAGTCTGTATAATATGGCTGCAGGTCCTTCATCGTTTTGTCTGTTTTATTGTCCACCAGGTGAAAATCACAAGTCCAATGCTCTCTTCATTGCATTTGCATTTGTGTGCAACTGAAAAAATATTTAGATGCACCGATGCGACTGACCTGAGCATATTTGTGTTTGTGCTGAAGGGAGCTTCAAAGGTTTTCAAGTGTTTTTGCAGCTATCTCAGACATATCTCACGAAAACCTTCATAAACAATGTAGACACAATGCAAATAAGAAATTCATTGTTCAGTGTAGAGATTTGTTGATTATAATGGAACTTTGTGAGATTGTGATGAACAAAGTAGAGTGGCAGATTTAATTATTATTAAGGGAGTTTGTAAATGTAATATTGATTTAATATAAACAAGTAGGTAATATAAGGTGACGTACATTGTCTGACTATAACACTGTTGCCTGATTTCGCTCTATTTCATTGACAAAAATGGTGAGTTGCTGCACATCTCTCCATTCAAACACAGCGGCGTCTCGTTTATGAATGAACGTGCATTTTAAACTAATATAGTGAGTCAATGATTCAATTACTCATTCTTAGTCTGCATCCCAATGTGCTAACTATCCTTGCTGAATCTGAGATACAGTCATTTTCATAGGTCATAGGGTGGATAGTATGCACACTGGGATGCAGGGTTGCTTTACTCCTGAATGAATCAACTGTTCAAACAAATATATTGAATGAATGTTACATTGATAAAATAAGTGATTTGCCGCTACCTACTGCCAGTTTAAGTTTAATTTTTAAAGTATCCTGGAGAGCTGCTGCCCTGCATAGTTTTGCTTCAACCCTAATCAAAGACACCTGAATGAGCTAACCAAGAAACTACAGGCAGGTGAGTTTTAATTAGGGTTGGAGCTGAACCCCAGGACTGGAGTTCATCACCCCTGATATAGCGTTTGAGCATTGTGAAATTATTTGTTGTAATTATTTTTATTTATGATGATCTTTTCCAGCAGCATGTTTATTACTATATTACAGTAATGAGAAAACACAATCAGAGTAAAAGGTGTATAATCATCATTATTGAAAGTTTGTGTACTGTAGGTGGTTTAGCTTCAAGGAGGCTGTGAATGTAAGGCTCTTTAGCAATGCAATCTCCTCACCCCAGGTTTCTCTTAATACCCAAGGTGTACTGGCCTACATTTGTTTGAGTAAACTTTTACATTTGTATCTGATGTAAATAAAACCAATAATATACTCATGTAAACAGTACTTAGGCCTAATTAATAATTTATCTAAAAAAAACAAAACATCAGTAACAATATATAACACATAAATTACATGCCCAGCCATGGTCTCAAGATTAAAAATACCTCGGTTCAGTGATTCAAATAAGATACATGGTAATCTTCCACACTAAAAAAATCTATTTTTAATCTCAGTAAAAAGAAAAGACAAACATAGGGCAAACAAGTGCATTCTAGGGTCGGTTCTGTGGTCTGTGAATAACATCATTCAATAATGAATGAGACTTGGGACTCCATGTCGATGGCAAACCATTGCCTGTGCAATGTCGCAGCCATCAGCACACACAACCCATGTTTTGCAAAATAAATGACATAAGCTTTAAATCCTAATGAGCTTACTCTGTAGGAATCATCAGTGAAAAAAAATGTAAGGAGGGGGACAACATTAGATATACTGATTAAAAATACTCTCAATACAAGTACTGATGGTAATACTTAAAACAATAGTGGAAGGAAATTATAAAAATCTTTAAAAATTGGCAATTTTACCAAAAAGCCCAAGTGTGTGTGTGTGTGTATATATATATATAGAATTCCAAATCAGTTACTTATGAGGTTACATCTGAGGTAAGATGCAGCCATAGAAAAGCTCCCGATGTTGGCAAAAGACTGTATGGTAGTTCAATAGGTTTTCTTTAAATTGGAACTCTTTATAAACTTAAATGTTTTGTCAAAATAAAATATAAAAGCCCTTTAATATATTGCTTACAATAATTTAGGGATGTCTTGTGGGAGCAGTTTGGGTGATATGACAACTAAGTAACAAATGGATCATATTGTAACTATGCACACACACACACACACCTCCCCCCTCTGTGGTACGGTCTATGTTCATCATCACACTGACGTTGCTCATCTCGTCCTTAAGGCTGTTCTCATTATTGGGTTGCTAGGCAACTCTTTCGTTCTCCAGCAGAGCACACACTAATCTGAGAGCCTAAATGTAAGCCTGTGATACAGGCAAGAAAGTGGGCATACCTTGTTCCGAAGTGAGTCCTGGAGCCGGTTGGAGAGTCTAACGCTTCCCCTGGCTTTGGTGCTTTGTCCTTGTTCACATGCTGCAGAACTGAATTGGCTTCTGGGCCATGGGGTCCTTTCATCTCCGGAGGGTCCCCCCACAGCTTTGAGGTTCGTTGCGTTGGAGTTTTCAAGGGTTCTGGTGGAATTGATCCAGGGGGCGGAGGTGGGACAGAGGAGGGCATTCTGAAAGAGCTCACATTCTCCTCAGGCAAAGCGTCCTTGTAAAGTGCATTGCTCTTGATGGCAGGTTTGGGTTTTGGTTTGGACAGGATCTGAGACCTGTCCACCAAAAAGGCTTGTCCATCTGCATAGACGGTGCATGTGTCCAGAGTCTCGCCTCCTTCAGAAGATAAGGTGGAGATGCTGGACACAGTAGAGATGGTGCTGGTGGTCTCCAGTTGGGGGTCACCGCTGCTCCGGCTGTCTACCTCAATGCCCGAGTCAGTGATTTGTTCATAGGGCTCTAGGGGCCCTGGAGGGAAGCTGGGAGGTGTGCAGTTTGTGAGGACGGTTTGTCTCTTGATTTCGGAATTCCCACCACCTAACGAAGGATAATAGGGAGTAAGAGAAGGCCCTTTTGTACCGTTTGTTTTCTGTTTGAGCAGCTCAGCTAAAGTCCCCGCCTGGTCTTCAGGAATGTCAAAACTGTTGGCAAACTCCAGTGGGGGTGGTAGGGGTTCAGCAAACACAAACTCTTCATCGATGTCGACAGAGGCCAAGGGCGGTGGAGGGATGCCGAAGGGCAGCTTGACGGGCTCATCCACTGAGCTAACAGTTATAATGGTCTTGCCATGTGGAGCAGCTGATAGCGCCTTGGGAGCTGGGGGGTTGGTGGGAGCTGGCTGGTTGGGGTCGCGAAGCTCCCCAGGGGTGTTGTCGGGACTCACTGCCTCATCCCTGTCGCCCTCTGACAAGCTGTTATCCTCCGATTTTGCCCCATCTGTGGTGTGTACCATCAGCAGACCAGCTGACTTCTGCTGAGAAGTATCCACAATGTCAATCAGCATGTTCTTCTTCTCCTCAGGCCTCTTCTCAGGCTTGCCCAGATCAAGCTGATACTTGGATTCAGTCTCATATTTGGCCTCTGTCATCTGCCTCCGCAGGCCCCCACGAGGACGGCCCATCGTAGCGGTACTTGAGAAGCCAACCTCCACATTTGGTCTAAGCTTGGTGTCGATAAAAAGCGGTTTATTGAGATCAAGTTTGGATGGGTCACTCTTTAGGGGAAGAGGCTGTGATTGTTCCCTCATGGCTCGATCTCTGGCAGCTAATGCTAAAGCTAACGGTGAATTGGGGTCTAATGGCTTGCCTGTTACTGGATGAACGTAATTCCCACTTCCTGAGCTGTAGGTCTTATGAGCAGGCAGACTGATCGGGCTGTGTCCTGTACGGGTGTTCAACAGTTCCCTTACCATGGTGGGCTCAGGGCTGTTGAAGTCCGTCACATTACCACCACCTCTAGGGATGCTAAGTAGTGATGAGGGAGGTGCCATGAGCCTACGCAACCGCTCATCGCTGCTAAACATACCCTCATCAATTGACTTGGAGTGTCGGAGACGTGGGGCTGGTGTAGGTACCACGTCCTCATCACCTGCATCTGTTGACTTAAAAGATGGGGAATTGCGATGAGCATCAAGCCTCTTCTCCCTGTCTCTAACTGCACCGGCAATGGCAGCTGCAAAGGGACTGCCTGGATTTAAGCCATCTTCAGGACGCAGTTGTCCTGGGTGATCCGGTGTGGTCGTCTCAATTTCCATGCTGCTCCCTTGACTGCTCTTACCGCTGCTGCTGGTGGAGGGCTCTTTGATTATTATGGTCGGAATCGGGATAGAGCAGGTTTTCTCAGGACTGTCTTCTACGTTGGACTGCTTGACCAGCATTCCCTTCCGTCTAGCAGGCTTGTTGGGAACAAACAGTCCAGCTTGACCCATCTTGCCCACATCCGAGTAAGGGTTTTCAGGAATTAGGGCACGGCGCATATGAAGACTCTGCTGGGCCGTCGGGCTGTGATTGTACCCCTCGGAATCGTACTGCTCAGGACTGTCTCTGTAATACATGCCCTGATCTCTCCAGCCAGCACCTTCACCTCTCTCTGGGGCTGTACTGTTTGCATTAGGACTCTGTGAAGTAAAGCCTGGTCTGATGGTGCCATATCCTCGACCAGCTGGGACAGGAGCATTATTATGAGGTGGAGATGGAGGTGAGATGGCTGGTGGTGGTGGAATATCCTCTGATGTGTCAGGCATCGAAAGGCTTCTTGTAAATTTCAGCATTGGAGGAGTAAGGAACTGCTTCTCTTCTTCGGTTACTCCTGTAAAAGAAATAAAGAAAAGAAAATCAACAAAGCATGGGGTGCAATCACCACCCGAAAACAATAAATATGTTGACATAGCAAATTATATATCATGAAAATATGTCACATCAGAAAGAAGCCTCCAGCTCGAATGGGCTCACCACAGAGTGTAAGCAATCCAAGTATTTGTATAATTTTACAAAGAATTGTAAGACTTTTGTGTGCAATTCATCAAAATAAAGGACTTTGTGAAGATGTACTTCAGTGACAAAACAAAATGAAACAACCACGCACCTATAGATGTTTGCCGCCTTATGGTTCCCTTTGGTAAACCCAGGAAGGGGCCTCTAGGACTCCCTGACTGTTGTGGCGAGTCTACTGCTGTATCCTGACTATTGCAGAGAGACTGCAAATGACAGAATAAGGCTGACATGATAATAAGAACAAGCAGAATGCAGCACTTTTGCAGAGCGTCCATTCAAACCAGGCATCACATAATTTGTTGAAATGATTTCATAAAAAGAGACTGAGATGAAGCAATAAAAATAATCTTAAGCAGTGAAGCATACTCACAAGCCTGTGCATAACTTGCCTCTAATTTAAGCATCAAAAACCAATATTGCATGCACGGGCAATGGTTGTACCACACTTGCGAAAAGCGATTATTGCAGTTAAGCTATAACACAATTTTCCACAATGCCACGGGAGACCAGAGGGCATGAGACAAGGCATGCTTACATTCATTTCAGGGCTGACAGCAAAACACTTGCTAGTTGGACGTGGTTTGACTGCTGCCACCCTCACTTCTGCATTTGCACTGTCCCACATGGGTTTCTGGGGGGGCACGACCTCATCCACTTTATCTGTAAGACAACAGCATCTCAAATTAGAAATCAGGAAGCTACATTTACAATAAGCTCAGTATCAAATATTGCTAATTTCCTCTAAGAGTATCCTCAGAGCAAGGATTCAAACCGAGCAAGAGAGGCGACAGAAATAGGTACAACGACAATGTTCAAGGTCAAAGCCGTGCAAGCGCTTCCTGGTTCCGTTGGAGAAATCTTAGCACTTCTTTCAACGGCCACTGCGCAACATGCTAGCATTTTTTTAAACAGCTCCCATGCATGGGATGATTACTTAGTGTGACTTGAAATACAATCCTCTTCTTCAGACCCTCATTATCTGAAAGCTGATCATCTATACAGAAATGGAGGAAAGGGAAATTCAGAGTCTGATTTTCCTAGCATGAAAGTCATCAAGACTAAATCTGCTAAGTTACACACACACACACACACACACACACAAAACCCCCTAAACATGTGATTCATATCTGTATATTCTTCAACTGGAATTATTGTTCTTTATACTGTTCTTTGCGATCAAACTTGCTTACATTTCCACAATAAAAGATGTTGATTTTAAAGTAATGTTTAAAACTCATTAAAGTGAGTGACCAAAGTGCACAATCGCTGTATTTGTTGTGTGGCATAATAATTGTAGTACTACCTTAATTATACATTTTTAAGCAGACAATAAAATATGTTTTTTATCATTTATACCTTTACCGAGAGCGGACAGTCAAGTGCTGATCATCCGAATGTGATGCATGTTAATGTCAGGACTAAAGGAGGGCCACCAGTTAAACCTCTTCATTCAGCATTACAAGGATATATAAACTCAGGCTTTAAATATAAAATCCCACCATACCCCTGAGGCAAACTGAATATAAAAAGAAAAAAAATACTGCCAAAATTGGCCATTCAGGAGTCTAGTTTATATTCATAACCGAAAGCCTATCTAAGACTGCAGAAGGAGTATGCATCTGTTTTATAATCAGGGTCTTCTTTACAATACCTAAATAAGGATTTAAAATTACTCTCTTTAATGAACACAGTATGTACAAAGCTGTTTTAAGGACACAGCAGGAAGTACTATGCAGCCAGCCACATTATGTAAACATATAACTAATGCTTACAACGGTTCAGAAAATATCTCCTTCAAGAAGACAAAGGAGTCCATTCAGCAGTCTAAAAGATGTCGTATCATATCTGTGCAACAGTCACACGTCGTCATATTCCTGGTCAATGCTAACAGTGGCAAAAGCTTTACACTGAAATATGGCATTACATTGTGCAGGTGGATTGTTTCTATATTAAACATATGCAGCATTATTTCCATGGCAACATCTTGTTTCAGAGTGAATCAAAGCTGGAGTGGTCCCTCGTATGATAATAGTTAAAACGTGGTTCTTTAAAGGAAGAAATTATCTTAAAATGTCCAGCTTTAGGATTTTATCTTTTCTCTGAGGAGTGAAACGGAGGCAGGATTGTATTGCATCAGTAAGAACAAGGACTTGTATCTGAAGCCAGGTTTTCAGCATGGGAAATTCATGCCTTTTGTTTTCTCAAGCGTATCCTTTTTATAATAGAGGGCAGGCTGTTGAATAATATATTCTTACATTGCACTTTTGAAGATCTAAGGGGTCAATAAGTGAAGCTAAAGGCTTATGGGAGCATTTTGCAGTGTAAACACATTTGGTCTGTTTTCACAGTAAGCAGTCTTACATTCAACTGTTAAATTTTGATTATTGGAGAGAATACAAACTATTTGCACATTTCTTTTACTGAAACATTAGAAAAGTTAAATAGTGTGAGACAAGTAATCACTACTGTTGCTAAGCTGAGGTGACAAATATTTAAAGAGTGCTTAGGGAAAACTCACCCTTCTTTTTCCTCAAAGTGGCTTTAACATAAAAGAACAATTCAGCTTTATTCAAGTATTCAAATTCAGATAATTTCCAGAAAACACGACGAGGAGAACCAACGTTTGGAATACACTGTATTCCTCCACATGGCATTGACCTGTGCATAATGTAATGCCATTTTAGACGGAAATCAACAACAAATTCATGCAGTTAACTTTCCAACACTGCACAAGACAAGTAGTTTAGTATCCAATATAACAAAAAAGACAATGAATTTCTTATTACACTGTATAAACAAGATGGCTTACCCTTTGTGCCATTATTTAATTAGTAATTATTAAATCAGCATGACCCATCAAACCCTAGATTTAGCTGTGGTCAACAAAATAAATCTTTCACAATCTAACAAGGATCCACTCGGGTGAAATGCGTCATGCTTTAATAGTAAATGTAAAGGTAGTAATTTTGTTTTTTTAGTGGGGACTACACAAAAACTGAGACA